>JAFMSR010000001.1:10291593-10305854 GCA_022818135.1 Saxidomus purpurata | reverse complement strand
TTTATATAATGGCATTTTCCAGTAACAATAATTATAGCTTACGCTCTGTAACTAACAATAACCTATTGATACCAAAATTTCGTACCAATTATCTAAAAGCTAGTTTTACATTCTCCAGTGTACACATATGGAACAGTACACCAACAAATATAAGAACAGCTAAATCACTGTTATCGTTTAAAAAAAAATACAAACAATACTTGCTGGAGCAATACAAACTTAAGTCGGATGAATGAATATTTACTTTATATGATATGTCTTTAATTATGAGTGTTTGTCGTAGTATATATGTTTTTTCATTCAGCAATCATTTTATCAAAGATGTTAAATAGATTTGCCGTTACATAGTAGAACAATGTATATGAATGTGTGCATCAATATTTCTTATCATCGTTTTGTTAATGCTTGTTAATATAATTTCTTAAGAAGGCCACATTGAAATATTAGATATATGTATGTTTATGTGTGTCTAAATGTGTACCCTTCTTTAAATAAAGATATTATTATTATTATTAGTTTACGTTACTAGAAGAGTTTTCGTTGCAAGCAAACTTTTCGCTGCCAGCAGCACAGCAACCGTCAATAGACCAACAGCTCAGCAGTCCAGCAGCTCAGCAGACTAGCAGCTCAGCAGCTCAGCAGACCAGCAGCTCAGCAGAACAGCAGCTCAGCAGCCGAAACTTCAAAGTTTAAGATTGTGCTATACATGTATTGAATTAAATGGATGTTTAAAATACGACAGAAGCACGAATTATGCGTAGAAACAATTAATTTACACTCCCTTTCATTTTGATACTTTATATCCTATATTCATAAGTTTCTGTTACTAGAATAGCTTTCGTTGGAAGCAGACTTTTCGCTGCCAGCAGCCCAGCAGCTCAGCAGACCAGCAGTTCAGCAGCCGAACTGGATGTTAAAAATGACAGAAGCACGGATTATGCTTAGATACAATTAATTTACACGCCCTTTCATTTTGATACTTTTTATCTTATATCCGTTAGTTTTTGTTACTAGGAAAGTTTTGTTGCAAGCACACTTTTCGCTGCCAGCAGTCCAGCGCCAGCAGACCAGCAACTCAGCAGTTCAGCAGACCAGCAGACCAGCAACTCAGCAGACCAGCAGCCCAGCAGCCTAAACTAATCTAGCTGCAACAGGAGCACGATGTATGCGTAGATACAATTATGTTACACGCCCTTATATTTTGATACTTTATATCTTATTTTCATACGACCTATATTTTATATGACCTTTTATTTTGATATATATTCATAAGTTTTCGCTACTAGATGAGTTTTCGCTGCTAGCAGACTTTTTGCTGCCAGCAGCCCAGCAGCTCAGCAGACCAGCAGACCAGCAGCCAAAACTTATCCAGCTGCAACAGGAGCAGGACATAGGCGTAGATACAATTATTTTATACGACCTTTTATTTTGATATATATTCATAAGTTTTCGCTACTAGATGAATTTTCGCTTTTAGCAAACTTTTTGCTGCCAGCAGTCCAGCAGTCCAGCAGCTCAGCAGACCAACAGCTCAGCAGTTCAGCAGCCGAAACTTCAAACTTAAAGATTCTGCTCAATTTTATTAAATTGGGTTTTTAAATGCAACAGAAGCAATAAATATGCGTAGATACAATTATTTTACACGCCCTTTTACTTTTGATACTTTATATCGTATTTTTCTTAGTTTTCGCTGCTAGAAGAGTTCTTGCTGCTAGTAGACTTTTCGCTGCCAGCAGAGTTTTCGCTTTGTAAAAGGCAAGACAATATGAAAGAATATGAAGAAATCGTGAGAAATGGCGTAGTTATTACCAACTTTAAGTTTTCTGGACAAAAACTAAGTACAAAAAGAGGCATAAATCTGTTACATATGACTTTAACATAGGCAATTTTGCTGCACTACGACCCTGTTGTCTTTAGCTATACAATTTTAAAGTTTAATGAAGACATCTGCAGAAATAGTCAAATTAAAACTTGCGTTAAAATTTTTCAGACGGACAGAAGATATGTCTAAATTTTTGTCCAAAAAAGCGACAGAAAGATGGGAAGCAAATATAATAATGTGAACATTTTACATTGTATATTTCTTTATTAAGTACGAAAGAACAATATTTTGCCATATGTTAAGTAGAAACAGACTATAGCTCTGTCAAAATGCTTTGTAATTTTTGTTACTTAATCCAAGCTTAATACGTACTTATTAATATATGTACTGAAATGTTTTCTTAATCAAGTTTAAAGTTTAAATTTTAATTTTGAAACTTTCTCTCGGCTAAAAAGTCCATGGGGGCCCTTACAATAAAGATATGGTAGCGAATAGTGCTTTAACAAAACTGTACTACTAGATTCTAAACATGTATAAATGGAGAAATTTCTATATTACTATATATATATATTTTTTTCCATAACGACATATATCAACTTTATAATAAGGTTCACAGCAATAATGATCAGAAAACTGACTGTTATATTAATAATCACAAGGAAGTTTCAAAATTAAAATTGAGCTTGAAATTTGTAAAATTGAAGCCATTTTTTCTGACAAATATTGAATGATTATTTTAAAGCTATCGGAACATGTTATTTGAGACGAAAACAATACTTTGGAATAAAAAAAGTCACAACTTATTATTCCCAATTTTCTTTAATAAACACCATCAATATTTCTAACAAAATACCAGCCAGCGCTTTTCCCTTGAACAGTATACATCTGAAAATCAGTTCTCTATTAAGTCGAATGCATAAAGTTTAATTTTAAAAAAGAATAGTCTAGAACTGGTTCTTTCCAAGTACAGTTATTTAGTAAAGTGTCCGCCTGTTTAAATGATCAGAAACACGGCTGTATAGAGCGTTTAATACCTACAACACAAAATGTAAGAGTTGCATTTTTAAGTGTACTAAGTACATATATTATTAGTTTCTTCTATGAGCATATGGTTCACATCGAAATATTCTGCAATGAGGGTAACTGCTTTGGCGGGAACGAGGCTCTGTCGAGTTCTCGCGAAACAATTACACGAGGTGACATTTTCGTGAAGTTGGCAGACTGGCAACGTAGCAGCGTGAACTTGGCAGACTGGCAGCGTAGCAGCGTGAACTTGGCAGACTTGCAGACTGGCAGCGTAGCAGCGTGAACTTGGCAGACTGGCAGCGTAGCTTGGCAGACTGGCAGCGTAGCAGCGTGAACTTGGCAGACAGGCAGCGTAGCAGCCTAGCAGCGTGAACTTGGCAGACTGGCAGCGTAGCAGCCTAGCAGCGTGAACTTGGCAGACTGGCAGCGTAGCAGCGAGAACTTGGCAGACTGGCAGCTTAGCAGCCTAGCAGCGTGAACTTGGCTATATTGAATGAAATGGATGTTTAAAATACGACAGAAGCACGTATTATGCGTAGATACAAATACTATACACGCCCTTTCATTTTGAAACTTATACCGGTTTTCATTAGTTTCCGTTACTTGAAGGGTTTTCGCTGCAAGCAGACTTTTCGCTGCCAGCAGCCCAGCAACTCAACAGCTCAGCAGACCAGCAGCTCAGAAACGTAGAAACAATAAATACACGCCCTGTCATTTTGATATTTTATATTTTATATTCATAAGTTTTCATTTTTCGTTGCAAGCAGACTTTTCGCTGCCAGCAGCCCAGCAGCTCAGCAGACCAGCAGACTGGGGGGTTGGGGTTCTCAAATACGAAGAGGTGGATGTGAAACAATAAATACACGCCTTTTCTGCGTCTTGAAGAATTTTCGTTGCAGCACTTGCGCTGCCAGCAGCCCGAACTCAGCAGACCAGCAGCTCAGCAGACCAGCAACTCAGCAGACCAGCAGACAAGCAGATCAGTAGCCGAAACTTAAAAGTTTAAGATTGTGCTATATTGAATGAAATGGATGTTTAAATACGACATAAGCACAACTTATGCGTAGATACAATTAACAAACATTTTGATATTTTACATCTTATATCGGTAATTATTAGTTTCCGTTTCTTGAAGAGTTTTCGACCAGCGTTTAGTTGTTACAAGTAACTCGCAGACTTTCAGGATCTCAGTGCCAAATGAGTTAAGACCAGTTTAGACCTGTAGGAACCATTCCTAGTCAAATACAATGGTCTGCGACTGTATTTGGCACTCTAGCAGACTTCCAGGACCTTGGTGCCAAACGAGTTAAGGTCATTTTCAATCTCTATGCACCTTCCCTTGTCAAATACAATGGTCTGAGACTGTCTTTTACACCCTCGCAGACTTTCAGGATATCAGTGCCAAATGAGTTAAGATCAGAACCATTCCTTGTCAAATACAATGGTCTGCGACTGTATTTGGCACTCTAGCAGACTTCCAGGATCTTGGTGCCAAACGAGTTAAGGTCATTTTCGACCTCTTTTCCCTCCCCAGGTCAAATACAACGGTCTGCGACTGTCTCTGGCATCCTCGCAGACTTCCAGGATTCACTGTGTCAAACGAGATCATATTATTTTATACCTCTATGGACCTTGTTTCTTTTCAAGAACACGATATAGCTTCTGCGGACCGGCGTAAGCGGCGGGATTTTTCTCCTCGAAATAATATCGCTGCAGAATTTGTTCCTTCTCTTTATCACCCATGGTGATCTTTCCAGTACCAGAGACACGAGTGAACGTATTATCCGGTTGTGACCCTTTTCATCAGGCCGGACTCATGCGTGATGTTTTTACTCTATCGCGGTTGGTGGAAACACTTTTTAAAACAATATACGTGTCTCCATTCGGGGGTATCACTCTTGCGGTGATAGAAACCAGTTTCTGTAGCATTTACTTCCCCTACATCGTAATATCGGTATGTGCAAAAATATCATTATGTGCAAAAATATCAGGGGGGGGACACTCAATTTTATACTACTGCTACGATTGTCCGAGACACCGGGAGTGTAAATTAATTGTATCTACGCATAATTCGTGCTTCTGTCGTATTTTAAACATCCATTTCATTCAATACATGTATAGCACATCTTAAACTTTGAAGTTTCGGCTGCTGAGCTGCTGAGCTGCTGTTCTGCTGAGCTGCTAGTCTGCTGAGTTTCGGGTCTATTGACGGTTGCTGGGCTGCTGGCAGCTGGCTTGCTTGTAAACTAATCAATATAAGATATAAAACATCAAAATGAAAGGGCGTGTATATTAATTGTATCTTGAACATCCATTTCATTCAATATAGCATAATCTTAAACTTTAAAGTTTCGGCTGTTGAACTATTGGTCTGCTGGTCTGCTGAGCTCCTGAGCTGTTAGTCTGCTGAGCTGCTGAGCTGCTGGTCTGCTGAGCGGCTGGTCTGCTAAGTTGCTGGACTGCTGGCAGCGAAAAGTCTGCTTGTAACGTAAACTTATGAATATAAAATATATAATATCAAAATGAAAGGGCGTGTATTTATTGTTTCTACGCATAATTCGTGCTTCTGAGCTGCTGGTCTGCTGAGCTGCTGAGCTGCTGAGTTGCTGGGCTGCTGGCAGCGAAAAGTCTGCTTGCATCGAATACTCTTTAAGTAACGGAAACAAATGAGTACCGGTATAAGATATAAAATATCAAAATGTATATTAATTGTATCTACGCATAATTTGTGCTTCTGTCGTATTCTAAACATCCATTTCATTCAATATAGCAGAATCTTAAACTTTGAAGTTTCGGCTGCTGAGCGTAAACTTATAAATGTAAAATATAAAATATCAAAATGAAAGTTTCGGCTGCTGATCTGCTGATCTGCTGAAGTGCTGGTCTGCTGGTCTGCTGAGCTGCTGAGCTGCTGAGCTGTTAGTCTGCTGAGCTGCTGAGCTGCTGAGCTGCTGGTCTGCTGAGCAGCTGGTCTGCTGAGTTGATGGGAGCGAAAAGTCTGCTTGCAACGAAAACTCTTCAAGCAATGTAAACTTATGAATATAAAATATAAAATATCAAAATGAAAGGGCGTGTATTTATTGTTTCTACGCATAATTCGTGCTTCTGTCGATTTTTTGAAAAAAAAAAACCATTTCATTCAATATAGCACAATTTTAAACTTTGAAGTTTCGGCAGCTGAACTGCTGATCTGCTGGTCTGCTGAGCTGCTGATCTGCTGGTCTGCTGAGCTGCTGGTCTGCTGAGCTGCTGAGCTGCTGATCTGCTGAGCTGCTGGTCTGCTGAGCTGCTGGTCTGCTGGTCTGCTGGCAGCGAAAAGTCTACTTGCACCGAAAACTCTTCAAGTAACGGAAACTAATGAAACTAATGAAAACCGGTATAAGATACAAAATATCAAAATGAAAGGGCGTGTATATTATTTGTATCTACGCATAATTCGTGCTTCTGTCGTATTTTAAACATCCAGTTCATTCAATATAGCCAAGTTCATGCTGCTAAGCTGCCAGTCCGCCAAGTTCTCGATGCTAAGCTGCTTAGCTGCTAGTCTGCCAAGTTCACGCTGCTACGCTGCCAGTCTGCCAAGTTCACGCTGCTAGGCTGCCAGTCTGTCAGTCTGCCAAGTTCACGCTGCTAGGCTGCTAGGCTGCTAGGTTGCCTGTCTGCCAAGTTCACGCTGCTACGCTGCCAGTCTGCCAAGTTCACGCTGCTACGCTGCCAGTCTGCCACTCTGCCAAGTTCACGCTGCTACGCTGCCAGTCTGCCAGTCTGCCAAGTTCACGCTGCTACGATGCCAGTCTGCCAACTTCACGAACATCTCTTACACTAAGAAAATCAACTTAAAAAAATACAGATGTAACATAAATTTCCATATATTAACATGAAAACAGACAAATGAAGAACAAAAAAATTAATTTACCGTATATTGCACGTCTGACACGAACTACCGACGTCATGTATGTAAAACAAACTGACGGCAACAGAAATCTTTCAAAAATATGAAATATGGATGTGCCGAAATTGAGGAAAACGGGACTTTTGAACTTTAGCAAAACTTTAATTTATACGCTCCTTACTTTTTAACCCACGTCTATAATATTTCATCCAATAACTTTTTTGTACTAATTCGGAATATGCGTCTTTTCGATCTTTCATTTCAATGCCAAAACAGTACTTACTTTTTTTCTGTGTCTAGTGAAAATATATGCCGTGATGCGTGAAAAGAGTTACACTGAAACACACTTAAATTTCTGCCTTGATCCAATTTAAATGTAAGATTATGGTGTCATTTGTGAGAAAATGATTAAACATTTTTGCCTGAATCTCAAGATGTGTGTTTGAAAGAAATCGATAAATATACATTTTGGATTTTTTTTTCTTTGTCTAGGTAAAATGTCCCATATCGCATGTGTGTTACAGCGCATGTGTGTTGACGCTAACGGTAACGTCGATGTTAATACCATGCACACCACTTTTTCACGTTACAAAAGGAAAAAAAATCGTTTACAAAAAATCACATAAAAACAATTTATACGGTACAAATTGGTCGGTGGGTTCGCAAAAGTACGTGTAGGAAAACAACGTGTTGACCTACACGGATATCAAGACGTCATTTCTGTTATTTTTCGTGTATTTTCACTACTTTTTACGAGGTTATACGATATAATAATTTCAGACTAATGTTTCGGTCAATACATAGTTTTGCGAACCTATACACAGTATATAATTGTAATAGAAATGACGTTCTGATATCCGTGTTCGGTAATAATGATTAATTCATATTGGTAAAATTCAGTGCTATTATAATATTACGGTATCTAAACATTATCTCTGAATTATCAAATTATTGTTGGTGTTTTTGTTTTGTTTTTAAACTTTTCTGGCATATACGTTTATATTTAGTATATATTTATAATCGCCGGTTGGTTAACCTTTCTATTTCGTTTCATGAAGGATTTTCTTATTAAATCATATCACATATTATCTGTAAAGCATCACTAGAATATTGTTTTGGTAGAAGCAACAGTTGTCATCTCAACAATTTATAATCCAAGTTACCAGACCAAGAATGTTCTTCTTTACCATACTGTGTTATTACGCGCCGCCAGGAGGCGGTGCGTATATTGGAATGCAGAAAGTAAAATTTCCATGGGGTGACGTAACTACTTTTAGACTGTAGAATGATTTCACAGTGTGTCTTTGTAACAAGCGGTCTTTTGATTTGAGATCGCGAACCAGTCTAAATTTTACGGAAATAGCCGAGTCTAAATTTTACGGAAATAGCCGATTTTAAACGAATGACTACGAACGACTGAGATTCTGCCGACGGGTAGCGGCTGAAGATAGTCTTTTAAACCGACTTTGAATTTTTTTTCTAACAGATATTTGAATATACTTTACGAAACTACCAAGCTTATGATGTGTCCACTTCTTATTTAAAGTGTCTGGGAAGTTAAATTCGTTTGTTTACATAAAGTTGTACCGCCATTCCGAAACAAACGTCTGTATTGGTGAATAACGAAGTTATACGCTATGTAACTCGATGCCTCGATAGCGCAGTGGAATGTATCCCCGCTTGGCACGCGGGAGATCAGAGAACGAAACCTCGCCGGAGTGGAATTAACTTTAAATAATTTTTCTTTCGTACAAGAATAATATAAATTGAAGCAAATTTATATGTTAGAATTCTAGACTTAGGAAAATAATAAAAAAAAAATATTTCAATGATTTGTAATTCAATAATGTGACAGCAGCCAATTTCCATACAGAGGAAACAATGCCTATAGACTTGACGTAGAATCATCTTTTTTAGCATTAAACATTAACAAATGGTCAGCCTTATACAAAATTAGAGTGCAAAAAGATTAGGTTTGGTTAATCACCATACATTAAATCCAACATTACTAATTATCGCAACCCCCACTCCATTTGGCGGCGTTCAAATATTTGACTTGTATCTAGTCTGGTGCTGGAGTCCACTTTGTCTTGAAATGAAACAAAAATGCGGCGGCACCTGCGCTCGTTATCTACGCATACGCATGGGCGTTTTGGTCATTGGTCAACAACTACTTCATAATGCGACGCAAAACAGCAGGAACAGTAACTGACCAATGTGGTATATCACCCAGAGGATATTGAAGAATAAACCTTCAATATCTTTGCCTTCAGTGGTTAGACACCAGTAGTTCAAAAGTTCAAATCGTTTATTACGATTCAGACAAGCTGCACAACTAACCTATTATGCAACAATAGACAGTTATCGAATTATTCCCGAGTTATGTTCCGATTTTTAACAATGTGTCACGTGACACATTGTTATAGTAGGCAATTTTGAAAACGACTCAGCGGAGGGGCTTATACGTTTGACGCTGGCCGGAGTAAGCCGGGGTACGCCAGTATATCCAAACCTCATTGCTTAAAAGGCGCCGATTTCATTCTAGCTTTTTGAAACGAATAGAAAGGCGTACGCCTGATGCGCCAAACGTATAGCCCCTGACCGTTTGAACAGCCATAGGGTTCTCCTTTCGCCTGCAAAGTAGATCGACTTTAGCTGAAATGCGTGTGGATCGTGTTTGTGATCTCGACTTAAAAATAAACTAAAACCCGTTTCCGTTGCGTAATACACGTGTTAATGCTTTAAATCATTGTAACATTAATGTAGGCAAAATTCAGAGTATTTGAATTACTACACCATCAGGCAGATTCAGGATCAAGTCTTGTTTTGGCATCCCGCATGTATACATGTATTATGGAAATTAAACGTAATCGAGAGGAGTATTTGGATCCGACATTTCATACAATGTGAACATCCTTATTTCCATTAGTAAAATTACATGCGTGCTTAAAACGGAAATGGATAATAAAAGTGGGTTTTTGTTAAAGGGGGAGGTATTATAAACATAAACGATGAAGTAAATGAATGATACAATGTATTCGGTTTAATTGTCGGATTTCATCAAATGATTTTAAATCCATTCGGACTCGAAAAGCTGCATTGAATGACCACAAAACAGCGACCGATAGTGGTGACCCTTAACTTAGCGACCGATAGACGTTATTGAGATATGCTGAGTTACTCCGCTTGAGTTAACTGTATAACCGGTGAAGAGGTTAAATAATTTCTGTTACCTCCAGAGAGTTACAACGTGTTTACTGTTCGTTTTATAAACAATAGAAAATGATCCTAGACGAGAAAGAATGGCCTTCTTTGGCCAAGGCATGTTTGGTAAAGTGTTGAATTACATAATTGAAATCACTTAAATATTAACTTATCATATTTGCAGTCACACGTAATTAAAAGCTTGTTTTTTTAATATTTGAAGAAATGGATTGCTTTGCATTTACTAGGCAATTTCCCCAGACTTTTTCCAACTTTACTGGTTAGTTTGTCTAGATCATCTTGTAACATAGTGCAACCTGTAAATATTTTGAATGCTCGGATTTAATTGAATATAGGTAGGAAGTGCCTCCTTGTCTGGTCCCTGGAATTTTATTGAGTGAACCATTATTGGAGACTGTGCTTGTCTGGTTCAACTGGACAGAGACAAATGGGGGGGATATGTCTCAACGTCCAGCTCTATTTCTGTTAACCGACAACCTATACTGTAAAATTATTTGTAACATATTAAAAAACTTTATTACTTTAAATTTGAAATATTTGCTTGACCTGAGTGAGAGGAAAGCAGTGTCTTTATTTATGCTAAATTTACTAATAGTTCATTTTTCTACTATTGCATAACTTTGCAGTTAATGGGAGTGTGTCTTTAAATTCAATTGTTCACACATTTGTACAACACACATCCAATGTCAACATAAACAATATCGGATTTATTCAAAGATATAAATGTTCTTGTTATTACTGAAGCATAATATATTTCATTTATAGTATTGCTATGTTAGTGCTCACCATGTACATACTTCATTAATAGTGTTACTATTTAAGTGCTCACCATGTATACATTTCATTTAAACTGTTACTATGTTAATGCTCAAATACTTGCAATTTGTCTGTGTCCCATCATAGCAAGGCAAATTGTGGCTTTAAAAAAGGACCCCTTGCCGTCTATCTGATGTCCATTAACTTCTTTCTTTAACAACATTTCTGAACTCACAGCACTAAACTTTAACAAACTTTTATGAACCAGAAGGCCAAGGCCAACCCCTTGATCAATATTATCCCTATCAAGGACTCGCTTGGGTATAATGCCTAAAATACAAACATTTTAAATTCTTATTGTCTGAAACCAGAGTAACAGGTGGCCATTTAAACCCTCTTGTTTTAACAAAATTGTTGCCATTTTCAACTTGGCGAGTTTTCAATTATAAATTGTAATATCTTCAGTATCAATGATCCCACTGTTCTGAACTCCACCTTCAAAATCTACAATGACAAATGTTTCATATAAATGCTCATTGTCCTTTTGTATTTAGCACATAGCTCTACATCCCAATGATAACATGATTGCATCTATCATACATTCATGGTACTTTGAAATTGTAAGTGAAACTTGTCACACCCAATGTATAAATCACTATTGATGGTTAAAGTGACATTATGCGCATCTTACTGCACATAGTGTATTTTTGGTGACAGTTTTATAAAAGCAATTTTTGGTTGCTGTTCGTTTAAATGTGTTAAATTAATGATTATGCCGCATTAGTATTTGAAGTTGGTGCTTTAGATATAAAAAAATCGGACTGATAAAATGATAGTTGATTGTGTCGTTATTTATGTTGGTAGAGATTTCGGCAGTGGAAGGGAATCAACTCCTACATGCAGTTGTTCTTTTCTTAAATTGACTCTCCCAGTCAAATAAGAAAAATCAATATATGGAAACTTATTATTTCATACTGGTAGCGTGAAGAGTTTGGTATATTGGGTTAAAAGCTATTATTTCCTCTAGGCTTTTGTGGGGGGGACACACACCATATTCAGCTGGATTTTTACTTGAAAAAAATGCGCATAATGTCACTTTAATACACTTAAAGTATTCTACTATTAAATCATAGCTTTGGGAAAGACCATCTTCCGCATATACACTTGTGATGCATTTTCAATCTGATACATAAAACTGCATTTTATGATTTTAGCTCAAATGGACCAATAGTGCTATTAAGATCGCATTATGTCTATCATCCATCCATCCACAATTTCCTTTAACAACACCATGTTGTCTGAAACCATTATCTCATTGTTAAAACTTTCCAGGGATGTTTCTTGCATGAAGCTCTATCAATGTTGTTCAAAATATTTCATTCCATGCAGAACTCTAATTGCTATGGCAAGAAATAGAAAACACTTAAAGACTCTTCTTCTCTAAAACCACAAGGCCTAGGGGTTAGATAGTTAGCATGTGGCATTGTCTACTGGATCTCTACCAAGATTACTCAAATTATGACCCCCATGTCAAAACTGAACCCAATCGAGGTGTCACTTGCTTTTACATAGGCTTATATGGGAAAAACTTCTAAAATCTTTCACTCTAAATTCACAAGACCTAAATATTAGATATTTGGCATATAGAAATGCCTAGTTCACCTTTACCAAGATTGTTCAAATTATGACCCCCAGGTCATGTGTTGAGGGTGCTGATAATGATTTTTGTGTGACTCAATGTAAAGGGTAATCAGAAATTTTTAACATATTTGGAATGCAACAGAAATGCGTTAAATACAGTCAAAGTTTGTGTAATATCATATGTAAATGCAATACAAGCTAGTATAATCATGAATATGGTTAAAAAAAACATTTATCCCATCAGCAACACAATTTCATAGATAGTATGTAATATGATCTCCAATTTTTGATCTCGTTCATTTGTTATTTGTTCGCTTTTTTGTACGTATGTTTTGTTACAATAGTTTATTTCATTTAACTATATTTTATATATTTAAAATATCATCTTAATATCTTGCACCTATTGATATTCCAATGCCACAAGTTTTTCAAAATCCAATGCCTCAGTCTATCCCAACTGTCATATAAAGGCTGTAACTCTCCTACATGGATTGATTGGGATTGCATTCCGTCCGTCTGTCCGTCTGTCCGTCAGTCCACCATTTCCTTCAAATGACATCTCTGAAACCACTGGTCCAATGTTGTAAAACTTTGCAGGGATGTTTCTTGCATGAAACTCTATCAAAATGTTCAATGATTTCCATTCCATGCAAAACTTTGGTTGCTATGGCATAAAATACGAAACAATTAAAAAATATTCTCTAAAACCGCATCGTCAAGAACATAGATACTGTTAGCGAGGTATCACTCATTTTGCAGAGGACACATTGTTGTCAGCACTTTCAGTGCTTTGATTTTTTTCGTTTCTTGGAAACGGCTTAAAATATCTTCCGGTCTCTGACCCAGGCCTATGTAAACCGATGTTATTATTATGTAGTAATATTTGACAGAAATATCTTACAAAAAATGCTACGATTACGACGTTTTAACTATTTGAAAGACAAACTTTGTAGTTGAGCAACAAATCAAACTTCACGAATTTTCAAAACACAACTCTGCGACGACATCAGCAAACACTTTATTATAAATAATTGGACAACAACTTTCAGAGAAATTGAATTATTAAGTGTCTGTATATTTTAAATATATAAAAGGTACACAGAACTAAATTTTCTCATGTCAATTATTTCATTATGTTTCTGAAAGGCTGGTAGGGTATGCGCCCCGACCCCTTTCACGTAAGCTAAGGGACAAATAAAAGGGAGCGCTCCAATCAGGGAGCCTCAAGAAAAAGTAAATAAAAGGTACAAATGGCAATAATTCTACAAACTTCAGGCCGCCAACTTCAGGCCGCTAGGCCGTTATCTGCACATATCTTTTTTTGTGTGTTCAGTTGAAAATTAGTGTGATTTTTTTTTTGTTTTAAGGCGTTATTTCTAAGTTCATTTTTGTTAAAATTCCCAGTCCACCGACTGTAAATTTTGTGTGTGTGTTCTGTTGAGCTTTAAGTGAGTATTTTCTTCGATTGTTTATTCAAGGCGTAACATTTTCAGTGACTTTTTGTGTACAGTTGAGCTTTAATTTGAGTTTTCATATTTTATATTGGTTTATGGCATAATTTGTAAGTGATTTTTGTTAAAAATACATAAGCCGTCAATTTCAGGCCGCAAGGCCGCCAACTTCAGGCCGCTAGGCCGCCAACTTCAGGCCGCTAGGCCGCCAGGCCGCCAACTTCAGATTTTTTTCAGTGTGTTCAGTTGAAATTAAATGTGAGTTTTTTTGTTTTAAGGCGTTATTTCTAAGTTAATTTTTGTTAAAATTCCCAATCCACCGACTTTGTTAATTTATTTTTTTGTGTGTTCTGTTGAGCTTTAAGGGAGTATTTTCTTCGATTGTTTATTCAAGGCGTAACATTTTCAGTGACGTTTTGTGTACAGTTGAGCTTTAATCTGAGTTTTT
>JAFMSR010000001.1:10278676-10291093 GCA_022818135.1 Saxidomus purpurata | reverse complement strand
AAGAGAGGTAATTTGAAAATTGAATATTTTGAGCATCAGCTCTCTCTTTTGATTTGTGTTTTCATAAGACATTGTTGTCTATATAGGTCCGTGCTTGAACTATCTGGAGGAGCTCGAGGAACACAGTGACTGGCTGTCAATTATAGAATATTCGCCACTCAACCTTGATTTATTGAGTATACTCGAAATTGACTTACTACATGCATTCAGTAGGCAAACTTTTTTTTCACAGACTTTGAAATAAATTAATAAAAGGAATTGGTGAAAAAGAAAGTAGCCGTCATAGAAAACAAAGGATGCTTAATATATTAAGTAAAAGAAATCGGAGTTGCACACTGCTTGCTAGTTAATGGGCAGTAAGTTTGGCTGTATCAGAAAGTTGCCTTACGAAGTAAAACGTTAGTATTCGTTTGCAAATAAGACAACAATACGGCTATGGTGCATTTGTTTAAGCATATTTAGTTAATTTTAGCATATCCGGGGACTACACAATCAATACTTCCAATGGTGCCTTGAAATCCTCCAATGTCTCGAAACTTTCTTTGCACCTGAGCACAATCCTGTTAGACTGGATATATACTGCTGTTGAGAAGCAACTGCAGGTGAGACACGTCGATTCTGGGTTGTGCGATAAAAAGAAATTCACCATCAACTTCATTTTATCACAATCTGCCCAGGAATGCCTCCGTTTGAAATAACATTGGATTCATTCTAATAATAAATATGACACCATGACGTATATTAAACTTTTAAAGCGTGGGTATACCCCCTTCTCCTACCCCTCCCTCTCCCCTTGTACTTCTGCGCCGATAGACATCGGTAACATGTGTAATTAATGCAAAATGGGTAAAATTCGAGTTGATAACCTAGGCATATCAGTGAGATCAACGGCAAACATTTATTTTTTGTATATTATAAGGCTGATAGGCGAACATTTTGAACTTAAAAAATTGTCGTATTTACAAACAAAACTTGAGTGCATGGTCACTCAACAAAACCTAACTATTAAAAGTGAACTCCAGCGAAAGTAACCTTTGTGAATACCAACTATGACTAACTTTTTCATGGCATCGTTAGGTAATTACACGTACTTACAACTACCTGTACTTAACTCACTGAGTGTAAGTTCGAGTTTCGACTTAAAATACGGGCCTAATAATGCATATATAACTGAATGATTTGTTTACTCATATCATATAAAAACAGCACTTTCTGGTGTCCGAGAAACTAATCTGATCGAAAAAAGTAGTTCATTGGTCAACACTCGGTGGATGGGTATGAAAGAGGGTCGCCTTGTGACGTATTTACAACATTCAAACCTTACATTTTGTATTTAGGAAAAAAATGCATTCGAATTCAAGTCTGTACAACAGAAATGACTCATTCTATTTCAGCAAAACGAAAAACGTTGACAATATATTAAACAATCTTGATAATCGTATGATACGTTTCATTTCCTTATACCTACCCTGAACACATTCGAAACTACATTGTACATATATACATGACATACTCTCATCGGACACGGACTTACTTCGGCTAATAATTTTAATCCATATTCTGCACTCACACATAGTTTCTTCAAGATTGTCTAACATGTTCCAGAATATTATGTTTTCAATCATATCAAATTCATTTCATTCACAATTAACAGTATTTCCTATGCTCAACATGAGTATTTTTTGTTGTTTATTTAAGAAATAATAAATGACTCCCTGTATTTTATCGTTGAATAAAATATAGTCAGGAATTTGGATGCGTAGTAATTAAATCACGAGTGCGTAGCACGAGTGATTTAATTTTTCGCATCTAAATGACTGACTGTATTTTATTCAATGATAAAATATAGGGAACAATTTATTATTTCGATTCTAACACGTTATTTTCTTTGAAAACAATCCCGAACTTTATTTAACGCGTAGTAGTACATCATTGTAACCTTTAAACGCGAGATACAATTGGACGCGCTTGTTTACATACGTCACGTCGATACGTCATTTAAGGCACGTCGTCCTTGGAAAAACGTGCTGTATTTTGTCGTAAAATAAAATACAGGCTTTTCCCTATATGTTTATATAGGAAAAACAGCCGCTTGTATTAGAATTCTCAATCTCTTTGTGTGTTGATCAATACAAAATTACGTCACTTTACCATAGTCTACGTAAACAACAGAGTATGATAACTAAGTACAAAAGGGAATGTAACTTTACGGGTAGATTCTAGTTTACCCAGACTAATGTTTAAGGTAGGTTTTGGATCAGTTGACCTTTGAAATGAACGGTATATAATGATAACTCATTTATACGGCTGTCCTCTTACTGTAAGCGGTTCAAACCATTTAGACATCATGCTTGTGCATTCTTATTTCTCATTTTTAGTTTTTACGCTTTTGTTTAGCATGCAATCTAGTCGTTTTGTACGAATTACACGTCTAAAAGGACTAGGTTGTAACAGGATACTTTATAAGGCTTTCCCCTTCAATAGTAAGGGGCCGTTTGCAGGCGTCTTCTCCTCAGAAAAGTTATTTTAAACGATGCAGTTTTCCCCTAAACTTGACATTTATCTTTGGACTTTTGTGAAAATACCGAGATAATGTCCCCCAAAATAAGGGCATTGGCTCCCCAGTGAGCAAAAAGGTACGTAAATGTATACACGTTTGCATACTAATAAATGAAATTCACCGACTGCATGCTTTGCGCGTGTCATAAGCGCGCTATAAACGCTAATGTTCTTGCTAGGAAAACTTAAATTAAAACTTAAAATTGATGTAGCCAAAAACCTAAAAGCAAGTCGTTCAAATTAATGGCTGTGTAGCATACTTATACCTAAATCCCAAGTACTATGTAGTTATGGTCCTTGAAGAGAATCCATTCCTTCTGGGTCATCTTTTGTTAGAACAGAAGTTAAAACACTGCGCCAGTCTGTGGTAATATTGCAGTTAGAGTTTCATGTACAGGCGTGTTTAGCGACAGTGCAGCACCCATGTTATATAAACAAGACGACAGCAGTATTGTCATTATGACATAACTATAATTACACGTGCTATCATGTTACTGGTGTAAATCTGCAGAATGCAGTGAGATCTGTGGCTGTACAGGCTGATATCGATCCAAACAATACGGTTAAGGATATGATCTGAGAAACATTAAACAGTGCGACAACCACTGGGCAATTCCACTGACGCCGATACAGGCATCGTCGGTCACAAGAAAAAAAATATAATTATGCTATAGATATTGATGCGTAAGTTTATATTCTGGACCGGAATTGATTAAGTTATCTGACCTTAGATGTGAAAATAAAGACGTTTATGAGCGACTTAAAGCTGCTCGCTCTCAGATTTTGTTAGGGGAAAAGCAAAAGTCTTCGAGATGTCTTAAAATGACATGCTTTCGGACGAATCATCAAATGAAAAGGTTTTTGTACAAACTACTGTGTTTTTTTAATTATATGCTACCAAATTAAAAATGTATGTTTAAGCGATGCAAGCGCTTTTGAATTCCAAAATAAATATATAGTGTAACACACCTTCTCAAATTCCTATGTATATTTTTACTTATGTTGTCAACTTTAGCCATTACTATAACATAGTTAGGGAGAAATTATTTTTTTCACCGGAAACTGTGAATAAGCAGTTTTCCATGAGCCAGTCACAATCCTTAAGTTAATAACCACGTGAATCATTTTGAAGAGTATTATGATACACAATGGAGTCAACTTAAAAAAAACTAGGCTTATATATTTTATTAATTAATGAGGTAGCGTATTTCTATCATGAGGTAAGAGCAATTTACAGCAGGAATCAACAAAACACAGTGTTTCCTTCGATTCCTGAAATGAAAAAGAAAATGGATTAAAAACAAATCTTGCTCGAGAGGCCATCTGTATAAAGAGACCATATGTATTAAGAGACCGTTGTTTTTAAAATCTGAACTTGGTAAGAAATTATGTTGCATTATGATACCGTTTTATTTCTTTTTACAGTTTCCCAAGGGCGGTCACTTAATTCAAAAACTGTAATGTTAAACGGTATAATAAATCTGTAGAAATGTTATCACCATTGGACTGTAAAGCTATATCCCGTGCAATCAATGCCACGTGCACAGTTAGAAGCCATTTAATGTATGGGCAACAACTTTCTGTGATATCAAGTCGAATGTTTTCGAAAATTATCATATCATGTAAACAGAGGCCTTTTTTATTTACAGTTTCACTTTTATATAAATGAAGCACCTACTATGACCAATCACCGGTTTCTGTTGATCAGCAATGATACGGTACGTTTATTTAACCATTCCATTAATTTCTCAAACAACACCACTAGCATTGAAAAGCCAAAACATAAGAGTGAAATAAATCATTTGACGTGCGTGCGCACAAGTTCTATAATGGATATTACCATATTATCGCCCAACTTGTGCTTGTGGATTGAAGAAGTTAAACTGTTGCGTATTGTATTTGTCCGGATCAAATGAAGCGCCCCCGACGGCTCCACCGCCGTTGCTTGCTCCTAGTTTTGAGGAAGAAGGGTCCAGCATGTTGGCTTGCATTTGGTTGACGCTATTTGGGTCAAACTTTGGAGCACTTCCGCTGCTACCGCCACTGCTGCCACCGCCGCTGCCACCGCCACTGCTGCCGCCGCCGCCGCCGCCGCCACTCATCTGAGCCTGAGGGTTAAAGAAGTTAAACTGCATGGTGTTGAACTTATCTGGATCGAACGAAGCACCGTTCACAGATCCCGCACCATTACTGGCTCCTAGTTTAGACGAGGATGGATCTAACATGTTTGCCTGTAACTGATTAACGCTGTTAGGGTCGAAGCTCGGGGCCTGAGCTCCGCTGCCTCCGCCACTGCTACCGCCTCCGCTTCCTCCGCCACCGCTACTGCTTCCGCCGCTTCCACTTCCACTTCCACTTGCCGCACTTGAGCCAGTCTGAGTCTGACGACGCTGACGCCCGTCTGTAAAGATTGAAACGGACAGTTTTGAGACTTTACTTACGCTAATAGGACTCATCACATTGTGAGTTTTCCATTTAAATCGAAAATTGTAATCTTCTAAATAAACGATATATATGTATATATATATACATGTATATATATATGAAAGCAATATCGTACGCAACATTATAAAAATGCAAAACAAAATCTATGAATTTGCACAAATAAAATACATAGAATCTTTGATCGCTGCATGAGTACCTTCGGTGCTTTGATTTAATTGAATACTTACCGATAGCGAAGCTGTACGCCTGATGGACGATGAGACACGCGCACAAAATCCGGACCAACATTATGTCTTTCTCTAAGATATTGAACTTCTCTGTTTGAAAGTAGCACGTACTGAATACTTAAGGCGCTAGTGACCCACGCTTTCTGGTTATCTAGTAGACTTATTAAGGCCACGCAATTTTTCATCGAGCTTACGTACAGTATAAATTTCCTCATTTTTCTTTGATATACTGTACGCATTGTTTTAACTTTTAAGATACAATTTTTTTTTTAATCATATCTTATAAATAGACAATGCAATATTTGCAGTTATATGAATGAAATTACTCATATGAGGTCATATGAGAGACTCGTCAGTGAAAATACGTACATTGTATATACATTCGTAAGTAAGGCACATATAAGAAATCATATGAAATTTAGCAATTCTACTTGGATATGTAACTTGGCAATCTCATTAAAATCATATCCTAATTTACGCTCCTCTAATATACGCGATCAGTTAGCGAAATGAGCGATGATACTGAATATGATTTTAATTAGATTGGTAACTGGGCAAGCCTATATTGACTTGAAAGAAACGCCGACTCGGACTCTCTGGATTGGTATAATACACCGTGCTTTTTTCTTTGAATACTCCTCATTTCATGGACATTAAGACAGCTATTTCCATGACTTTTATCTGTTTTTGAGATGTCGGTTTTTTTTATCATATACAGTCGGAAGAATTTTTTTAATAAGGACTTGTTCTTCAATTCTGACCGATCTTATAACGTTATAACATTTGTACAATGTACTTATTTTAAACATGTTTAAACCCATTATAAACCCTGTTTTTCAACTTGACGTTTTTATTCGCTTGGGATGTATTCAAAACTCTTATTTTTCGCTATGTCGCAAACCGGTCAATTTTTTTTTCTTTTACGCGTTTTCACTTTACACCAATGTTCTCAAAAGATGAAGCTTGGCCTTGGTGGAATTGCTCCTTATCTGACACAACAGTACATTGGTCAAAAGTGGAAAAGGTGAATATTACTTTTTAGATTTCGTGTCTTTGGTCGGTGGCACCTGCTGTTTATGAGATAAAAGACCTCATATGTGCAGACAGGTCATTTCTTCCTTGTCTAAAAGATAAGCAAGAAAATAGATAAATATAAACGTTATGTTTAAATACTTTCTAAATAGTTTCATCTAAGCATATTATAACGTCTCCATTGCGATATATTAGCATCGCCCAGTGTCCATTGTCAAGTGTCCTATGTCCGTCCGTCCTCAATATTTTCCTTCAATATTTTCCCAAACTAATGGGTCAATGTCAACCTGATTTCACATAGATGGTCCTCTAGACCGCTTCAGACCTCTGGTTAACATGGTAATCAGAATGAAACACTTCCAGATCTTTCTGTCAAATTATGGGGTTATAATACTTATACGGGATGATTTTTAAATAGACTACTCTCGTACGTTAGATTTCACAATAATATCAATGTAGGCCTCGATATCTCAGAGGTTATGGCGTTAACCTATTGAACGATAGGTAATGCGTTCGAATCAAAGCCCGAGCTCATGGTGTGTCCTTTGGCAAACTCCAACCAGCAGCAAAATGGGTATGCAGCGTTGGAAATATCACTGCCTCTTTCTCGCGAGCGTGATGACATCTCGAATAAGTGTTCGAGAGCGATTTGATAATATACAGATCTGTCTCCGCAATCGAACTAAAACAAATTTGTATAAAGTATAAAATAATTTCACTTGGCTTGGACAAGGTCACAGCTACCTTAATTATTCAACAACGTTTTAACATAATAGTGAACATTATTTTAAAGGAGTAGACTTTACCTGAAACCCAGCAAAGACTGCAAACAATACTGGTATTGATTCACCAAACGTTAAGGATGGGGCAAAGCTAGTGAAAGAAAATCTTAACTTCCAAATATGAGTCTACATGATGTAGATCATGATAAAATGATTATTCAAACTTTGACTTCTAAGTGGAGCTGAATGTATAAGGTAAGCGATGTTAGGTCATGATGACACTCTTGCATCTTGTATCTACTTCTCAGGAAAGAAATTTTTCTTATTTGCGGACTGAAAGTTTCATCAGTATATCATTGTTACTCGTCTTGACAATACATAACCACAATGTATAATTATCATATGTGTGATTTTAATTTAATTGTATAATGTTTTGTCCTACTTCGTTCAAAACTCATATACTGTGACCAATGTATAGAGAAGTAGACAAGAAACGGAACCTTCTTGAATTCAGTATATATATATATATATATATATATATATATATATATATATATATATATATATATAAACATAATTTGGGATGTGATTATGAATTATCTATTTTAAACAAATCGAATTGGAGTGTAGTTTTTGCGATAATATGTATCAAAGAAATGTGAATGATATTTCATGAGATTGTCACTCGTGTTAACAATGTACTGGTCGGATTTTCACCTGAAATTACCTTTTTTTCGCTCCATACCCACGCTAATTAGTGAGTTTTGCCTCGCATCCTTACCAAGCGGCGGGTCGCGGAGAAAAAAAGGTTAAATGGCACAAATCAGCCACCATAGCCAATACTGATTATTGGTTCATTTGTCAGTGCGCTCTTTGATGGGTAGACAGTAATAATATTTTAAATGATTTTAGTTTTTAGATTCATGGCAGCTTTGTTGTATAGAAAAATGTACTGAGTACAATTTGATCATAATCATACATGTATACTTAAGGACAAAAGTTATGTCCGGTTCAAAATTGTTTAATTAAATTTTAATTATACGTTACTTTTAATTTTTTATTTGCAAATTTATATTTTGAGACTACTTGCTACATCACAATGTGTAAATAATTCTACACAAAACATTCAATCAACCTTGACGGCATAAACCATGAATTTCAGATTTATCTTAATTTTCTGTACTTGAAGCTCATAATCACAGACATTTCAACTGTTTTTTGTTACCAAAGGATAGTCCTATCGAAAGACGTAAAAATTTAGACAAATACTCATCATATGTTGTTATTACGAAGCAAATTTGCGCGTTTTATGTCGACTGGAGGTCAGTGAGCCTACAATACATGCCGACGTGCGTAAAACGCCCACGAACATTCTATTCGACGTCACGAACATTGAAAATGTGTAAATTGATTCGAAATGATGATATTCTTATGCTTTTCTAATTATGAATAAACTATCAAATTTCAGTTGTTGTGTTACTTTAATTATACCGCACAGAACTTTTGTCCTCAGTGCATCATTTCAGCGGTGAAAATAAGCTTGAACCTACTATTGTTGTGTAATGTCCTGGGTTTTTAGCTTTGTTAATGAATTGTTGTATACTCTGTGTCTAATTGTTGCAAAAACGAAATATGCGTATATCTATTTTGCACTCATTAGAATAGACATGACTTGCATTCATTCGTTTGTCAATCGTAAAAATGTACATTAATGTACATGTACAAGGTATGTACATGTACGTCTGTACTTTCTTTTATAAAATGAATTATAAAAGTTTTGACTGTTATGGGATATATTATAGTATAGAAATCATCATCATTATCATCATTGTCATCATCATCGTCGCCATCGTCATCATCATCACAATCATCATAATCATAAATAAATAAATAAAATGAATGAATCAAAACTAGCCGGTTGCAAATATCGAAGGAATTAAAGTATAAAAAAACCTCACATCTTATACATCTTACACACATTATATATAAATTATGTGTAGTTCTGTTGTTTTTTTCACCGGAGAAGTGCTTGAACCAGCGTATACCTGACACATTTTTTTGGTCCGAATCAAAAGAAAACTACATAAAAAATATAATGAGAAAACACTACTATTGAACGCACGTGTTGTATTCTCTACATCGTTCCTATAGCAACGGTTTGTACACAGGTAGAAACCAAATCTGGCAGCGTATCGGAACATACCTGAATAATTCTCTTTGCTCATACAGCAAAATGGCCGCTTCCTATAATTGTTTGATTTTAGTGGGATTGAGTTTTGGATTAATTGATTTGAGCAATGGCCAGGTGAGATTTTATCTTAATTTTGAAGAAAAAGATATTTCAAGAACATTAAGAATATTTGTTGTTATTATTATAGTAATGCATGCAACATTGCCCTCGCGGCACAAAAGAACATGTGTGACAAAATCAATACGGGGAAATAGCGTTTCAGGCCAGGTGTGTATGTAACGTTAATATTTGTTGTCGCATCGAGAGTCTTTATATAGTATATGCATTTGGAGAAAAAAGTAATATTTACGGCAAGTAACGTACATGTATATTTTGCTAATTGTAGAAATACAGCGCTAGGTATAAATATGATAAAAGTACCACATACCGCGATGTGTATCGGTAATAGCATATATTTTAGACCCCTGCATCGTTAACGTCATTGTTATTTCTTATCAAGAGATTTATCTACACGTATGAATATATAAAACATGCATGATTTGCATTTTTGATTGGCAATAGTATGTTTGAATCTCATTGTTTCTTTTCAGAAGGCCACATTGTAAATAAGAAAAATGTTTTGTACATTTTCTGAATGTGTTTACCTTCTTTAAATAAGGATTTTATTATTATTATTATTATTATTATTATTATTCTTTTTCAGTCTACTATTTTATAGTTAACCTATACGCTAGATACAAACAAATCAAAAAGCTGTTATCAACGTTCTTTTAGGTTTTTATTATACATACTATTAGAACATCACTTTGCAGACACCGAGTACCAATACGCCACCCCACATAAAAAGTTACAGGGTGACTGGGGCAACCGCCTTGGAACGATCAGGTAACTGGAGGTGCGGGGGTTCAGCCATACTTTCTTCACTCAACGAAACTTAAAATTGTGCCATATTTCCAAAGCCTGTGACCAGACTGTAAACACATTTTGCAAACCCTCACTTGAATACTTCTGTAAACATAATTCGAAGTTTGAAGGAGATCGATTGAATACTGTAGTATTTAGTGTGTGTCTAACCCAGTTTTTAAAGTCGCAAAGTCATAAACAAATATCAGAACTTTATGTAGCCCACGGTTTATTGAGGTAATAACATTTAATAACGTGTAGTCATATCTCAGCAATATTTTCATCATTTTTTTTTTCAAACTCGACATGATGTTTTCAAGGGGGTTACTTAAATTAAACAACGTACAACTTGGCGTAAAATTTTGTAAATTTGTTTAAAAAATATCGAATCTGACTGAATGTACATGAACTATTTTGTTTTGAGTCGGAATAACAAATTTTGCCTATTCGAATTTTCATACGACATATTTTGTTCACAGTATATTCAAAAACAGTTCACGTCAAGTCATACACGCATTGATTTTTTTTCGTCGTTTATAAAATTTATCATGATCTAACTCATAAAGATTGATGCTTGGGCGGGCGTAGTTTATTTTTTTAGCAAAAAAGAATACAGCACATTGTATTACAATTGGCGATTCAAAGACGTCAAGAAACAGTTAATACACTCACTGTTCTGCCAGAATAATACTTTTGGCAGTACAACTTAGTTAGTGTATTCTTTGAAGTGTAGGAGATAGTAGAGAAAACATTCTAGCGTAAACATTTCCACACACTTACAGATGTCTGTCTGTTGAAAGTAATTACGTCGACGATATATAGGTATCATGATTAACTATTAGCCAACCTTATCATTTCTGTAGTGTCAGAGATATTCCGAATGTCAGTTTGTGATGAGCTAATATAAAACTCGTTTTATTTGCGGTGTCTTTATTTTCGCTAATTTTAGCGAGTAATATATCCCGTATTAAAACATTTTCGCTAGAATTTCTTTATGAAGATTTGATATTGCTTTTCGTTAGCCCAAAAGGGATATTTCTCGAATTCAGAACCCGCGAATAGATCGAAAATGGACAAACCTGCGAAAAAAGTAGCTCGCTAGCATAAAGAGGTTTCCCATTTATGTTCTGTGCTGTGTGCTTATTTCCTTACACTATCACCTATAAAATTGCTTGAATTTCTTATTATGTAAAAAAAACATAAAAATGAACTTATTCGTTTAAATAATATCAAGTGAACTGATTTATGTTATACAATTTTGGAAAATGCATTACCAGTTTGTACATCTCCACTACACAAGATGGTCAGCTTTACATTCATTCAAACTCCGTCTTCGTGGTCGAGTGGTTAGAGACGCGGACTTGAAATTACTGTAACCTTTCATAGATTGTGGGTCATGGGTTCGATCTCTGCTACATTCCCATGAACGATAGTTAGTTAAACTGTCCGCGTGTTAAATGAACAAAATACGGCTGAAGTTTGCATTTAATTCATACAACAACAACAACACTATGTTTGCGTACAAAAAAGGTTGTGTTCTATTGTCTTTTCACTTTGATTTAAATCGAAGAGTTCTGTTTCTTTACTAACGGGGCATCGGTAACATATCAGTTCTTGTTCATAAATACATCACGGAACTCAAATTTGTTTTAGCTATTTCATTTGCACAAGTGATAAATGTTTCACCATTCCTCCACGGTGTAAAGAAAAAAGAATCCAAGTTAAGAAAGTGTAGTACATAGGTCTGTCAAAAGCATCCAGAATTATTCTGATTAATTGAGGTATGTTCGGGGTAAAAAACCAAGAGGAAAAAATGCAACACAGGAACTTTGGTACTGAATAATTCCAGGAAATCTTCCTAGAACACATGGCTATTCTGGTCTAAGTTAAAGATTGGCTAGTCATGCAGAATATAACATCGCCTTAGTCTATTTTAATAAATACACCGTTTAGCTCTGTCCGTTTTTATATCCTGCATTCCTCGAGTTGCTGTTTTTCTAATAAGAAAGTATTAACATTTTCATTTTAAGGTGAGTTACCCAAGCTCGTTTTAATCATAGTATCAATGGGTCTTAAATTTGCTGGAATAAACGAATGCAATTATGATAGAGTACATATTTGAAGTTTTTCACGTATACCATAATTGCCTTATTACATAAACAGTAAAATAAAGACTCGTGAAATACAGATTACATTCCAATTTTGGAACAGATTGATGCAGCAATGGAAGAAAGCATCGATTGGTGTTTGTTATTGTAGGCCGAGTTTAACGCCCGTATTTTGGCCGGGTAATTTAGCTAACCATCGTTCCTGAGAAGAACCAGAACTAGACTTCTGT
>JAFMSR010000001.1:10063212-10278176 GCA_022818135.1 Saxidomus purpurata | reverse complement strand
ATCTACTTACTAAACAGACAAAAAAGACAAAAGCATTTATATAGCACATTCAAGAACAACAAGAGGGCCATATTGGTCCTATATCGCTTACCTGAGTAAAAATGCAGCTGTTGCTAAGGAAGTCAGTGGTTGTTATGTACGTTAGTGGTTGCTAACACAATGGAAGCTAGGTTTCTCCCATAACTATATAAAGACAAGGGACCCCCCCCCCAGCAGGCGTCAAATTTGAGCCCGGGACATGATTTAAACAAACGCAACCGAGGACCACTACACAATATCACACACCAAATAGCTCAGCGCTAGGCCTCGTCATTTTGGTGAAGAAGATTTTTAAAGGTTTTACTATACCAAGAACCCCAATGCAAGGTCATTTTTGACCCTGGGAGCATGATTCGACGAGGTTCCCTATCCACTGTTACACAGAAATACTTGTGATTTTGGAGAAAAAGATTTTTTAAGGTTTTCATAAATATGTCTCTAAGTGACACACTGGGCGGGCGGGGCCAATATTGACCCCAGGGGCATGATTTGAATAAACTTGTTGAAGCCTACTAGACAATGCTACATACTAAAATTCTTAGAACCTGGCCTTGTGGTTTTGGAGACGAATTTTTTCCTATAGAAACTTTTGTAAAATCAAGTGACCCCCGGGCGCGGTCAGTTTTATTCCCGGGTCATGATTTGAACAAGTTTGATAGAGGTTCACTAGTTGATGCTTCATGTCAAATATCTAAGCTTAAGGCCTTGTGGTTTCATAGAAGAAGATTTGAAACGTGTTTCCTATTTTTGCCATAGCAACCAGAGTTCAGCATGGAATGAAATGTTTGAGCAATTTTGGTAGAGCTTCATGCAAGGAACATCCCTGTCAACATTGGCCATGTGGTTTCAAAGGAGATGTCGTTTGAAGTAAAAGTTGACGGACAGACGGACGGACGGACGGACGACGGACCGGCATTCTTCGTAAAAGGTCACCCTGGCACAAAATGCCAGGTGAGCTAATAAGTATATCTGCTTATTCTGCTTGTTGCCGTGTATAAGACATCAACATTTTTGAAAAAGTAGATTGCTTGTTGAGATTGTGCATTAATATAGATTGCCAAATGCAATTTCCAAAATTGCGCAATAAAGCGGATTGCCAAATGCAATTTCCAAAATTGCGCAATAAAGCGGATTGCCAAATGCAATTTCATAAATTTCATTTAAACATGATTAGCAAGTTTCAACAATACTGAAAATAAAATTCACACCATTGGAACGTTTATATTTTTACATGTGTTTATGGAAATCTTTGTACTATGAATTGTGTACTTCTTGCGGTTATCACAGCTTTTCTTGTTTATAATTACAGCATAAAAAGGTTCAAAGCAAAGGGAATGAATTACATCAACAACAGAACAATATACAATTGGGTATAAATTTAATTGGTCACAAAGATGATGGTCTCAATTTGTGTACAAAACATAACATTTCCAAAGTGATAATTGAGATACAACAAGATGCGCCATTTAACTCAATAGGATATTTTAAAGAGGCATTCCCTAAAATCGGTATCACATTAAATAACTTCAAAAGCAAATACTAGAATATCTGTAAATATTATTAATTAACATAAAATAAGCTACATGTGTATATTGCAGTCAACATCGGTAAAACCAGCATTTCGAAATAGGTTGCATTGCCGTAAAACATTCCATAATCTACATGTATGTAAAGTTGTTGTTGCACAATTAATGGATGGATCGGGATTTATTACAGATGGTCTCTTTGTTATTATTTGTGCTAAAATGCGACATTTTCCTAAATATGTTGCTCTTTAAAACTGTAATAATTTATCAATTTATGTTCACGGAATACGTTATTTATGTTTGGAGAATATGCTCTACTAGATGTATGGAGTGCCCCTTTAAAAAAAAAACCTAATGGTAACAAGAGACAACCTGAAAAAGTCTCAAATGAACTAACAAGGATTTCACGGTTTTCTAGAAAATGATACAAACATATATAATGGTCATGATGAACAGTTTTACATAAATTGACCACACAACACATTCGTTCAGTGGCTGTTTAGACATGAATGACAAAACAATAGAAGAACATGGAACACTTTTTTTAATACTATAATATTATATCAACAACCACACTTAAATTAAAACACTTAAATGAGTCGTTCACAGTACATACTCCATTCATTACAAATTAGTTAAAAATGATATACATGTAAGTTGGCCTATAAGAGCAAATAGAGCAAGTACGGAGTTTAAAACACCTCGGACACCTTAAGGCTTCCCCACTAAACAATTTCATAAATGTAGCATTTTTTTCGTGAATATTTTATAAAACTTTCATCTTTGTCAAATTATAATGCCAAAATTCTTAAAGTTATTAGAACACCTGCTAGATATTTTCCCATAATCACACGGAAGCACGGGAAATGTGAGGAATTCTGTGACGAAAACTTTAGCCAATTTAGGACGTGGTAGCTTGAAAATGAAATCACCAACACGGTAATAAGTGTCACTAAAACTGTTCATCGACTAACTAAATACACCTTCCTAGACAATTCTTTTGAAACAGGATTCATGTCCGAACTAGAAAATACAGAACGATACAAGAAACGGGTCGTAAAAAACAAGAAATTAAAATATGCACTTGGTACTTTACAGCTTGAGTGAAACATTCATGTTAACTGTCCACTGAACTCATTTTTCCTAGGAAAAGGTCGGCAAGAGTGTCCAATAGCAATCCAAACTTTAAGAAAATATGGAAAGAAATAAAACACGTCAACCATAAAAAATATTATTAGTTTGATAAATTGTAAACACTTCAAATACCCGTCCCAACTGAATTTTAAAATTTATTTTCTTTTGATGTAGTACTTGGTACTTTACAGCTTGAGTGAAACACTCATGTTTTTTTTTATGCTGAAGTGGCACAAAGCAAACACTTGTATGCTTTTGCTTAACGCTTTAGATCTAAATTTCCGTGCAAACACATTTTGAGACACTTTTGTAAAACACGGTGCAAATGAATGGCAACGACGAACGTCAACTTTTGTATATTTTGTTCGACCTTTAAACTAAATTACAATCAACTTCACCTCGAATGTTTTCCGACATAAAACCGACATCAGATAAAGAAAAATATGTTTAGTTATTTGTCGTTGTTATTTATTAGATTGTTTATACAACAACAGTTCCTTTCCGTTTAAACTTTCATCCGCTCATCATGAATCTTTTCCACCACGGAGGTCCAACAAACAGCGCCTGGTGCCTTGTGCACTCTATTATTAGACCTGCGTTGCCCCACCTTTCTTGCCGTCATGGTTCAAAAGTATGTCAGTGGAATCTGGTTCAAAATGTCGGCTGTTCCTGTTACTTATAGGTTCGGCTTCCTCCTCGTCTACATGCTACAAAAGCAAAAGTGATATTACCCTTAAAATTGAACATAATAATGCTAAAATAAGATATTACTACTTGAGAAATGAACATTCCCAAAGTTATGATAAGACTATGAAGTACATGTAGTATAGTATTTTTATTCCCACTGAAAATAGAGAATATCAGTGAAAACTTGTTTTGACAATCCTCATCAAATCTTTCGGTTTGGTTCATTTTAACTTCTGTCTTTCAATAAGAAAGATAATTCCGCATTTTCATGACCATCATAACTCAATACGGAAATTTAGACGGGAAATAATTCTTTATTTTTTCAGAGATCATTTCAAAACTTTGTCCAAATCACTCAATTTCTACAGGAATGAAAAAAAAAATTGTTTATACTAAAGTCACGTGAAGACAAAATGAGTGCATATGCAATGCATGTCTTGACGGTACGAGACGTTACATCGCATTCCACGTTGGCTTACTTAATAATTTAACAGGGAAAAGCCTGCAAAAATGTGTGCAGATACTTTGCCGAACACTCATGCTGGAGTCTGCGGGTTCAAGCCCCACTGGGGTCACGACCGTACTTCCTCATATGACACCAGTACTGTTTTTTTCAGAAAAGGACTCGAGAGTGACTCGATAAGCTACAGGATTTCTTCACAATCGAGCTTAATTAAATAAGTATAAACTTTAAAAATACAACGAACTATGTTTGACGCGTAGCAACATTCCAAAGTAACTTACACGCATAGAGGGATTGTACGCGTGCGACATTTACCCCACGTTTTGCCCGTGGAAAACGTGATTGTATTTTATCATAAAATAATGTATAGCTTCTTTCCCTCTATATCTATACACGAAAAGTTGCGGATCGTGTTAGAATGTAAGTTAACTTATCGATAAAATGCCACTTTCTCCTTTCTCCTGGTTTGATCGCAAAACTGTTGAAAGTCCAGTTTGTTTCATATTAGTTACTGCAGTTTTGCAGTCAATTTTGAATATCATAATTGTAGATATTGAATGCTATGGCTTCAAAGTATGCATTTAAAATCAAACCCTTCGCTGTAATCAGGACTGAACGAGTCACATATTTTAAGATTTCTTAATCAGTTTATGAATCGGTTCCAATTGAACGTGACAACAGATGAGACGTGATATATAAGTTGATACTTACCACCTCTGCCCATTTATAAATGCATATTTCAATGATTGTAATAAGACCTCCGAGTACGATTCCAACCACAATGATTAACAAGGCTGATGAAAACGTCCCTAAATCCAGCTGGTTAAAAGGCGCAATCTCTAAAAAGTCCCCGTCATCATTCTTTTGATAAACTGTTTCTTTACAGCCGGGACTGAACCATTTATGTTCGATTGTGCTAAGAACTCCCGATTCGTGGAGTTTTATCAATGCTAGGTCAATCTGCTGCTTCAACTTAGAGCCATTCTTCATTCCCAATGCCATATGTTTTCTTGCAGTTCCCTCGCTCACCATATATAGATTGCAAGGCTCCTTGCTCGTGATGAATTTAGCCGCCGGCGACTCAACAATAACAGCATAGTCGGAGTATGTTCTCTGGCGAAGGTAGCGCTCTAAATCAGCAACAGAATTCAGAAATTCTTCTGTTTCATTCTGAACCTGCCTTTCTTTCAAGAATTTTTTATATATTTTCATATCCGTGGGAGAAGTTGAGAGTTCAAAATGAGCCTTAGTGGCACCCGACGGAATCATGCCCACTCTTATTTCAGCATTAGCACCGAGATCTCTGTAAAAGAAAATTAAAGGACCATGGCCGTCACACAAGAAAACTAGAATGTAACAGATTAATAATATTATTATGTCCGTATGTAAGAAAGTTGATACATAAGGTAAACTCCGTTTATAACATACTCATTGAGACAATTTAAATTTGTTCGTTATATCCAGAGTGTGTTATATCCGTATAACATTTTCGTATAAATTAAAGAGCAAAAAAATTCGGATAGACAGAATTATGTTCCTAATATCCGAAATTTCGTAATATCAAAAGTCGCTTTATACGGTGTTTACTGCTCATGTATAACTGCAAAATGTTTTAAATTAATTTATTATATCGCAAATATTGCTTAAATAATAATTTGTCAATTGTAACTATAAATAAAATGTAATGAGATGAACAGACTTGAACTATCTTATGTGCCTTACCTAAGACTTCTAATTTTGGAATATCCCTGTACAGCAAATGGTTCTGGTCTAGTTCGAAGGTAGTTTGTTAGACTGGCGGTGTACGTCAAAAGAAACACAATAGTAAAAATCCACCAAGCCACGACCATCACCCGAGCTCCAACTGACCGTGGGGCACGAACATAGCCTAGAAAAACGAAACAGCCGTGAAGGTAGCTTTCTTTTTTACTTAATGATTTTTTCAGCATTATGTTCTCATCTGCATTCAAAAAAAACATGTAGCGGAAATAGTGTATGTCTTCTTGACGCTAGTTTGTTTGGTCACTCGAAGTTCATTTGTAGCAAAGCACTAGCTGCTGAGCTTTCATTAAATTACCCAACTACTATAACTACATATACCATTTTGATCGACATTATCTGGGACAGCCAGGTTCTACCAGACTTTTTATTTTCAAATATGTACTCGTATTATGAAATAGAATAAGATTATCAGATTAAGTTCAAATTAATAATGATACAAAGTTGAAAATGAAAACCACCAAACTGTCCATCCAAAGAGGGAAAAAGAAACTGGCGCCAAATAAATTTTGATTTTTTTGCCGTTTCGGATTCTGAGCGTATGCAATGTACGAGAAAGCAAGAAAGTAGGTCAAAAACTCATAATCAAGGTCAGTCATAGAAATTTGGGAATAAGTTTGTAAAACTACAAAAAAGTCCAAATTTAATCTATTTAGCTTAAAAGCAAAAAAATAGGCCAAATGTCATGGTCAGCCAAGGTCAAAGTTAAAATCTGCAATCAAAACTGTATACATGTATATATGGTTAAATTTTTACTGTTGTAATTTCAAAAACAGGAAAGTAGGTCAGTATGTCAGTGTCAGTCAATATCGAAGTTAAAATCTACATGCACACTTTTATACTTTGTCTAAATGTCATTAATATAGCTTCAAAAACAGTAAGTAGGATAGTAGGTCAAAGTCAGCCAAAGTCAAAGTTGAAATCTACATGCATAACTATACATATAGTTTATTGCTATAGCTTAAAATAATAAAGTAGGTCATTAGGTCTAGGTGAGCCAATGTCGGAGCTAAAATCTACAGGCAAAACTGTACATACATGTTTTGTACAAATTTCATTGCTGTAGCTTCAAAATGAGACAATGTGTCAAGGTCAAAGTCAGCCAAGATCATAGTTCATTGCTTATCTTAAAAACAAGAAAGTAGGCCAGTAGGTCAAGTGACCTCTTCGGCAACTTGGACCCAATGGGTATACTTTGAACAAGACCACGAGACAGTGCTACAAGTATGTAGCATGTAAAAATGGGGTCAATTTTGACCCGGGTATCGTAATTTGAACACTCTTGGTAGAGCTCTACTAAACATTGTTACATGTTAAATATCTAGGCTCTGGACCTTTCGGTTTTTGAGAAGATTTTGATTATGTGTTTTCCTTCCCATTTCCATGGCAACCGGAGTTCAACTTTGAATGGAGATCTTTGAAAACGTTTGGCAGAAGACAACCCAAGAAACATAATTGCCACGTTTCATAAGCTTCTGTCAAACAGTTTAGGAGAAGATATCGTTTAAAAAGTTGTTGACGCACGCAAGCACAGGGACAATCATAAAATCTCACCTAGATGTGTAAAACATGTGGCTACACATAGTTTGTAGACATAAACGTGCAGACTACGAACAAGGTAGCAGCAAGCAAGGTTTTTTCATTATTTCCTCTTTTCCCCTTGTTTGTTTTTACCTTCAATATCAACTAAATAGTCGTTTAACTTGAGCAACTTTTTGTTTTGCGTGAGTAGAACCGAAAACTATGGCAAGCCGTTTTACTTTTTACCTAGCGACCATATAGAGGAGGTTTATTTTATAGTGAAATCTCTGTAGTTATGAAGATAGTGCTCTGTTTAGAGATGTAGTTGTAATTTGAATGTGCGAAGAAGTATAAAAAACTTTTAAACGAAGGTACACGTGAAACTTAATACAATGCACCGGTATATTTACCTTGCCACATAAGGGTACTAACAACGAAGAAAAATGAATTGAGACACGTAAATGACTCGGCCTCCCGCAAAGTTGCCTCCCGGTCCTTCGCCATTCTCCTCCATTCATATGGGTTGAAATGTGATATGATATACAAAACGGTGCCGGTAACCAGCAGCGCAAGGAATGTCATCAGCCACACGGAAAATTCGAGTGGGTATAGCAGTTTTGATAGGTTCTCCTTCAGAGATGGTCTGTCATTGTCTGGTCTCTTCATGACGATCGCATGTCCAATGTATTGAACGGGATAAGAAAAATCGACGTCTTCCGACCTCTTGTATGTAACAGTCATTAGTCCTCCTATATCCGCATTCTGTGAAATGAAAAGAAGACAAAATACACTTACGTTTCCGTTTTTTCTCTCATAAATAGAAAACATTATGTCAAGTGCCATTCAAACAATAAGACAATACTAGTGCAATGTATGGACTGTGAAAAGCATGTTTACTGGTGTCCCAAGTAGAATGTTCAATATCCAACTACTTTTTTAAGCTACACTGCTGGTTATAGACTTCGGTAGAACCATAAGTGCTTGTGTGGTACTAAATTTCATTTATTTCGCTGGTGGGCCACATTACAAATTCTATTATCAGCGAAAAACAATTTTACTAAAAATCCACGAAATGTACTACCCACGAATCTACATGTACTTGGAGTATGTCCTGTACTTACACCGTCTACTATCTCCTTCATCATTCCATTCCACGTGCCATTGTTAAATGAGCCATACCTATAATCTGGACTTTCATACAGAGTATAGTTAACCCCCAATACTTGTGCAACATTTTGCAAAAGTTCCGGGAAAAATCCAGTGTACTGTCCATCGTTACCTTTGAACATATATGGCGTATCCTAAAATGTAGAACATATATGGCATATCCTAAAATGTAGAACATATATGACGTATCCTAAAATGTAGAACACATATGACGTATCCTAAAATGTAGAACATATATGGCGCACTTTAAAATGTAGAACATATATAGCGCACTTTAAAATGTAGAACATATATGACGTATCCTAAAATGTAGAACACATATGACGTATCCTAAAATGTAGAACATATATGGCACACTGTAAAATGTAGAACATATATAGCGCACTTTAAAATGTAGAACATATATGACGTATCCTAAAATGTAGAACATATATGACGTACCGTAAAATGTAGAACATATATGGCACACTGTAAAATGTAGAACATATATAGCGCACTTTAAAATGTAGAACATATATGACGTATCCTAAAAGTAGAACATATATGACGTATCCTAAAATGTAGAACATATATGGCACACTGTAAAATGTAGAACATATATGGCACACTGTAAAATGTAGAACATATATAGCGCACTTTAAAATGTAGAACATATAGCACACTGTAAAATGTAAGATATGCATGGCGCACTCTAAAATGTAAAACGTATACTAGTATGGCGCACTCTTAAAAGGAAGAATATAAAGGACGCACTCTAAAAAGAAGAACGTATATGGCGCACTCTATCATGTAGAACATATATTGCGCACTTTAAAATGTAGAAGACAAAAGCCTTATTTGTGTCGGCGATAAGAGCTATATTTATTGGCTATACAATATTGTATTTTAGGTGTACTAGAACTGTGAATTGCCCAAATGTATGATAATTTGAAGCAGGGAGGTCAGTACAAAAGTAACAAGAGCTGTCCGTAAGACAGCACGCTCGACTATTGTGGGTTTTTGATAATAAAACAAAACTTTTATCAGTATAATAGCAAAACAAAATTCTGCTAACTATTAAGTATAAACTAGGAAAGTTGAATCATAAAAAAGTCAAAATCTATAACTATAGATTTAATTTTGGTAAATTAATTGTTTGATACAAAATTACCCTGAACACTATTGCAGTTTGAGGTTTGATATAACTACCATAAGTGGTTACTGTGATATGTGCATGATATACCTGCATGCAAAAGTTTACCAAATTTTCAAAAGTCAAACAAGGGCCATAATTTCCACTAAATTTAAACAAGAGTTATCTGTCTTGACTGTGTGACACCTCTTCAGACATTAAAAAAGTTTCAAGTCAATATCATAAGGGTTACTGAGGTATGTGCATGATAGTACCTAGCAGGCAAAACTTTAACCAAATTTTCGAAGTCAAACAAGGGCCATAATTAGTACAAATTTATACAAGAGTTATCTGACTTGACTGTGTGACGTGACACCCTAAGACATTAACGAAGTTTCAAGTCAATATCATAAGAGGTTACTAGATATGTGCATTATAGTACCTAGCAGGCAAAACTTTAACCAAATTTTCAAAGTCAAACAAGGGCCATAATTAGTACTAAATTTATACAAGAGTTATCTGCCTTGATTGTAAGGCCACCCTAAAGACATTAAAAAAGTTTCAAGTCAATATCATAAGTGGTTACTGAGAGTATGTACATGATAGTACCTCGCCGGGGGGCGGGGAAAACTTTAAGGGGGGGGGGGGGGGGGGGGGGGGGGGGGGGGGGGGTCCAAATTTTCAAATTCAAACAAGGGCCATAATTTTAAAAATTTTTAAAAAAAATTTTTTTATTTTGCTTTGTGACCCCCAGGAGGCAAGTGACAGTTTCAAGTCAATCATAAGTGGTTACTGAGATATGTAGCCAGGAACTGAATCTTTTATAAATTTATACAAGAGTTATCTGCCTTGATTTATACCACCCTAAAGAAGAACAAAGGTCAAGTCAATATTATAAGTGGTTACTGAGATATGTGCATGATGGTGACCTACAGGCAAACTTAACAAATTTTCAAAGTCAAACAAGGGCCATAATTTGTCCTTTTTTTGGTGATTTATTTTTTTTGTTTTTTTTTTTTTTTTTTTTAAAAAAAAAAAATTATTTTTTTTTTTTTTTTTTTTGGGTGTTTGGGTGTTGGGTTGTTTTTTTTGGGGAAAAAAAAAAAAAAAAAAAAAAAAAGGGGGGGGGGGGGGGGGGGGGGGGGGGGGGGGGGGGGGGGGAGTGTTTTATTTTTTTTTTTTTTTTTTTTTGGGGAAAAAAAAAAAAAAAAAAAGTATGGGGGGGGGGGGGGGAAAAAAAAAATTTTTTTTGTGGGGGAGGGAATTTTTTTTAAAAAACTAAAAGAAAAGGGGTCGTGGTGACCCTATATCGCCCACCTGACTACCAGTGCACTTACTTTAGGAAGTCACATGCTGCTAAAGGAAGTCAGTAGTTGCTAAAGAAGTCTCTGGTTGCTAAGGAAAGTCACTGGTTGCTAAAGATGTCACTATTCACTAAAAGTCATCAGCTGCCAGGAACAGTCAATGGATTCTAAGAGAACCGCTGGTCACTACGGAAGCTAGGTTTTTCCTATAACTTTCCATAAAGGCAAGGGACCCCCTCCCCTCCAATTGGGCGTTGAACAAGCTTGGTAGAGGTCCACTAGACAATGCTACATACCACATGTCTAAGCTCTTGGCCTCGTAGTCTTACAGTTGAAATTTTTTTAAGCTTTTCCTATACTAAAATTGACCTGCAGGAAGGATTAATTTTGACACCCGGAGCATGATTTGAACAAACTTGGTAGAGGTCCAGTAGAAAATAATACACACTTTAGTTGTTAAAGTTATTCCCATCTGTAAGTATATAAGAAAACAAGAAACCCCTGGGTGTAGTCAATTTTGACCCAAGGGGCAAGGTTTGAACAAACTTCCGAGACGTCAAATATCTAAGCTCTAGACTTTGTGGTTGCAGAGGAATCCGCATTGAAAATTCACCCTGAAATGCTGTTCCTATACGGTGCGACAACTGGTCACAATAATTAAAGAAAATGGAAATTAAGACATTCATTTTGAAAGACGAATATATATAATTGATTACAAGACTTTGACTGACTTACGTTTACTTTATCATATACCCGTGCACCGAATACACATATAAAACACAGAATGATATGAGCAAGATTTTCGCATCTGGGGATCTGAAGGTAACTAACGACAGATAATCGGCGTAATTGCTATCTATCAATATAATATAACAGTTGTGTATGTGGTTTATAACTAGGTAACACTACATTACCTGATGAGATATTGTCAAAGTTATGTCAGTGTATGTTATTTTGTATAACATATGTTTTCTATCTGGTTACTGTCTAATTACATAGTTGTGTTAGTAAACCTTCGCAATAAGCGGATAAGAAAATGTAGAAATATTTTTATCTTCTGTATCCTGTCGTGTTTACTTTCTTATGACTTTAATTCGCTTTAATAAACACATATGCGGAAAGTATGGGAATCACCGTTAAAGCCACATGTTAATCTTTTCTCGAATAGAATATAATGAACGAATTTACCGACAAAGTAGAAATTTTTTTACTATAAATGATGTTCACGCATGTTATTCTTTCGTACTTGTTTCCTTTCATCGTGAGAACGACACTCCCGCAACGATAGAAGAGTCTTTTCAAAATAAACGGCCAATTTTGCTGGTAACACATTCCTTCGTTATACACGTGCAATGAGAAAACGTAACATCCACAAGTGATCATGAGACTTTAAAATGACGCAATATGCAAAAGCGCCTATTTCTGCTGTCTCTAGTACTATTGCTGGTGATCGTGCGTTTTTGCATACATACACATACCGTTATTTCTACTCTGTTTGGTCATAAAATAATAAATTATTTAATGTGATAAAGGTCTTGTCTATAGAATGTTTAGAATTGTAACAAGAGGGTCATGATCGCCCTAATTCACTCACCTCGATACTATTGACCAAATGACAATGTCAGCAACAGGGTCACAGAAAACAAAGTAAGGGTAGTGTGCTTGTTCAGTTTTGTAGTCTTTGAAAGGGGGCAGTTATTGACATAGCAACCATAGTTCTGCATGGAGTGGAAACTTTTTGTACACATTTGGAAGAGCTATATGATATAAGCAATCATATTATGTTTCATCGCCATTAGCCAAGCAATTTCAAATCTAGAGAAGATGTCGTTAGACAGTGAATGGTCACAATAGCTCACTATGGCACTTTGTGGCAGGTGAGTTAAAACCTGTAACAATTAAATGATTCCGTGTACGGTAAAAGTTGTGTGAACAAATTCAGACTTACCAAAATGGATACTACGGAAATATCTTTCTTTGTCTGAAAAAGAAAAGAAAGCTGAAATCATGACATGCTTTTGAATATTACTGGTCCTGTTTACTAGTATCAAGAAGAACAGTTGCTTTCTTTATATGTAGTTTACTTTCACAAGTGTTGCCGTAGCAGAAAACATCCAGAACCAGATGCGGGTGCCCTACCGTACCATCCTATAAAATCTAGTAGAAAAGGGGGATGCGGACCGGAATTCAGACATTGGACCGATGTATCAGTATTAAGTTTTACTACGTCAGTGAATAGCCTATGGTAGGTGAATCTGATTGTGCTAATTCATGCCAACATGAATCTTTCTTCAACTACTTTACCCGTTGGGGTTGAAAAGCAAGTGTTTTAAAAACGCCTTCAGCAACAATGCGACGCTCTGACTGGCAGCGACTACAAGAAAGCTCTCGTAATGAAAAGGGCGTTCTCCCTACGCCCCCACGACCCACCCCCTGTGGCATACCAGCTAAGTCCAGCCCGGTCAAAGCATGAAGGTAATTCAAGAAATAATAAGTAGGAAAGATATGTGCCCGCGGTAAACCTCCTAGAAACTAGAATGAGTCGGATTTCGTACTTTCGTTATGCTTATAATTTAATATGGAGCTTTATTCTAATTTCAATGAGGTAGATAAAATTCTTTACTCCTCTTCATATTGTTCAAATTTTACTGATATTTCAGCGAATTTTATTTTTGCTAATTAACCGCCTCGCAAATTCATTAGTCGAGCTATAGTCTGAATCCGTGCCTTGTGCTACGACCTCTATGTTTCCCTCTATTTTTGCAGGTTTTTTACCATAAAGTACATTCACGGCCCTGTGCTCGAAATCGGACTAATATTTCTGTAAAAGAAAATCATAATCATGCATCTTTAACTCTGTATGGCTAACGAGTGCAAGAACTTGCAGGTCGATAAGTTAAAAGAAGCGAAATAAATAACAACTTGCGTTTACCGTGTGTACAATTAACAACACAAAATATATTATCGCTGTTACTGGAATGCATTCAATGATTATACCATTCCACACATCTGATTTTCATTGGAATATGCATTCCTGTTTGCATCGTGCCAATCATGAAACAGCGAAGAATATAATGGACTAAATGAGCTAAGCATTGATCGTATGTCTTTTCAATTTAAAAACGGTGTTAAGGTTTTATCACTGTATCTGTAGAGATTGCACCAATTCCGATGTCATTGCTGTGCCCACGAGCCGAGAATGAGCACGAGTATTGATCAATAACAGTATATAAATGACGCGTTTTGTACGTTCTTCTCGGTATTTGTCGGCTTCAAGTGCAGATACGCCTCATTGAACGTTATTGTTCTATAGAAAGCGATGTTATGGTTCTATAGAAATATTTTTTTTAAATCTGAGATGCATATTTACCCCGATTACTTGATTATAATAACACCAATGCACATAAGCGCAAACGATGTGATTTATCCGTGTGTCAGTAAGGTTACGGACATTGTATCCGTGTTGTAACAAGGAAAGATGTCAACGGACTTAGTTCCATTGACATTTATACAGACGATGTAGCTTTATTCGTCTGCGAGTAAGATTAACAGGTCGTAAGCCCAATATCTCGGGTTGGTTACATGGCATTCCGTTACCTTTCGTCAAGTTAATAAAGACTAATTATAAGAATCAATTTTCCTTGACTTTATTTTTCATCATAAAGTTAGGCTATCGGTTTTTAAGATGGTCTCAATTGCGGAATAAATGGCGTAAATTCAGGGCAGAGAAAATGCAAGCCAAAAAATTATATATATAATGAACATGTTGAAAAATTATCACCACAACACTGGAAAATGTAACGGCTGTCCCCTGCACACCTCCTGCCATTAGTTCAATACTTGGCTCCTTTGTCACCAATGCTTAAATAGACGTTGCTGTATAAATGTTACAAGAAGCATATTTCACATGGACGCACGTTTGTACAGACACCTCTTTTAAACTGCTTTTACCTTTAGACTATTTGATCTTATAGATCTGCTTGCATATCGATAAACTGCTGAATGACTTCGTTGCATTCCATGTGCCCTAATATATGTACATTTTATGTAAACAGTAGAAATAGCAAAGGATTGCTTTTGGCACTAATAAGAGATAAATACCAGAGTGATTAATGTCAGCTAAACCTGTATATTCTCGCATGTAATATAATTTTGCGAAGTTTACAAGTGTGCATTATTATATTGCATGTTAAATTCCTAGAATTTTCCGTTGCAAAACATTGCATTTCTATGTCTAAGTACAAATCTAAGATGAACATACGTTGTTTTATATTTTATGTAAGTCATGGTCAACGAGGTCATCTATCGGTACGTGTTTACAAACACACATCGTTAGCCCGCCTTCGTATTCGAGTGGTGAGATCCGTTTACTTGAATTGAGTCATGGGTTCGAGCCCTGCAACCGACAATATCTCTTGATGCGAGAAAGGTGGCAGTATCTGACGGAGTACAGAAGTCTAGTTCTGGTTCTTCTCAGGAACGATGGTTAGCTAAATTACCCGGCCAAAATACGGGCGTTAAACTCGGCCTACAATAACAAACACCAATCGATGCTTTCTTCCATTGCTGCATCAATCTGTTCCAAAATTGGAATGTAATCTGTATTTCACGAGTCTTTATTTTACTGTTTATGTAATAAGGCAATTATGGTATACGTGAAAAACTTCAAATATGTACTCTATCATAATTGCATTCGTTTATTCCAGCAAATTTAAGACCCATTGATACTATGATTAAAACGAGCTTGGGTAACTCACCTTAAAATGAAAATGTTAATACTTTCTTATTAGAAAAACAGCAACTCGAGGAATGCAGGATATAAAAACGGACAGAGCTAAACGGTGTATTTATTAAAATAGACTAAGGCGATGTTATATTCTGCATGACTAGCCAATCTTTACTTAGACCAGAATAGCCATGTGTTCTAGGAAGATTTCCTGGAATTATTCAGTACCAAAGTTCCTGTGTTGCATTTTTTCTCTTGTTTTTTTACCCCGAACATACCTCAATTAATCAGAATAATTCTGGATGCTTTTGACAGACCTATGTACTACACTTTCTTAACTTGGATTCTTTTTTCTATACACCGTGGAGGAATGGTGAAACATTTATCACTTGTGCAAATGAAATAGCTAAAACAAATTTGAGTTCCGTGATGTATTTATAAACAAGAACTGATATGTTACCGATGCCCCGTTAGCAAAGACAAAGAACTCTTCGATTTAAATCAAAGTGAAAAGACAATAGAACACAACCTTTTTTGTACGCAAACATAGTATTGTTGTTGTTGTTGTTGTATGAGTTAAATGCAAACTTCAACCGTATTTTGTTCATTTAACACGCCGACAATTTAACTAACTATCGTTCATGGGAATGTTACAGAGATCGAACCCATGACCCTCAATCTATGACAGGTTACAGTAATTTCAAGTCCGCGTCTCTAACCACTCGACCACGAAGACGGAGTTTGAATGAGTGTAAAGCTGACCATCTTATGTGGTGAAGATGTACAAACTGGTAATGCATTTTCCAAAATTGTATAACATAAATCAGTTCACTTGATAGTATTTAAACGAATAAGTTCATTTTCATGTTTTTTTACATAATAAGAAATTCAAGCAATTTTATAGGTGATAGTGTAAGGAAATAAGCACACAGCACAGAACATAAATGGGAAACCTCTTTATGCTAGCGAGCTACGTTTTTTCGCAGGTTTGTCCATTTTCGATTTATTCGCGGGTTCTAATTCGAGAAATATCCCTTTTGAGCTAACGAAACGTAATATTAAATCTTTACAAAGAAATTCTAGCGAAAATGTTTTAATACGGGATATATTACTCGCTAAAATTAGCGAAAATAAAGACACCGCAAATAAAACGAGTTTCATAAACTGACATTCGGAATATCTCTGACACTACAGAAATGATAAGGTTGGCTAATAGTTAATCATGATACCTATATATCGTCGACGTAATTACTTTCAACAGACAGATATCTGTAAGTGTGTGGAAATGTTTACGCTAGAATGTTTTCTCTACTATCTCCTACACTTCAAAGAATACACTAACTAAGTTGTACTGCCAAAAGTATTATTCTGGCAGAACAGTGAGTGTATTAACTGTTTCTTGACGTCTTTGAATCGCCAACTGTAATACAATGTGCTGTATTCTTTTGCTAAAAAAATAAACTACGCCCGCCCAAGCATCAATCTTTATGAGTTAGATCATGATAAATTTTATAAACGACGACAAAAAATCAATGCGTGTATGACTTGACCAGAACTGTTTTTGAATATACTATGAACAAAATATGTCGTATGAAAATTCGAATGGGCAAAATTTGTTATTCCGACTCAAAACAAAATAGTTCAAGTACATTCAGTCAAATTCGATATTTTTTAAACAAATTTACAAAATTTGTACGTTGTTTAATTTAAGTAACCCCCTTGAAAACATCATGTCGAGTTTGAAAAAAAAATGATGAAAATATTACTGAGATATGACTACACGTTATTAAATGTTATTACCTCAATAAACCGTGGGCTACATAAAGTTCTGATATTTGTTTATGACTTTGCGACTTCAAAAACTGGGTTAGACACACACTAAATACTACAGTATTCAATCGATCTCCTTCGAACTTCGAATTATGTTTACAGAAGTATTCAAGTGAGAGTTTGCAAAATGTGTTTACAGCCTGGTCACAGGCTTTGGAAATATGGCACAATTTTAAGTTTCGTTGAGTGAAGAAAGTATAAGTTTGTATAATAAAAAACCTAAAAGAACGTTGATAACAGCTTTTTGATTTGTTTGTATCTAGCGTATCGGTTAACTATAAAATAGTAGACTGAAAAAGAATAATAATAATAATAATAATAATAATAATAAAATAAATCCTTATTTAAAGAAGGTAAACACATTCAGTAAATGTACAAAACATTTTACTTATTTACAATGTGGCCTTCTGAAAAGAAACAATGAGATTCAAACATACTATTGCCAATCAAAAATGCAAATCATGCATGTTTTATATATTCATACGTGTAGATAAATCTCTTGATAAGAAATAACAATGACGTTAACGATGCAGGGGTCTAAAATATATGCTATTACCTATACACATCGCGGTATGTGGTACTTTTATCGTATTTATACCTAGAGCTGTATTTCTACAATTAGCAAAATATACATGTACGTTACTTGCCGTAAATATTACTTTTTTCTCCAAATGCATATACTATATAAAGACTCTCGATGCGACAACAAATATTAACGTTACATACACACCTGGCCTGAAACGCTATTTCCCCGTATTGATTTTGTCACACATGTTCTTTTGTGCCGCGAGGGCAATGTTGCATGCATTTTCTATAATAATAACAACAAATATTCTTAATGTTCTTGAAATATCTTTTTCTTCAAAATTAAGATAAAATCTCACCTGGCCATTGCTCAAATCAATTAATCCAAAACTCAATCCCACTAAAATCAAACAATTATAGGAAGCGGCCATTTTGCTGTATGAGCAAAGAGAATTATTCAGGTATGTTCCGATACGCTGCCAGATTTGGTTTCTACCTGTGTACAAACCGTTGCTATAGGAACGATGTAGAGAATACAACACGTGCGTTCAATAGTAGTGTTTTCTCATTATATTTTTTATGTAGTTTTCTTTTGATTCGGACCAAAAAAATGTGTCAGGTATACGCTGGTTCAAGCACTTCTCCGGTGAAAAAAAAAACAACAGAACTACACATAATTTATATATAATGAGAAGATGTGAGTTTTTTTTATACTTTAATTCCTTCGATATTTGCAACCGGCTAGTTTTGATTCATTCATTTTATTTTTATTTATTTATGATTATGATGATTGTGATTATGATGACGATGGCGACGATGATGATGACAATGATGGGGGACACACGTGTGTGACAATGATGATAATGATGATGATTTCTATACTATAATATATCCCATAACAGTCAAAACTTTTATAATTCATTTTATAAAAGAAAGTACAGACGTACATGTACATGTACCTTGTACATGCATTAATGTACATTAATTTTCATTTTACGATTGACAAACGAATGAATGCAAGTCATGTCTATTCTAATGAGTGCAAAATAGATATACGCATAGATATTTCGTTTTTGCAACAATTAGACACAGAGTATACAACAATAACCATTAACAAAGCTAAAAACCCAGGACATTACACAACAATAGTAGGTTCAAGCTTATTTTCACCGCTGAAATGATGCACTGACGTGGACATAAAGTTCTGTGCGGTATAATTAAAGTAACACAACAACTGAAATTTGATATTTTATTCATAATTAGAAAAGCATAAGAATATCATCATTTTCGAATCAATTTACACATTTTCAATGTTCGTGACGTCGAATAGAATGTTCGTGGGCGTTTTACGCACGTAGGTATGTGTTGTAGGCTCACTGACCTCCAGTCGACATAAAACGCGCAAATTTGCTTCGTAATAACAACATATGCTGAGTATTTGTCTAAATTTTTACGTCTTTCGATAGGACTATCCTTTGGGAAAAAAAAACAGTTGAAATGTCTGTGATTATGAGCTTCAAGTACAGAAAATTAAGATAAATCTGAAATTCATGGTTTATGCCGTCAAGGTTGATTGAATGTTTTGTGTAGAATTATTTACACATTGTGATGTAGCAAGTAGTCTCAAAATATAAATTTGCAAATAAAAAATTAAAAGTAACGTATAATTAAAATTTAATTAAACAATTTTGAACCGGACATAACTTTTGTCCTTAAGTATACATGTATGATTATGATCAAATTGTACTCAGTACATTTTTCTATACAACAAAGCTGCCATGAATCTAAAAACTAAAATCATTTAAAATATTATTACTGTCTACCCATCAAAGAAGCGCACTGACAAATGAACCAATAATCAGTATTGGCTATGGTGGCTGATTTGTGCCATTTAACCTTTTTTTTCGGACCCGCCGCTTCCGCGACCCGCCGCTTGGTAAGGATGCGAGGCAAAACTCACTAATTAGCGTGGGTATGGAGCGAAAAAAGGTAATTTCAGGTGAAAATCCGACCAGTACATTGTTAACACGAGTGACAATCTCATGAAATATCATTCACATTTCTTTGATACATATTATCGCAAAAACTACACTCCAATTCGATTTGTTTAAAATAGATAATTCATAATCACCCAAAACATGTCCATATATTATGTTTATATATATATATATATATATATATATATATATATATATATATATATATTAAAAATGAAAAAAAGAAGGTTCCGTTTTTTGTCTACTTCTCTATACATTGGTCACAGTATATGAGTTTTGAACGAAGTAGGACAAAACATTATACAATTAAATTAAAATCACACATATGATAATTATACATTGTGGTTATGTATTGTCAAGACGAGTAACAATGATATACTGATGAAACTTTCAGTCCGCAAATAAGAAAAATTTCTTTCCTGAGAAGTAGATACAAGATGCAAGAGTGTCATCATGACCTAACATCGCTTACCTTATACATTCAGCCTTCCACTTAGAAGTCAAAGTTTGAATAATCATTTTATCATGATCTACATCATGTAGACTCATATTTGGAAGTTAAGATTTTCTTTCACTAGCTTTGCCCCATCCTTAACGTTTGGTGAATCAATACCAGTATTGTTTGCAGTCTTTGCTGGGTTTCAGGTAAAGTCAGTCTTACTCCTTTAAAATAATGTTCACTATTATGTTAAAACGTTGTTGAATAATTAAGGTAGCTGTGACCTTGTCCAAGCCAAGTGAAATTATTTTATACTTTATACAAATTTGTTTTAGTTCGATTGCGGAGACAGATCTGTATATTATCAAATCGCTCTCGAACACTTATTCGAGATGTCATCACGCTCGCGAGAAAGAGGCAGTGATATTTCCAACGCTGCATACCCATTTTGCTGCTGGTTGGAGTTTGCCAAAGGACACACCATGAGCTCGGGCTTTGATTCGAACGCATTACCTATCGTTCAATAGGTTAACGCCATAACCTCTGAGATATCGAGGCCTACATTGAAATTATTGTGAAATCTAACGTACGAGAGTAGTCTATTTAAAAATCATCCCGTATAAGTAGTAACCCCATAATTTGACAGAAAGATCTGGAAGTGTTTCATTCTGATTACCATGTTAACCAGAGGTCTGAAGCGGTCTAGAGGACCATCTATGTGAAATCAGGTTGACATTGACCCATTAGTTTGGGAAAATATTGAAGGAAAATATTGAGGACGGACGGACATAGGACACTTGACAATGGACACTTGGCGATGCCAATAGATCGCAATGGAGACGTTATATTATGCTTAGATGAAACTATTTAGAAAGTATTTAAACATAACGCTTATATTTATCTATTTTCTTGCTTATCTTTTAGACAAGGAAGAAATGACCTGTCTGCACATATGAGGTCTTTTATCTCATAGACAGCAGGTGCCACCGACCAAAGACACGAAATCTAAAAAGTAATATTCACCTTTTCCACTTTTGACCAATGTACTGTTGTGTCAGATAAGGAGCAATTCCACCAAGGCCAAGCTTCATCTTTTGAGAACATTAGTGTAACGTGAAAACGCGTAAAAGAAAAAAAATTGACCGGTTTGCGACATAGCGAAAAATAAGAGTTTTGAATACATCCCAAGCGAATAAAAACGTCAAGTTGAAAAACAGGGTTTATAATGGGTTTAAACATGTTTAAAATAAGTACATTGTACAAATGTTATAACGTTATAAGATCGGTCAGAATTGAAGAACAAGTCCTTATTAAAAAAATTTCTTCCGACTGTATATGATAAAAAAAACCGACATCTCAAAAACAGATAAAAGTCATGGAAATAGCTGTCTTAATGTCCATGAAATGAGGAGTATTCAAAGAAAAAAGCACGGTGTATTATACCAATCCAGAGAGTCCGAGTCGGCGTTTCTTTCAAGTCAATATAGGCTTGCCCAGTTACCAATCTAATTAAAATCATATTCAGTATCATCGCTCATTTCGCTAACTGATCGCGTATATTAGTGGAGCGTAAATTAGGATATGATTTTAATGAGATTGCCAAGTTACATATCCAAGTAGAATTGCTAAATTTCATATGATTTCTTATATGTGCCTTACTTACGAATGTATATACAATGTATGTATTTTCACTGACGAGTCTCTCATATGACCTCATATGAGTAATTTCATTCATATAACTGCAAATATTGAATTGTCTATTTATAAGATATGATTTAATAAAAATTGTATCTTAAAAGTTAAAACAATGCGTACAGTATATCAAAGAAAAATGAGGAAATTTATACTGTACGTAAGCTCGATGAAAAATTGCGTGGCCTTAATAAGTCTACTAGATAACCAGAAAGCGTGGGTCACTAGCGCCTTAAGTATTCAGTACGTGCTACTTTCAAACAGAGAAGTTCAGTATCTTAGAGAAAGACATAATGTTGGTCCGGATTTTGTGCGCGTGTCTCATCGTCCATCAGGCGTACAGCTTCGCTATCGGTAAGTATTCAATTAAATCAAAGCACCGAAGGTACTCATGCAGTGATCAAAGATTCTATGTATTTTATTTGTGCAGATTCATAGATTTTGTTTTGCATTTTTATAATGTTGCGTACGATATTGCTTTCATATATATTTACATATATATATATCGTTTATTTAGAAGATTACAATTTTCGATTTAAATGGAAAACTCACAATGTGATGAGTCCTATTAGCGTAAGTAAAGTCTCAAAACTGTCCGTTTCAATCTTTACAGACGGGCGTCAGCGTCGTCAGACTCAGACTGGCTCAAGTGCGGCAAGTGGAAGTGGAAGTGGAAGTGGAAGCGGCGGAAGCAGTAGCGGTGGCGGAGGAAGCGGAGGCGGTAGCAGTGGCGGAGGCAGCGGAGCTCAGGCCCCGAGCTTCGACCCTAACAGCGTTAATCAGTTACAGGCAAACATGTTAGATCCATCCTCGTCTAAACTAGGAGCCAGTAATGGTGCGGGATCTGTGAACGGTGCTTCGTTCGATCCAGATAAGTTCAACACCATGCAGTTTAACTTCTTTAACCCTCAGGCTCAGATGAGTGGCGGCGGCGGCGGCAGCAGTGGCGGTGGCAGCGGCGGTGGCAGCAGTGGCGGTGGCAGCGGAAGTGCTCCAAAGTTTGACCCAAATAGCGTCAACCAAATGCAAGCCAACATGCTGGACCCTTCTTCCTCAAAACTAGGAGCAAGCAACGGCGGTGGAGCCGTCGGGGGCGCTTCATTTGATCCGGACAAATACAATACGCAACAGTTTAACTTCTTCAATCCACAAGCACAAGTTGGGCGATAATATGGTAATATGCATTATAGAACTTGTGCGCACGCACGTCAAATGATTTATTTCACTCTTATGTTTTGGCTTTTCAATGCTAGTGGTGTTGTTTGAGAAATTAATGGAATGGTTAAATAAACGTACCGTATCATTGCTGATCAACAGAAACCGGTGATTGGTCATAGTATGTGCTTCATTTATAAAAGTGAAACTGTATATAAAAAGGTCTCTGTTTAGACGATATGATAACTTTCGAAAACATTCGACTTGATATCACAGAAAGTTGTTGCCCATACATTAAATGGCTTCTAACTGTGCACGTGGCATTGATTGCACGGGATGTAGCTTTACAGTCCAATGGTGATAACATTTCTACAGATTTATTATACCGTTTAACACTACAGTTTTTGAATTAAGTGACCGCCCTTGGGAAACTGTAAAAAGAAAATAAAACGGTATCATAATGCAACATAATTTCTTACCAAGTTCAGATTTTAAAAACATCGGTCTCTTAATACATATGGTCTCTTTATACAGATGGCCTCTCGAGCAAGATTTATTTATTAATCCTTTTTCTTTTTCATTTCAGGAATCGAAGGAAAACACTGTGGTGTGTTGATTCCTGCTGTAAATTGCTCTTACCTCATGATAGAAATACGCTACCTCATTAATTAATAAAATATATAAGCCTAGTTTGTTTGAAGTTGACTCCATTTTGTATCATGATACTCTTCAAAATGAATCACGTGGTTATTAACTTAAGGATTTTGACTGGCTCATGGAAAACTGCTTATTCACAGTTTCCGGTGAAAAAAATAATTATTCCCTAACTATGTTATAGTAATGGCTAAAGTTGACAACATAAGTAAAATTATACATTGGAATTTGAGAAGGTGTGTTGAAAATGTTGGACTACACCGCTACACTATATATTTATTTTGGAATTCAAAAGCGCTTGCATCGCTAAAACATGCATTTTTAATTTGGTAGCATATAATTAAAAAAAAACACAGTAGTTTGTACAAAAACCTTTTCATTTGATGATTCGTCCGAAAGCATGTCATTTTAAGACATCTCGAAGACTTTTGCTTTTCCCCTAACAAATCTGAGAACGAGCAGCTTTAAGTCGCTCATAAACGTCTTTATTTTCACATCTGAGGTCAGATAACTTAATCAATTCCGGTCCAGAATATAAACTTACGCATCAATATCTATAGTATAATTATATTTTTTTCTTGTGACCGACGATGCCTGATGGAATTGCCCCAAGGATTAAGTATTTATGACAGGTATACGATATTTTTTGTTGTCGCACTGTTTAATGTTTCTCACACCATATCCTTAACCGTATTGTTTGGATCGATATCAGCCTGTACAGCCGTGCAATCAGATCTCACCGCGTTCTGCAGATTTACACCAGTAACATGATAACACGTGTAATTATAGTTATATCGTATACCAGTCATAAATACTTAATCCTGATTGGCCGATAGCGCTCACGTGCCGGGTCCGCAAAAGTATGTGTAGACCTGGAAAAAGATGTGTAGACCTGCACGGATTTCAAGACATCATTTCTGTTATATTTTCGCATAGTTTTCACTACTTTTAATGAGGTATGCGATATAATAATTGTAGACTAATGTTTCGGTCAATATATAGTTTTTCGGACCTGTGAAAAATGATATTGACCTCGGACTTTGTCCTCGGTCAATATCACTTTTAACAGGTCCTCAAAACTATATACAGACCTCAACATTAGTCTATAATTGTATAATATGTCATAATGACAATACTGCTGTCCGGTCTTGTTTATATAACATGAGTACTGCACTGTCGCTGAACACGTCTGTACATGAAACTCTTAACTGCAATATTACCACAGACTGGCGCAGTGTTTTAACTTCAGATAAAACAGTTGGGACACAAAAGATGACCCAGAAAGAATGGATTTTCTCCAAGGACCATAACTCCATAGTACTTGGGATTTAGGTATAAGTATGCTACATAGCTGGGAAAACTTTAAATCAATTATTTGAACGACTTGCTTTTAGAGTTTTGGCTACATCAATTTTAAGTTTTAATTTAAGTTTTCCTAGACAGAACATTAGCGTTTATAGCGCGCTTATGACACGCGCAAAGCATGCAGTCAGTGAATTTCATTTATTAGTATGCAAACGTGTATAAATTTACGTACCTTTTTACTAACTGGGGAGCCAATGCCCTTATTTTGGGGGACATTATCTCGGTATTTCCGCAAAAGTCCAGAGATAAATGTCAAGTTTAGAGGAAAACTGCATAGTTTAAAATAACTTTTCTGAGGAGAAGACGCCTGCAAACGGCCCCTTACTAAAGAAGGGGAAAGCCTTATAAAGTATATAGTTACAACCTAGTCCTTTTAGACGTGTAATTCGTACAAAACGATTAGATTGCATGCTAAACAAAAGCGTAAAAACTAAAAATGAGAAATAAGAATGCACAAGCATGATGTCTAAATGGTTTGAACCGCTTACAGGGACAGCCGTATAAATGAGTTATCATTATATACCGTTCATTTTAAAGGTCAACTGATCCAAAACCTACCTTAAACATTAGTCTTCATAAATTGAGGCCGGTAAACTAGAATCTATCCGTAAAGTTACATTCCCTTTTGTACTTAGTTATCATACTCTTTCTTGTTTACGTAGACTATGGTAAAGTGACGTAATTTTGTATCAACACGCAAAGAGATTGAGAAATAAACAACAACAAATATTCATGTTGAGCATAGGAAATACTGTTAATTGTGAATGAAATGAATTTGATGTGACTGAAAGCATGATATTCTGGAACATGTTAGACAATCTTGGAGAAACTATGTGTGAGTGCAGAATATGGATTAAAACTATTAGCCGAAGTAAGTCCGTGTCCGCTGAGAGTATGTCATGTATATATGTACAATGTAGTTTCGAATGTGTTCAGGGTAGGCCTGTATAAGGAAATGAAACGTATCACACGATTATCAAGATAGTTTAATATATTGTCAATGTTTTTTGTTTTGCTGAAATAGAATGAGTCATTTCTGTTGTACAGACTTGAATTCGAATGCATTTTTTCCTAAATACAAAATGTAAGGTTTGAATGTTGTAAGTACGTCACAAGGTGACCCTCTTTCATACCCATCCACCGAGTGTTGACCAATGAACTACTTTTTTTCGATCAGATTAGTTTCTCGGACACCAGAAAGTGCTGTTTTTATATGATATGAGTAAACAAATCATTCAGTTATATATGCATTATTAGGCCCGTATTTTAAGTCGAAACTCGAACTTACACTCAGTGAGTTAAGTACAGGTAGTTGTAAGTACGTGTAATTACCTAACGATGCCATGCAAAAGGTTAGTCATAGTTGGTATTCACAAAGGTTACTTTCGCTGGAGTTCACTTTTAATAGTTAGGTTTTGTTGAGTGACCATCACGGTCACTTCTGATGCACTCAAGTTTTGTTTGTAAATACGACAATTTTTAAGTTCAAAATGTTCGCCTATCAGCCTTATAATATACAAAATATAAATGTTTGCCGTTGATCTCACTGATATGCCTAGGTTATCAACTCGAATTTTACCCATTTTGCGTTAATTACACATGTTACCGATGTCTATCGGCGCAGAAGTACAAGGGGAGAGGGAGGGGTAGGAGAAGAGGGTATACCCACGCTTTAAAAGTTTAATATACGTCATGGTATCATATTTATTATTGGAATGCATCCATCGTTATTTCAAACGGAGGCATTCCTGGGCAGATTATGATAAAATGAAGTTGATGGTGAATTTCTTTTTATCGCACAACCCAGAATCGACGTGTCTCTCCTGCAGTTGCTTCTCAACAGCAGTATATATCCAGTCTAACAGGATTGTGCTCAGGTGCAAAGAAAGTTTCGAGACATTGGAGGATTTCAAGGCACCATTGGAAGTATTGATTGTGTAGTCCCCGGATATGCTAAAATTAACTAAATATGCTTAAACAAATGCACCATAGCCGTATTGTTGTCTTATTTGCAAACGAATACTAACGTTTTACTTCGTAAGACAACTTTCTGATACAGTCAAACTTACTGCCCATTAACTAGCAAGCAGTGTGCAACTCCGATTTCTTTTAATATATTAAGCATCCTTTGTTTTCTATGACAGCTACTTTCTTTTTCACCAATTCCTTTTATTAATTTATTTCAAAGTCTGTGAAAAAAAAGTTTGCCTACTGAATGCATGTAGTAAGTCAATTTCGAGTATACTCAATAAATCAAGGTTGAGTGGCGAATATTCTATAATTGACAGCCAGTCACTAGAGTGTTCCTCGAGCTCCTCCAGATAGTTCAAGCACGGACCTATATATACAACAATGGCCCGTATTCTAAGTCGAAACTCAAACTAACCCTCAGTGAGTTAAGTAGTTGTAAGTAGGTGTAATTGCCTAACGGTACCATGGATCGCTCAGGTGAGTCATAGTTGGTATTCATAAAGGTTAGTTTCGCTGGAGTTCACTCCAAATAGTTAGATTTTGTTGAGTGGCCATCAAGTATGGTTTGTGATTACGATAATTTTTTAAGTTAAAATATTTCGCTTATCAGCCTTATATTATACAAGATGCATGTGTATAAATGTTTGCCATGTGGATCTCACTCATATGCCTAGGTTATCAACTCGTATTTTACCCATTTTGCATTAACTACACATGTTATCAACACAGAAGGTACACACATAAATATATCATCTTTGACTGTACAAGATTGTCTCTGCTGCCAGAATTCCATCACATGGCTAAAACTAGCTGATAGTGAAAATTTAATACATTTGTATGATTGATTGCCCTAGATGTACTCTGGTGACAAAATTTTATCACCCGGGGTAAGCAGGGGGGTAGGAGGGGGTAACCCACGCTCCAAAAATTTGATTAATCCCATGGTGTCATATTTATTTTTGGACAGATTGGAATTAATTAAAATTTAAAATTAACATTTAATGTTGTTTCAAACCGAGGCATTCCTGGCCAGATGTTGATAACAACAGGAAGTTGGTGTATTTCTGTTTATCGCACAGGAGGCAGTATACGGTTTCAGGCTGTTAGTGACGAATTGGCCAGGGTTAAATTTACAAATTAGAGGTAAAATGCAGATCCAAGTGCATGGTCTTGGTTGATAATATTAATACATGCTATATATGCATTTTCATTGTCAAGTATTGAGATTTAGTGATTTGATGAAAGTGAAACCAGTGACATTGACCTTGCAGTAGTGACGTAATGGCTGCCAAGTACGAAAGCATGTCTGTCTAGAATTAGCCGGGAATGCAAGTTTCATTTTGACAGGGACCCTTGGAGATTTAAAATTTTGAAGAAACGGTATGGAAACCTTGTAGCATGGAGCTTGTTTTCTTGATTTACAGTGTTTCAAGAGTCGGAAACAGTGTAGCAGTTGGTTCCATCAGTGTAGAAGAATTTTCAGTGGTAGTGTAAACATTAGCAAAATGTGTTATTTTGTCGTCAGATTTCGCGATATTTGAAAACGGAGAATGCTGAGCTGGTGGATGACGGTTTTGGTTTCGGACTGAAATTACTGGCATTTTTTATTGAGTCACACATGATCATGCTAAAAATGTACTACATTTGTTTCAGGTATGTGATTACAGTGTTTGGGTTGTGGTTTTGAAAGTTGCGGAGTCGAGTGTTGTGTGAAAAGCCAAGAAAACTGTAGTCTGCCTCCACAATCCAGAATCGACGTGTCTCTGCTGCAGTTGCTTCTCAACAGCAGTATCTTTTCAGTCTAACAGAATTGTGCTCAGATGCAAAGGAAGTTTGGATAAATTGGAGGATTTCTAGGCGCCATTGGAAGTATTGATTGTGTAGTCCCCGGTTATGCAAAAGTTAACTAAATATGCTTAAACAAATGCACCATAGCCGTATTGTTGTATTACTCGCAAACTTATACTAACGTTTTACTTCGTAAGGCATCTTTTTGATTTTGTCAAAATTACTGGAGAGACTGATTCGCGCAGTGCTCAAACACACTCGCGTTTCACCAATGCCACTATCATGACTATACGCCACCACCTGCTCGGTCGTTTCAACGGTTCACATTAGCGTTTATTTGTTTACTGTACCTTGCTGACTATAAATAAGAATGATGATAATGATGATATCATTTCTGCTGCTGATGATGATGATGACGATAATGATGATGATGATGATGATGATGATGATGAGAAACCTGTTGCATTATGGAACCGCTATTTTGAGCCCAACCTGAATCATTCAAAACAAAATATGCTGTACGAAGAGATCGTTTTGTTAACAATTTAACAATTTACTTGTCCCTCAGGTGATCGTTTAAAAAGTTACACTGTATAGTATTTCATATAGACTTAATTATTAAATATTAAAGCGACGGTATAACAAGTTCTTGCAACTGAAAATGACTGCTTCCTTGAGTTCTGACCGATACTTGCGCCGATAGAAGGGATTGACACATACTCCATCTAAGGAATCTGTCGCTCTATTTTCTGATTTTCTGATAACAACCAATTTCGAAAGTTTACTAAAAATAACATTAATGCATAAATTGTATGTTTTTTATACACAGGTGGTATACATCTGTCGGTAGGGTTGCATTATTTCGACCATGATAAATATGAATAATAAAAGGCAACAGTTATATTTTCAGTCAAAGAAAGAAATATTTAAATAAATCCTTGCATATAATCATTGTTTTGCATTATAATACAGGTGGTCCAGCAGCTGAAATGTACCGTAACTGGAAATTAATTTTTATCCATTAACAAGCAACCCCGATTTCGTTTACTTGATATATTTGACATACTTTGTTTTCTATGACAGATAATTTCTTTTTCACCAATTATTTTAATCAATTAAGATCCAAGTCTGTGAAAAAATACGCTTTGCCTAATGCATGCATATAGTAAGTCAACTTCGAGTATACTCTATAAAGTCAAGGTTGAGTGGCGAATATGAATACCGATTATATACTTGACAGCCACTCAATTGAGTGTTCCTCAAGCTTTCATTGAGCATTCCTCCAGTGAGTTCAAGTTGAGCATGAGTTTGAGTTCGGACTTAGAATACGGGCCATAGTCAAAAGTCATCCTTGACTTTCTCGAGGAAGGTTTGAGGCGTTAATCACCCGTAACAAATCTGTTAATAATTGATGCATACATAAATATGGAATACACATTGTAAAAGAAAACATGACAGTTTAAAGAATTATGTGTAATGGGATACGATTCCGTTTCCCGCATCTTCAAGACGTAAACCTAAAAGTCAGAGATTTTGATCAGCGATTATGGTGGTTGGATTTTGACAGAAAGGGTGGGGAGGTTACTTAAAATATATACATTGTACTAATTTATACTTAACAAAAAAATAAAGAATCGTTTATTTAAAGTTGATTTTCGTTTACGTAACAATATGATCTGATTTGAAAATAACAATGTTCTTGGTTGTTACATCATCGGTCATCACACTATACATTTATATAAAAGTATGAGAAAGCATTAATTGAATGTGTCGCTCTACTGACGTCATTTTCAAGACCACTGTTTTACTTGTGTACTCTTGCTGAGGCTAGGCATTGGTGCTTTATAAAAAATATCAATGCACATTGATTGTTTTAAAACAAATTGTTAAAAAATAAGTTGGCTTATCTTATAAGATCAGTACCTGGCCCTACCAGAAAAGCATTTTTTTCATTGCAACTGCCTCACAGTATATTATTTACTTATTCAAGGTTTTGTCTGTCAAGACATTCAAATTATATGTAATTGACCCTCTGATTTTTTGTTGAGTAAATTTTAGCTCGATTACGCAACAAGTTCTCTTAGCTTATAATAATCGCTCTCGAGACACCATACTTGGCCGAACCAATCACTTGTCAGAGAGAGATAGAGATTTTCATATCTGGTACACAGTTGCAGCTGCATAAACTGAGACACCTGTGGCATAAAATGTTTTGGTCTAGGACATTTGTCAAGTGGCCTAACTGGGAATTGAACGCGGAACCTTTAAGTTGCGAATCGAATTTCGTAATCACTGCACCAATGAGGCCGACACAGTTAGAGACAGTAAAGAATGAAGGTATGCGTCTCTGGGGGCGGGGGTGAGTTTGGTGCGATGCGGCAAAAACAGTTAATACTGTGCAGTGAATCCCTGTGCTAATGTATACAATTTAGCAAGATGCAACTTTGAAATCAGAGAAATAAAAACAGAGCGATAATTATACTGTTGAATCCTGATCGTGCAAGTTTTATTTCATGTTAAAATATAATATCCTGGTCTGATTCGGCGGGAAGGGGGAGAACCAAACCGACCCCCATTCCTATGCCTATGTTTTTCTTGTCCATTTAGTGATTGCGTTGAGTGTACTTCACAATCCCCTTGATCGAAATCCCCTTGGTCCAAAAATAATCCCCTCTATGGATTTTACAAGTGAAAAGGCATATTTTGAATGAAAAATTACACTAAATGTTTTATTTGTTTCTAGTTTTACTTTACTATAGCGAATGATTGTAAAAAAAAATTATTGAAATTACAATGTAAAATTAATTTAGGGGATTATGACTACTATGCCAAGGGGATTTTGAGTGTCTCCCGATTGCGCCCAGGCACCTCAACTGTCCAACTTTCTAAGGCGATATAGTCTGCGCAATTTGTCTAGGGTGAGTTTTTGGTCATAAAATATGTTTTATTGCCTACTGAGTTTTATTTCGATTTTTAAGTACTAGTATAATATCTTAAGAAGAATTCCACATCATTAAAATCATCTCAGGGGTTGCCTCTGTCCCTTAAAACTATCCATGGCATACGGACCTATACAACTTCACCTATTTGCTGCAATTCGTCAATTTCTCACTGGAGTCATATTCAAAATGACACGAGGAAGCGCTTTCGCTCCTCGAAATATCTGTCCTTACTCGAGGTTACTCGACCCTTCCTTACGTTTATGAATACCAATCGCATCTCATTGGAGGAAATGCATCGACCGTTACCCGATTAAAGGTAATTATCTGTTCGAGTTTGAGTCGAGGAACGTTTCTGAATATAGCCATAATTGGTATTCATATGGCTTTCTAACGCAGTTATTGACGTAACGTCGTTTCTGATTGGTGACGTCGTTTGAATTTGCGACTATTAAATAACGTATATATAGTCGCAAAATTCAAACGGCGTTTTAATTATCGCATTTAGACACATTGTGCGTTAGAAAAGGGATAACTATTTAGTGATTTTGATATTTGCGACCGTATATACGGTTTTAATGGTCGCAAACAGTTTTAACAGCTCCGGCTAACGCCGTCGCCGTTAAAAATATTTGCGACCATTAAAAACCGTATATACAGTCGCAAATATCAAAATTACAAAACAGTTATTCCTATAATATTCAGAAACGTTCCTCGACTCAAACTCGAACAGATAATTACCTTTAATCGGGTAACGGTCGATGCATTTCCTCCAATGAGGAGCGTTTGGTATTCATAAACGTAAGGAAGGGTCGAGTAACCTCGAGTAAGGACAGATATTTCGAGGAGCGAAAGCGCTTCCTCGAGCTGCACTCAAGGTGTCATTTTGAATATGACTCCAGTGAGAAATTGACGAATTGCAGGAAATAGATGAAGTTGTATAGGTCCGTATGCCATGGATAGTTTTGAGGGACAGAGGCAACCCCTGAGATGATTTTAATGATGTGGTATTCTTCTTGAGATATTATACTAGTACTTAAAAAACGAAATCAAAACTATCCATGGCATACGGACCTATACAACTTCATCTATTTCCTGCAATTCGTCAATTTCTCACTGGAGTCATATTCAAAATGACACCTTGAGTGCAGCTCGAGGAAGCGCTTTCGCTCCTCGAAATATCTGTCCTTACTCGAGGTTACTCGACCCTTCCTTACGTTTATGAATACCAAACGCTCCTCATTGGAGGAAATGCATCGACCGTTACCCGATTAAAGGTAATTATCTGTTCGAGTTTGAGTCGAGGAACGTTTCTGAATATTATAGGAATAACTGTTTTGTAATTTTGATATTTGCGACTGTATATACGGTTTTTAATGGTCGCAAATATTTTTAACATCGACGGCGTTAGCCGGAGCTGTTAAAACTGTTTGCGACCATTAAAACCGTATATACGGTCGCAAATATCAAAATCACTAAATAGTTATCCCTTTTCTAACGCACAATGTGTCTAAATGCGATAATTAAAACGCCGTTTGAATTTTGCGACTATATATACGTTATTTAATAGTCGCAAATTCAAACGACGTCACCAATCAGAAACGACGTTACGTCAATAACTGCGTTAGAAAGCCATATGAATACCAATTATGGCTATATTCAGAAACGTTCCTCGACTCAAACTCGAACAGATAATTACCTTTAATCGGGTAACGGTCGATGCATTTCCTCCAATGAGATGCGATTGGTATTCATAAACGTAAGGAAGGGTCGAGTAACCTCGAGTAAGGACAGATATTTCGAGGAGCGAAAGCGCTTCCTCGTGTCATTTTGAATATGACTCCAGTGAGAAATTGACGAATTGCAGCAAATAGGTGAAGTTGTATAGGTCCGTATGCCATGGATAGTTTTAAGGGACAGAGGCAACCCCTGAGATGATTTTAATGATGTGGAATTCTTCTTAAGATATTATACTAGTACTTAAAAATCGAAATAAAACTCAGTAGGCAATAAAACATATTTTATGACCAAAAACTCACCCTAGACAAATTGCGCAGACTATATCGCCTTAGAAAGTTGGACAGTTGAGGTGCCTGGGCGCAATCGGGAGACACTCAAAATTCCCTTGGCATAGTAGTCATAATCCCCTAAATTAATTTTACATTGTAATTTCAATAATTTTTTTTACAATCATTCGCTATAGTAAAGTAAAACTAGAAACAAATAAAACATTTAGTGTAATTTTTCATTCAAAATATGCCTTTTCACTTGTAAAATCCATAGAGGGGATTATTTTTGGACCAAGGGGATTTCGATCAAGAGGATTGTGAAGTACACTCAACGCAATCAATAAATGGACAAGAAAAACATAGGCATAGGAATGGGGGTCGGTTTGGTTCTCCCCCTCCCCGCCGAGTCAGACCAGGATATTATATTTTAACATGAAATAAAACTTGCACGATCAGGATTCAACAGTATAATTATCGCTCTGTTTTTATTTCTCTGATTTCAAAGTTGCATCTTGCTAATTTGTATACATTAGCACAGGGATTCACTGCACAGTATTAACTGTTTTTGCCGCATCGCACCAAACTCACCCCCGCCCCCAGAGACGCATACCTTCGTTCTTTACTGTCTCTCTCTAACTGTGTCGGCCTCATTGGTGCAGTGATTACGAAATTCGATTCGCAACTTAAAGGTTCCGCGTTCAATTCCCAGTTAGGCCACTTGACAAATGTCCTAGACCAAAACATTTTATGCCACAGGTGTCTCAGTTTATGCAGCTGCAACTGTGTACCAGATATGAAAATCTCTATCTCTCTCTGACAAGTGATTGGTTCGGCCAAGTATGGTGTCTCGAGAGCGATTATTATAAGCTAAGAGAACTTGTTGCGTAATCGAGCTAAAATATACTCAACAAAAAATCAAAGGGTCAATCACATATAATTTGAATGTCTTGACAGACAAAACCTTGAATAAGTAAATAATATACTGTGAGGCAGTTGCAATGAAAAAAATGCTTTTCTGGTAGGGCCAGGTACTGATCTTATAAGATAAGCCAACTTATTTTTTAACAATTTGTTTTAAAAAATCAATGTGCATTGATATTTTTTATAAAGCACCAATGCCTAGCCTCAGCAAGAGTACACAAGTAAAACAGTGATCTTGAAAATGGCGTCAGTAGAGCGACACATTCAATTAATGCTTTCTCATACTTTTATATAAATGTATAGTGTGATGACCGATGATGTAACAACCAAGAACATTGTTATTTTCAAATCAGATCATATTGTTACGTAAACGAAAATCAACTTTAAATAAACGATTCTTTATTTTTTTGTTAAGTATAAATTATTACAATGTATATATTTTAAGTAACCTCCCCACCCTTTCTGTCAAAATCCAACCACCATAATCGCTGATCAAAATCTCTGACTTTTAGGTTTACTTCTTGAAGATGCGGGAAACGGAATCGTATCTGATTACACAATTCTTTAAACTGTCATGTTTCTTTTACAATGTGTATTCCATATTTATGTATGAATCAATTATTAACAGATTTGTTACGGGTGATAAACGCCTCAAACCTTCCTCGAGAAAGTCAAGGATGACTTTTGACTATGAATACCAATAAGTCACTCGAGTTCACCTTACTTGAGGCGTCCTTGAGCATCCCTTAAGGAAGCCTTTCCCGAGTATGAGTCGAGGTGGAGTTCGAGTGACGACTCTGAATATAGCCATTAGTCACTCGAGTTCACCTTACTTGAGGCGTCCTTGAGCATCCCTTAAGGAAGCCTCACCCGAGTATGAGTTGAGGTGGAGTTCGAGTGACGACTGTGAATATAGCCATTAGTGTTAAACCTCATTTGATCTTTATGGCTATATTCAGAGTCGTTACTCGAACTCCACCTCGACTCATACTCGGGAAAGGCTTCCTGAAGGGAGACTCAAGGACGCCTCAAGTAAGGTGAACTCGAGTGACTTATTGGTATTCATAGTCAAAAGTCATCCTTTACTTTCTCGAGGAAGGTTTGAGGCGTTAATCACCCGTAACAAATCTTTTAACAATTGATTCATACATAAATATGGAATACACATTGCAAAAGAAAACATGACAGTTTAAAGATTGTGTAATCAGATACAATTCCGTTTCCCGCATCTTCAAGAAGTAAACCTAAAAGTCAGAGATTTTGATCAGCGTTCATGGTAGATGGATTTTAACAGAAAGGGTGGGGAGGTTACTTAAAGTATATACTAATTTATACTAAACAAAAAAAATAAAGAATCGTTTTTTAAAAGTTGATTTTCGTTTACGCACAACAATATGATCTGATTTGAAAATAACAATGTTCTTGGTTGTAACTTCATCCGTCATCACACTAGTATACATTTATAAAAGTATGAGAAAGCATAAATTGAATGTGTCGCTATACTGACGCCATTTTCAAGATCACTGTTTTACGAGTGTACTCTGGCTAAGGCAAGGCATTGGTGCTTTATAAGAATACAAATGCACATTGTTTTAAAACAAATAATTAAAAACAAATAAAAGGTAGGCTTGTCCTGTAAGATCAGTACCTGACCCTACCAGAAAAGCATTTGTTTCATTGAAACTGTCTCACTGTCTATTATTTACTTATTCAAGGTTTTGTCTTTCAAGACATTCAAATTATATGTAATTGACCCTTTGATTTTTTGTTGAGTATATTTTAGCTCAATTGCGCAACAAGTTCTCTTAACTTATAGTAATACAGCTGGATAAACTGAGACACCTGTGGCATAAAATGTTTTGTTCTAGGACATTTGTTAAGTGGCCTTACTAGGAATTGAACCCGGAACCTTTAAGTTGCGAATCGACTCGTGAGGATGTAATCACTGCACCAATGACGCACACAAAGTTAGAGAGAGGGTAAAGAGCGGAGATGTATGCCTTTGTGGGCGGGCATGAGTTTAGGGCGATGCGGCAAAAACATTTAATAGCGTGCAGTGAATCCCTGTGCTAATATGCACAATTTAGCAAGATGTAACTTTGAAATCAGAGAAATAAAACAGAGGGATATATTTATACTGTTGTATCATGATCGTGCAAGGTTTATTTCATGTTAAAATATAATATCCTGGTCTGACTCAGTGGGGAGGGGGAGAACCAACCCGACCCCCATTCCAATGCCATTTTTTTTCTTGTCCATTTGAAGCGTAAACAGATGATTGCGTCTCCTGACACCACAACTGTCCCACTTTCTAGGGCGATATAGTCTGCGCAATTTATTTAGGGTGAGTTTTTGATCATAAAATATGTTTTATTGCCCACTGAGTTTTATTTCGTTTTTTTTTAAGTAATACTATTATATTTTAAGAAGAATTCCACATCATTAAAATCATCTAAGGGGTTGCCTCTGTCCCTTAAAACTATCCATGGCATACGAACCTATACAACTTCATCTATTGTCTGCAATTCGTCCTTTTCTCACTGGAGTCATATTCAAAATGAGACCTTGAGTGCAGCTCGAGGAACCGCTTCCGCTCCTCGAAAAATCTGTCCTTACTCGAGGTTACTCGACCCTTCCTTACGTTTATGAATACCAATCGCTCCTCATTGGAGGAAATGCATCGACCGTTAGCCGATTAAAGGTAATTATCTTTTCGAGTTTGAGTCGAGGAATGTTTCTGAATATAGCCATTAGAATAGCCAACGACGTATATAGGTCCGTGATTGTGGGCGGAGCTTTCTATATAGAGCGAACTCTCAATAAATCAAGTGATTTAGTAGGTAGTTTTAATGAAAAAGAAAAACGTTTATTTGAAAATCTGAGCGATTCGATTGGTGGGCAAATGGGGTCAAACACTAATTTGGATATTTCGGTGAATTTATGGCGTTATATCTGAAACTATATTATGTGCATAAATGGGCGAGAGAGACATTTTGATTTTGTCCTACCCCGAAGAGATGTGTGGATGTCTAGATTGACTCGAAATGTTGACAGCACTTCTCCGCATGAAATTAAACTAATCTGATCACCGTTTTCTCGGCCAAATGGGTCAAAGTTCCTTTTGCGCGACCAAATGGGTCAACGTTGATCATACTTAAAAGTAGGTCACAGAGGGGTCAAATGTAAAGATAGACCCAAAGCATTATGCATTTCCGTGACCTACTTATCAAGACGAAAAGAAGGATGTATCACCTTGATCCCATTCTAGACCAAGGCTGCTTCACCCCAAACCACCAACTACAGGAATGGAAAACGCAACGGGTCCCGACCTGTTGAAAAATTCACTTTTCGAGAGATTTTTTTTTGTCTCTATTTTTGCAGGGATTGTACATGAATCACTTTTATCGAAGGAAATACATTTAAAATGAAAATAGTACAGAATAAATTATGAAAACTGACAACTTGTGTTTCGTCAGGATCCTTACCGACTTCCTGTACTTCGAACATATTGTTTATTGAGTTTTTCCTTCTCCGAAGAGATGTCTGGATGTCTAGATTGACTACATTTTTCTCATGTTATACAACGTATCTGAACCCAGTTGTCTAGGCCAAATGGGTCAATGTTGGTCATACCTAAAATGTAGGTCACAGAGGGGTCAAATGTAAAGATTGACCCAAAGCATTATGTATTTCCGTAACCTATTTATCAAGACGAAAAGAACGATGTATCAGAACAGAGTTTTTTTCACCCCAAACTAAAAGCAAGAGGAATATAATGGCAACTTCTTTTTATAATGGAACTAACTTTTGCAGGCCCCTTTCATAAAATGAATGTGAAAAAAAGAGTAACACTCAAAGTTTAACAATGTTACAGTATTCGGAAATTTTTGCTAAAAATAGGCATGCTATGCAGAAAGCTGGAGTGTTACAAATTTGTGTACAGTAACGTTTTTCGAAAAAAATCTTAGAGAACCAGTAAGTACGCCAACTGAAGGGATTTCAATGAAACTTTACTGAAGTGATCAGTACTAAGCCTATTCGCTTGATTAAGGTCACGGCCGTGTTACTTAAAATAGAATTTCCTTTTCGGAACGTTTTCTCCTCAATAGATGCATTGCAGTGAAATTAGTTTGGTCTTGGAAAATTCCAGAAGATTTACAGTTATTAGTATTAAGTTATGAGAGCTGTCAACGGTTGGACTAGTCACTAGGTGGTATTTGCAATCTTTTTAAATGTTGGGCCCTATTCTGTCTAGATCATAGTTTGTGTTAAAAATTTATCAGTAAAAATACTGACTTTATATGGGGTAATAATCTAAATGAAATGACTTGTTATGTTGCTTTATATCAAGATAATCATTCAAGTTGTTAAGGTCTTGATCATTAGATTCTTTCATTTATTAGTTTGGCTATATTAACAAAATGTGCATTCAAAGAATCAGCAACATTCTGCTTCCCTTCAGTAATTTCATTTCTTATCTTTAAAGTTTTTGGCATCGTGGAAGTAGATTCAATTTTACTAGAAATTTCCTCTATATTCTTTCATAAAAACTTAGTATTTTCTTTATTATGTTTTACTTTGTTTTTTTACTTACTTTATAATTGAAAACCATTTATTTCTCCCTATCTTAAACTGATTCTACTCCTTGCCTGATTTAAATCCGGGCTTGCTTTACTTCATTTCTGTACCAATCAGGTTGCTGTTAACTTAACATATGATTTAATTGGAGCATGTTTTGCTAGTAAAACATTTAAGTTATCATACTTTTATCCACGTGACTGAACTCCTGTCTTTATGCCGTTGAGTTAATTCATTGTTATATTTATGAACCCATTAACTGAGGATGGTTTATTCTAATCGTGACGGGGATTTTATGCAGTGACATCACTAGAAATCGCTGGATTCAACATGTGTACACCACCCTTATCCTTTTTATTGTTTCTTTGTTTATTATCAGTTGTTGATGTTAAATGTGTTGTTTCCGTTTCTGGAGTTGTTGTTGTTGCTATATTGTATTGCCCTTGCAGTTGCTGCCCTGCTGTTGTTGTTGCCGTTCCTGTTGTGATGTTTCTGCCCTTGTGGTAGTGTCGTGTGGTAGTTGCTTGCTTTGCTGTGTTGTGTAGGTTGACTGTGTAGCCTTTGTATTGTAGCGTTGCTGTAGTTTTGTGTCCTTGCTGTTGCTGTCCTTGCTGTGGTTGTTGTATCCCCTTGCTGTAGCCTTGCGAGGTTGCTGTGGGGGTGTTGCACCTGGGGGGGGGCGGTGGTGATGGTAGTGTTGTTGGTGTTTGGGTGGTCGGTGGTATTATCCTTGCTGTAGGCTTTGTGAGGTTTGTTGTCCTTGCGTGCGTTGTGGTGCATCCTGCTGTAGCTTTGTCGGCGTTGCTGTAGTGTTGTCCTTGCTGTTGCTGTCTTGGGGTGGCTGTTGCATCCCTTGCTGTAGCCTTTGTTGTTGTGGCTGCTGATGAAGCTGTTTAGTCTGTTTCTACCGCATTATACCATTACTTCATGCCGTTGTTCTTTTTCTATTTTACTTAAAAGCGCTCCCTATTTGTCACACTTTCTTAGATATCAGTGAATTCCTTGAATCAGTTAAGAGTTGAGAATCTGAAAACTTGAATAGATATTGTTAATTAGGTGATTTTCATGTGACGAAACTTTTGCTTTTTGTGTGTAGATAAACTTATTTGCCGATTTTAGGTTCGCAATACGATAATTCTCTAATAGTAAATCTATGTGAAATGAATCTTTAGAGAGATTTTTATATTAGCGAAGTGGGTACTTCGTGAAAATTAGATCATCACAAATATTACCGATTTACAGTTAGCAGAATCATAAGGCTGTTTCAGCCTGCCAAACTGTCATAATATAACATACTTTCATGTTTGTTGCAATTCATTCAACGGTAATCATAACATGAAAGCTTGGGCTGTCACAATGGTTATGTGTAACTCATCAATGACTAAGCCTTACGCCGACTTTAAGAAATATCCTTGTCCATAAAGTGACTACATTTAGTCTTGATTGCAATCAAATCAAGGGCAGTAACTCCAGACTGCAATGAAATTGGTAATCGAACTTGGCCTTGTTATACTCTTTCGAAAATTCTGACCAGGTAAAGTGATGGTCTGATAAACAACATGTCCTTGTTACAGAGCGAACAAACTGGAAACTTCTACAGGTAATTCCAACATACACCCTTTCACTAAAGACAGTCTTATGAAAATAGTTTGTTTAACAAAGCAGGGCTCACGTTGAAGTCTTAGATTGACCGGAGTCGAAGTAATTACTTTATAATTAAAGAAAGTAACAACCAAACAAAAATTTCAAGCAACTTTTATCAGTTTTTTTTTTCATTACATCTATACATTAATCAAATAACAAATAATAAGTAAAGGAGAATAACTTACAAAATATTTGACCAATCAAATACATACAGCATGGTAAATATACAAATTAAACAAATTAACAACTTATCAGTAACAATAAAATTACTGTTAAATGATTACTTACAGTGTGGTAATGAACAAACACTTCTCATTTTATGTACCAACACTTGCTGGAAAAATAAGGAAATTCAATCAACTCTGTGTCTAATTGCTAGTGTTCCACTGGACCTTATCCCGCTTAATTTCTAAAATGGACTTCTCCGGTTATCATTTTGGACAGTGCTATAAGTTGTTCACGAGGGTGCTCCCTACAAAATTCACTGACTGAATAGCGCACAGTGCAGTTCATGATAAAACAGCAAAAAAGTGCAGTATGATCATGATCTACACTGGTCTCAAAGTCAGAAAGCATCGGATGCTGGTCATTAAGGCTGCTTCAGTAGCAAATGTTCAACTTTATTCACCTTAACTGAACCTGCCCATTTTCTAATTCCACCTTAAAGTTAAAAGTATATCTTGTAAATGTTGGGATAAAACCAAGTTAAAGGTGTCCCTGTGCACTGTGCTAACTGCAATAACAAAACTTATTCCATTTCATCATTACAGTAAACCAATTAGCTTTTGCACCTTTCAATGCTTATATTTTGCTTATGCAAGTCTGATATGGGAACATTTAATTCCAGGTCTTTAAAAGAACAACGTGCAACCAGAGGAGAAAATCTGAAGAGAGGCAGAATCAGAACTCATAGCCTTAATTTCTTACTCAAACCTGAGAAATACACACCAAGACAAAATAAGGTCTTGCAAACAGTTAGCTAGGAGGGAATGCTGGAAGCACTGAGTATATAAAATGTTTAAAAAAAACAACTGCCTTTGTGAAAGTTATAATTGAAAGCTGCATATATCATGCACTATTGAAATTTAGATGTACGAGTTGCATTGCTTTAACAATAAAAAGACCCCTGCAATGTGAGAATAACCCTGTAGGTTCATTTTTCTCTCTATTTCATTTGTCCTTATTGTTAATACCAAAATAAAAAATATGGAGGAAAAACTCCCCATAACAGCACTTTTTGCCTCTAGTTTTCAAACATCAACTCCTTTCACCACAAGGTACATTTTCACTTGGCACAGCCCAAAACTAAAATAATAGTGACACACGTATAATATAAGAACACATAGTACAAAATAAGGTCTCTCTATGAAAACTGAACAAACAGTCCTGTAGAAGACATAAAATATGCTACATAAAGTCGTCTGATATTAATATTTACAAGACGGAAGGGAAGGAAAACCGATATGCACAAACAATCCTTTCACAAACATGTACACAAACTCTGAAATAAAACCCCAAACTGCAGGTAGAAACACTGAAAACGTTGCCATAAAATCTTGTATATTCAGGGCAAATACATTTCCGAATTCTTTAGATTTTAATACAATATGTTCAACTTTGGCCCAAATATCTGAACATAATACATGGACAATTTTACCATCAGGACTAAGCAGTGTTGACTTGAAATATGTGCTAAAAATAGCAAGAGCTTGTTTACATACCATTGAAATGATTCAGTATTTTATGTACAAAAAGGCAAAACAAAATCAACATTGCCAACAACAATTTCCCCTTAGTCTGCCTGAGTAAAAGAGGCACGTGGAAAAAGTTTTGGAATTTTTATAGCTGCGAATCTTGGAATGTCGTGTTCCAAAATTACTACAAACTATTTCACCTGAGGGGGCATAGATCACCCCCCTGTAAGATTGTATTCTCAAAAAAAATATTGACATTGAAATATAGCAGGAAATATGCCTCAAAAGACTAAGCAATCTTGCTTTTACTGCAAAATTCTTGAAAACTTTTAAATCTGGTTAATTCTACATGAACTCTGTTTTAGATTGACAAAGTGGACGAAATATTACATTTCTACTTTAAATACATCATAAATAAACTAATGGCAGTACTGGGCAGAGCAATTAAGTAAAATCATCTACTCAATCAGCCGAGTAAGTACTGAATAATTTCAATACAGATTTAGTAAAAAAAGTACCTTTACTGTAAGTGTTCATAACAGGTTAAGAGTATATTAGGACATATCATTATAAATTTAAAACAGCGACAATTACAATTTTTTTTTTAAAGACTTTACATGTAATATTTAGAAACAAAAATGCCATTACTGCAGGAGTGAATAACCGATCAAGAGTAATTTAAGAGATATCATTATAAATTTAAAACAGTGAGGTTAGCCAAAACAAACTTAAAGACTTTAACATGTACCATTCTTGATACAAAAGAGCCGTGTTAAAGCAAAATATTGTAGCTGATTATTTCGACAAGCGCATGTCTAGATTGTATCTGGAAAAACCAACTTTAGAGCATTTCAAACTGTCTCTTGTAACAACAGAAAATGAAACTGAAATTCATCAACCTCCTTGTTATTTGTTTCTCTAAACTGCCATTTTAAACAACAAGATATGTTGCATCATCTTTTGTCAATGTTTATTTCACATGGATGACGTAACATTATGCACATTATAAATTATAATAATTTTTCTAAAACAGGTTTGATGGAATAATATATATGCAATTACTAAAGCTTAAGTTTTACTGTACGGCATTTACCTGTGACCAGCTCTTAAACATTCAACAATGAGTTGGATATGTCATTAAACAGATCAATTTAAGGGACACGGCATCATTTTGCATGCATAACATAGATAACCCTGACAAGTATACAAATACTGGATGCAAACTTCCTGAAAGTTGATGAAATCAGTGGTACCTGGCATCAGCTAGAAAAGTCAAGACTTCTTGCCAGGTTTAATACATTTTATTCAAAATGGCTACAACTTGGTCAAAATTAATAAATATGTATGGTGTTACATTGTAAAAACTATAAAGCTGTGGTAAAATGCTGACGTTAGAAGCACATCACTTTTAATTATTCTTGTAATAACACCGTACCTAACAACTTTCCAAAGTTCAAACCTCAATCGATACTCCTCAGAATCCATATAAACCTTGATTCTAAGAAAATGATGAATGACACTGAATATGTTACTTCCAAACATTTTCACTGACACTGTTTTGAGTTACAACACCAATGTACATTGTATACTGAAAATTTGGAAATATTTCTGATGATTATATTTTCACAGCAAGTTATTATAACAAAGGTCAAAGATGTTATGAATAAATCTCTCCTAAAACTAGGTCACAACACTTTATTCTATCGGTTTCTACATGAATAAACCTAGTCACCATAAAGTGGCTAAATATTAATGTAATGCCAAATTGCTTATTTCATAACAGCATAAAATAATCATTTTGATTTGATTTGATGTGATTTGATGAGAATTTTATCAAGGTCCGTCCAAAAGAGCACTTATGTTAGCTTAATATTTGGATGAGACCCCGGCATGTCTCCCGTCATGCCTAAAAAATAAAATTTTGAAGCCAGAAATAGCAGAAATTTACCTGACTGCAATTTCCAGCCAATAATCATGAAATGTCTGCATAGAAATAGAGTCCAGTATGATCCTGAAGCATTTCATTTATTTAAGTGCATTAATAGTTTTAAAATGCTTTCCATACTCAATTAAAATATTTATCAAATTTCTTTATCTTCTGTTAAAGCACAATTACATAGAGCTCTTATTTTACCAACAAAGATGTCTTAACAGCGGAAATGACCTTTTTATGTACCAAAAACATCCCTAAGAATTTTTTTAAATCAATAAACACATGTAAGAAATATAGTGCAACATTTTGTTCAAAGATACTGCAAAAAATTAAATAAAGGCTTGAAATTCTGGCAACTCTTTTTCGTGAAGAAATAACTTGAATAATATGAACGAAAGGAATATGTCAACATTGTTTTAGAGTAAAAACAACAGGGTTCTATCATTATCCTATCATTTTGTATTTGCGCTTTTTGGGTCCACCAACCTTGTTTGGGCTGTATAATGGGTAGGACCCGCATTATCCTATCAGTTAATGTAATTTCAATTTAAGTATTTCCAAAGTGATCCAGGGGCTTTAAAAGGAACAGTACTTCAATTCACAGTCCAACCAGTGCTAAAGGCAGCTTAGGAGGCTCTGATTAAAGGCCACCCTGCAAAGAAAAACTTCCAAGGAAAATAACAGAATATCTTTCTCATCAAGTAAAAATATTTTTCAAAAAAAACTTGTGTCAGGTTTTCTGCACACTGTCTGTATTTGCAGCTTTGACACCATTCTGTTCAGTTACAGCTAACTAACTTATCCTTTCTCACTGACTGCCATGTCTTGTATATAAATCAAATACAAAAAAAGTTTTAGTTTCATTATTTTACCCATATAAGTGAAAAAAGTAAATCACAGTAAACGGGACAATTTTCAAAAATTAGTTTCATCTACCGGTCAATGCAGAAACACACAATTCCTAAAGATTGCCGTCAGCTGGAATAATTTAAACCATGCCCAAGTGACGCAGCTGCACAGAGCTTTTTGGTGCACTAATCTAGTAAAAAAATCAAGAACAAAAATACATATGCATCGTGTTTTCAGCTGAAAGACTTCACCTTTTATGAACCTTTCTCTTGGACTGCCATTTATTACCTTTATATATTTCACCTGTAGTGATATCATTATAAAAATTCTGACCATTACCTGTCATGTTAATAATGTTCCATCATATTCTCGCTTCTTCAAAACGAATCACACACAAAAATCTACGGAAACAAGTTCTATCACAATATTAGGAAATGTCTTCCTTCAATATCTATTAAAGTAAAAACTGAACAGAATTTTTTCCCCAGTCCAAGCAGTTCTAGCATGATGGCTTGGGTAAATTGTCAGTAATGAATCTTTTTTCGCGAAAACTAAGCAGTAAGTTATCATCAAAGATGTTGCCAGTCTATAGTAAGGAGTGTTGCATTTGATTCCAGGCTGTGAGCAATAGTTTCTGGTATAGCATGTGTCATCCACAACTTCTGTAGATGATCGTAACTGTCCTTACATAGATGTAGTGGATTGCCTCGCCTGTAAATGCACACAATACATAAATGTTCACAATTTACTTTTTCCTTCATATACCACAACTTAATTGTTTTCTTTCTTTTTCCAAGTTTGAAGCAAATCTGAAATTTCAACTCACTACCTTTAATAATCTAGAGTTGATCTTAATAAAAAATGATCAGAGAAACCAGAAGGTTTCTTTACATACAGCTCAATTTACCGAAACAAGAACTAGCATAAGTAAGTTTTTCTGAACATCAGTTCTAATTTACAAAACTTGAAGGGAGTACTCAAACAGCAATTATACCTAAGTCCCTGATCTGTTTCACCATATGCATCAATATATGGAGGCGGTACGAAACAACCCTTCGTTCTGCCCGCTAACAACAATATCTGACATTCTCGAACTCTGTAAACATTAAGAATTTACTTCATGTATAATTCACACTGCTACTAAGTGTTAAAATGTTAGATTAAGATTACTAATTTTTGCCAATTTAAAGACTGTCAATCATATTTACCCTGCAGAACAACCATCAAATTTAATCTATACTATGTACTATGTATAGCATTATAACTGATGATTGGTGGCAAAAGTGACTTTAGCCACTGGCCATGACGCTCCATTCAATGTTCCAAAAAAAGAAATGTGCATTACCTATTCATTATTACATACTGTAAATAATGAAGTATTCACCAGAACTTTATTTTTGCAATTTTTTTTCCCCACAAGAGCACTGGTTAGCAAATTGATCATTTTGCTTTTTCAAAGTTCTTTGCCAATGAGCAACTTCTGGAAACACTCAGGATCCATTGTTCATGGATTCATCGTTTCGTGAATCTGTCTGAAGATAAATACTTGCGAACCTTTTGTCTTGCAAATTTAAGTTGATTTGCAGTAAATAAATTTTCCTATCAACTTGTCGAAGACATATTTAACTTACAGTACCCACTCTTACAGTTTTCACTTGATAGGAGTAAATGTTAAGCACATTTAAAGCACATACCTGAGGAAAATTCCAGCCCCAGATCCACATTTATAAGCATGTTCTGTGGCAGCCCCTACAGTGACCCCTTCAAACTCTGTCTGACAACAGTAACTCTGTGAACAGAGCATCTGACCACACACTAGACACATGGTCGGTGCCCGACTATCGTCACCATCAGATTTGGGACATCTAAAATATATCCATACAATTTTAATAATTACTATTATAACTTGAGATGTACAGTAGCTACTATATTTTCAATATACAGTAAAACCTGTGAACAAAGACCACTTTGGGAAAGAAGCTAAATCAGCCTTTGTTGACAGGCGGCCTTTATTCACAGGTGTCTACACAATATTTGAATACATTGTAGTGGTGGTCTTAATTTGCAGGGTGGTCTTTAACACTGTAGTAATTACTTCAAATCTATTCCTGTCTAATCCCTTATTTGCTCTTTCAGTGCTTGGTTCCTGTAAGTGTTAGATTAACATTTGACAACTGACACCATGATAGCCATCAACAAGTATGATGAATTCAGCAAATGTAGCAGTTTCAAAAAATCTGGTAGTAATATAAACATGATGAATGTGGCAATGACATAGCAATCTTTTTCAGATACAGACTATGGGATGGCACAACAAAACGTGAGCTGTCACAAAAGGTAATAAAAATAGTATAAGTAAAAGTGACACTAAAACACATTATGTCCAACTCTTCTAATCACCATGGTGATCATGTCTGCTATTATTATACCCCCAAAACGAAGTTTAGGGGGGTATATAGGAGTCACCTGGTGGTCGGTCGGTCGGGCGGTCTGTTGCATTTTCCTTGTCTGGAGCATAACTTGAAAACTACTAAAGTCTGTTCCACCTAATTTTGGACCATTAGTTTCTTGTCGCCCTTGCATGTATTTTTGCTCTTTATAGCATATATATATCTGGAAATTTAATATCTCCAGGCATGTTTTTTATTTTTCCATTATTTCTTACTTAAACGTAAAAATCCGCATTTTTGTTATTTTCGCCATAGGGCGTAATGCAAAGTGACGTCGCGTTGATTTCCAAGATGGCGGCGTCCATAGCTGACGTTACCAGGGACGTACTCAAAATTACCAACGTCGAAAGAGACAAATTTCTGCTGCGCATATTTAGTATTTGATGTATATGTATATATGCCGACATGAACAAATCCGTTTCGGCTGTTTGAAACGATTTCGGCATACCATCTTGCTTTAGATCAGCCGGTACATTTTCGTCATTTTGTAAGGGCCCTAAACTGTTAGTTGTCGGCATTAAACATGTGAATCCGACAGGCAATTTTCGGATCATAGAAAAACATAAAATAAAGTATCTATCGTCGAAAAACGGCAAATATCAAATGCTTAGTCACCCACTGATATAGAAAATATATGACATGTAATAAGAACCCCGAACTCAGGTGCGGACGAAGATTTCAGCTGTTTAAAGAAGGGGGGTTTTCTTTGGGAGTCCACCATAACATTAAGAGATCATGACCATATATTTTCAGAAATGAAAATTATTTATAAAACTATTCTTTTGTGAATAGATCTTTGAAAAAATAGGACGAATCCCTCAACCGCGCGTCCTAGAATAGACACTGCAAGGCTGTCACTCCCGTAAAAGGTAATGTTTCAAGTACATCTATACAGACCACGGACATACAGACGCACGCACACATGTCATATATTATCTTTTACTTAGAATACATTTCTACAATAATAACAAGTCATTTTAAAGCCTTCGCACATATAAAACTGACATTTATATCAGACACATAGATCTATCACTTTTCGCTTAACTCTAAAGTAAAATACCCCACTTTGTTGCGTAATTTGCGACCAAATCTCTCGTCGGATAAGAAATAAAACATACTTAGCCGTTATGTTAAGAGACTTAAGCACATATTAAAATGAATTTGAAATCGATACGTAACTCAAACTGTTGAAGATGAAGACATCCAATGTAGCTCATTTACAGTACATTTACAGTTCATGTATTGCGTCCAGACGGACAAAGCATTTTTCCATGAGAGAACTCAACTGGCTACACTATCTAGCTAGCAGGCATATTTTCTGTAAAAATGGAAAACATTGCCCCTATCCAGATTTCCAGACCCTGACAAAAAACATATTATGTGCAAGCGACGATGGGACGATGCGCAGGGACGATCACACAATGCGAAGACGATATTCATATCGCATCGCCCCAACGTGTCTTCGCATCGTATTAACGCCCCTTCGCATCGTGACTAACGGAACGAACAAGTAAGACTTACATGTATATGGCAGCGGGTTTTGTCCACACAGCAGTTGATATGGGTATGTACCTACGAATGCGGAAGGCACATGCATATCGAACAGGTGATTCCCTAAAAGCGTGTATTTCGTAAAAGGTGTGTTCCGCACTTGTTGTGCCAGGCTATGAAAAAACGGTATATCAATCTACGACCAAATGCCTATACAGAACTATTAGATTCTTTTGTGTTATTTCAATTTATTTAGCTAGGTACCAGTATGCATAAGGGGATGCGCGCAAATGCACGCTCCCACGTCGGATCCACTCGTGTCGCCTGATTTGTTATTCATACTACGTCATCTAATCAATACGTCACGAGCAAGTTTCGGGGAATTGAAATCCATGTTGTCGTTTTAATATCAATAGATCTAGCTCATTACTGTGAAGGAAAATAAAGGATTTAGAATGGATTATGGAGTGTTCAGGGTTATACTGTGACATGCATGTTGGGCCACTGTTTAAATGAATGTGTGTTTCACTTGCATGTTATGCTAGATTCTACTTCACCTGAAATTCAACAACTGCTTAAGATTTTTCAAAAATGTTTAGTGCTGTCATGACTCATGGACTGGAGTAGATCTGAAATGTGTGACGGACTGTCAGTACGACATTAGCCTAATGCAGTAGGCTAGGAATCATTTGAAAGCAGGAATTATTAGGTAAATCTTTTATTGTAGATCTTATTAGATATTCAACAACTTTTTTTTACATTTTAGCGTTACTTTTGTGCTTATATACCTCTTTATTAATAACCATGCATCTGATTGCAATATTGAAATGTCCCCCGAACATTTTATTGAAAAACACGTGAACTTTGGCGTAACTTCTCTGTTACGGAAGAGTAAACGTCAATGGCGTCCAATGTAAACAATGGCGAGTCTCCATAGAAAAATAAAAATCGGCATCTTTTCAAAATGACGTGATTGTTTCAAAAACGCTTAAAATTCTCGAGGGTGACTTTTTTGTAGATCACAAAACAGGTAAAATTTATACGAAAACCGCTCAGGATTTTTCAGTTCAGGTCAAAGTTGGGGGTCCAGAGTGGAATGGAACAGACTTTAGTTGGAATTCAATACAACTTCATACAATGGTCAAGCACATTGAGAGGAAGTGCAGTGCACAAGAACTATAACTCCATCTTGACTAATTACAGAGTTATTGCCCTTTGTTACTTTTCCTTGTCCGGAGCATAACTTGAAAACTACTGGTTGGAATTCAATACAACTTCATACAATGGTCAAGCACATTGAGAGGAAGTGCAGTGCACAAGAACTATAACTCTATCTTGACTAATTACAGAGTTATTGCCCTTTGTTACTTTTCCTTGTCCAGAGCATAACTTGAAAACTACTAGTTGGAATTCAATGCAACTTCATACAATGGTCAAGCACATTTAGAGGAAGTGCAGTGCACAAGAACCATAACTCCATCTTGACTAATTTCAGAGTTATTTCCCTTTGTTAGTTTTCCTTGTCCCGAGCATAACTTGAAAACTAAAGGTTGGAATTCAATACAATTTCATACAATGATCAAGCAAACTCAGAGGAAGTGCAGTGTACAAGAACTATAACTCTATCTTGAGTATTTACAGAGTTATTGCCCTTTGTTAGTTTTCCTTGTCCAAAGCATAACTTGAAAACTACAAGTTGGAATTCAATACAACTTCATACAATGGTCAAGCACATTGAGAGGAAGTGCAGTGCACAAGAACCATAACTCCATCTTGAATAATTACAGAGTTATTGCCCTTTGTTAGTTTTCCTTGTCCGGAGCATAACTTGAAAACTACTGGTTGGAATTCAATACAATTTCATACAATGATCAAGCAAACTCAGAGAAAGTGCAGTGTACAAGAGCTATAACTCTATTTTGAGTATTTACAGAGTTATTGCCCTTTATAAGTTTTCCTTGTTCGAAGCATTACTTGAAAACTACAAGTTGGAATTCAATACAACCTCATACAATGGTCAAGCACATTTAGAGGAAGTGCAGTGCACAAGAACCATAACTCTATCTTGACTAATTACAGAGTTATTGCCCTTTGTTACTTTTCCTTGTCCGGAGCATAACTTGAAAACTACTGGTTGGAATTCAATACGATTTCATACAATAATCAAGCAAACTCAGAGGAAGTGCAGTGTATAAGAACTATAACTCTATTTTGAGTATTTACTGAGTTATTGCCCTTTGTTAGTTTTCCTTGTCCGAAGCATAACTTGAAAACTACAAGTTGGAATTCAATACGTCTTAATACAATGGTCAAGCACATTGAGAGGAAGTGCAGTGTACAAGAACCATAACTCTATCTTGACAAATTACAGAGTTATTGCCAAGAACAATATCTCTTTTTAGTTTGTTTGCACGGTATCATGTTACTACGAACTTCTTCAGTTTATAAAGCAGTCTTTTGGGGGTATTAATCACATTTAGTGATAGCTCTAGTTATTATAGTATTATTATAGTACTACTGTTGAAAGGGGTAAAAACAACTATTCAATGAGACTAAAGTATTGACTTACGTGAAAGCGGACACCTTGTTAATCAGTTCGCTGTAGTCCTCTGGTAATGGAATCAGCTTGTTGATCTTTAGAGGATACTGAACTAAAGGTCGGCTTGAAGCAGATAATGTATCCTTCAATACAGTGTTCTTACACCATCTGCAAACAAGCGAACATAAACATCAAAGTGGCTACGACTTTTCCCTACTGCATTTCACCATCATAACCTCCCCATGAAGCTAAATTGCTGTACAGTCCTACTCTTATTCATTTTCAGAACAGTTAAAACCTAGCTTCATAAAAGAGAGATGATTTGTAACACACATAAACTTATACCTAACAATTTTACAGAAACTGTCAAAAGATATTCCACTACCCCCTGCCAAGGACTAAGTATTTCATATCTGAGACAATGCGTGGTGTAGAGCAGAAACATCCTTTCTGGAGACATACATATATATGTTGTGACACAAAGCTGTCTTTTTAACTAACATATACCACTATGTATAAACTTTAAAACTGCTAATACTAAAAGTTCGAAACCAGACTTTTTGATTGACAGTATCAACACTTATTCAAAAGAATGCCCAGTACAAATTAACTGATGGCATGGCAAACAGTGCAGATCATGATCACACAGTAAAGACATGCAACATAACTATGATCAGCACTTGTCGCAAAACCATTATAAATTTGTGCAAGCCTATAAAAACTTTTCTCGTACTCCGCATGTATGTACATGTATGGAACAGTTTGCCTCATCCACAACTGTCTTTTATTAAATCCAAAAGTGATGTGAATCAACTGCATTTTAAAATCAAGGAATCTCTCTTTCTGATTGATTTAAATACAACATGAAACAGTGTCTTTAAACAGCATAGCAAATCTCTATGCTTACAAAAAAACATCTGGTTTATCTCACAACAAGTGACAGGAAATTGTCACAAAACCAGGTTTTCATTTTCCAATCTGCTGGCCGAGCGCAAATGTTTAAATATCTTGAGAAATGTAGGAGGAAGTGGGCACGTGACAGTATTCTTCTATATATAACATATGTGGAAAAATAGCAAAGGGCCATAATTCAGGCAAAAATTATTTAAAAAAAAAAAAAAAGAAAAAAAAAAAAAAAAAAAAACTTGCTCTGTGTGGGGTTTGAACCACTGGTCTCATGAGAAATTTTGTCATCTTACTGTAACAGAATACTCCAAAGTATACAGGACTGGTAATCTATTCTAAAAATAGACAGTAATAATTAATAGTATTCTCCCTTTTATAATAACAGAGTATTCTCCCTTTTATATATACTTAAATAAGGAGACACAAAATTGCTAATGGACGGACGGACGACCAGGGGCAGAACATTATATATTCAAAATTCTTTAGTTCACAATTATAGTTCTGTGAAAGTTTGGTTGAAATCCCTTGAGAAATGTAGGAGTTGCACACAGAAGAGTATTTCTCTATATATATTACATTATGTGGAAAAAAACAAAGGCCCATAATTCTGTCAAAAATGATCAAATCACAAAACCCTGACAATATGCGCCAGGGCACTTGGTGACAATAATTCTGTGAAAGTTTGGTTGAAATCCCTTGAGAAGTGTAGAAGGAGTTGCGCACAGAAGAATTACATATGTGAAAAAAAACAAAGGGCCATAATTCTGTCAACAAGAGCTGTCCATAAGACAGCACGCTCGACTATTGTGGGTGTTTGCTAATAAAACAAAACTTTTATCAGTATAATAGCAAAACAAAATTCTGCTAACTATTAAGTATAAACTAGGAAAGTTGAATCATAAAAAAAGTCAAAATCTATAACTATAGATTTAATTTTTGGTAAATTAATTGTTTGATACAAAATTTACCCTGAACACTATTGCAAGGTTTGATATAACTACCATAAGTGGTTACTGAGATATGTGCATGATAGTACCTTGCATGCAAAACTTTAACCAAATTTTCAAAGTCAAACAAGGGCAATATTCACACTAAATTTAAACAAGAGTTATCTGTCTTGACTGTGCGACACCTCTTAAGACATTAAAAAAGTTTCAAGTCAATATCATAAGTGGTTACTGAGATATGTGCATGATAGTACCTAGCAGGCAAAACTTTAACCAAATTTTCAAAGTCAAACAAGGGCCATAATTTGTACTAAATTTTTTCAAGAGTTATCTGCCTTGATTGTATGACACCCCTAAAGACATGAACGAAGATTCAAGTCAATATCATAAGTGGTTACTGAGATATGTGCATGATAGTACCTAGCAGGCAAAACTTTAACCAAATATTCAAAGTCAAACAAGGGCCATAATTTGTACTAAATTTATACAAGAGTTATCTGCCATGATTGTATGACACCCCTAAAGACATGAACAAAGTTTCAAGTCAATATCATAAGTGGTTACTGAGATATGTGCATGATAGTACCTAGCAGGCAAAACTTTAACCAAATTTTCAAAGTCAAACAAGGGCCATAATTTGTACTAAATTTTTTCAAGAGTTATCTGCCTTGATTGTATGACACCCCTAAAGACATGAACAAAGTTTCAAGTCAATATCATAAGTGGTTACTGAGATATGTGCATGATAGTACCCAGCAGGCAAAACTTTAACCAAATTTTCAAAGTCAAACAAGGGCCATAATTTGTACTAAATTTTTTCAAGAGTTATCTGCCTTGATTATATGACACCCCTAAAGACATGAATAAAGTTTCAAGTCAATATCATAAGTGGTTACTGAGATATGTGCATGATAGTACCTAGCAGGCAAAACTTTAACCAAATTTTCAAAGTCAAACAAGGGCCATAATTTGTACTAAATTTTTTCAAGAGTTATCTGCCTTGATTGTATGACACCCCTAAAGACATGAACAAAGTTTCAAGTCAATATCATAAGTGGTTACTGAGATATGTGCATGATAGTACTTAGCAGGCAAAACTTTAACCAAAGAAGCAACGCCGACGCCGACGCCGACGCCGACGCACAAGTGACTGTAATAGCTCTCCATATTCTCCGAATAGTCGAGCTAAAAATGACCAAATCACAAAACCCCGACAATATGCGCCAGGGCACTTCATGACAATACTTCTGTGAAAGTTTGGTTGAAATCCGTTGAGAAATGTAGGAGGAGTTGCGCACAGAAGAAATTGTTTACGCCCGCCCGCCCATCCGCCCGCCCGCCGACATACCTCAATCTAATAACCAGGATTTTTCCTTTGGAAAACCTGGTTAAAAAACACCTTATTTATCAGTATTATGAAAATAAAATATTCTGCACAAACCTGTTGATCAAACTATCCATAAGTTCACCCTGGTTGTCTAGTAGCCTCGACAAATGTGTATTCAGCCCTAGATATCTACACAAGCTATCAAACTCTTTTGTTTGCAGATCTGCACTAGCTTCTGAAGAAGAAGACATTTCATATTCTTGTTATATTCACCCATTCTCAATTACATAAAGAGTTGACAAAGAAAGAAATTCTGGCCATAAATATAGTAGGTCTTGACCTATGAGCAAGATATTTGCAAATCTTGAAAATGCTTTGACTACATGTGTTAAATTGGCACTTATAAAGCAATAAAAATTATCTGCTATAAGCGCCATGTACTAACTTTGTCACCTTGACCTTTTGACCTGGAGGCCAGTGTTGACAACTACACTTTAATTTCATAATGTATTAGTAAAATTCAAGTTTATTCAAGATGACTTCATGAATTCAAATGTTAAGATCTTCTCCATACCAATAATCAAGCTGTGGGTACTGTGACCTTAGATAAGGACCATTAATGTTGGCATAGCACGTTGTCTTGCTATGCTTTAACAACTGTTGTACTAAGTTAGTTCAGTATCTTTTGTAAAGCTAAAAATATACAGTACAAATGCAGAATCCATGTTTCCTTCATATTGAAAAATAGAACTACAACGTACATGTAAATACTTTGAAAATTACCTTTCATACTTATTGCCAGTAAATGCAACTGTGGTCAAAATAGTCTAGACTGTTTAAGATTATACATGTTCATTTACTAACAAAACCACCAATAAAACTTGTACCTGATAATTCTGCTGGGGCAGCGACTCCTGTTAGATTATGGAACAAAATGGCTGCACAGCGCAAAAATGGTAACATAGCTTTCCTCACATGTACTGACAGTTGACATGGCAATGGTGGATTGTCCTTCTGAATGCTAAAAATAGAAAATATACATGTACCCAAGTTTCTTGTTCAAAATGATACAACTCCAAAGTATATGTAGATCATTTAAAAGGACTAAAACAAAATTATCCATCTGACTATTAAATAATGCTTACCAGTACTATCCAATCTTTAAATGATAACAAAATAATATGTATAAAACTTTACATGCAATAAGCAAATAAGACACTAAAATGTAACATTTCTCTTCGGAGACCAGTGTAAAATTCCTAGCTTCTGATTGGTCAATTATGAAACTGAGATCAACTCCGATAACAAGGTTCTGGTCTGCTTTACATAAAACATTCTGTAATCTCAAGACTAATACAAATACTTATCAAGTAAAGTGAATCTAATCAAGTACATGTCATATCTGAGGTAAGACAATAATGAGGTAGTTAACTTACTTTGCTAGTGAGTGTATTTTATTATACATGATCAGAAGTGCTTCTCCTTCATAATCACCATCCACCTCCATACCTGTACAGAAAGAAAGAAACATACGTTATTTACTATGAGCCTTCTTCCATGTAATATTGTAGACAATATGACCTTGACCTACAAAATTGGGATTTATCACGACCCTTTTGTCATAAGCAATACAATTTGAAAGTTTGATGAAGAAATCTTAAGAAATGGCAAAATTATAGCCAATGTCACGTTTTTTGTGACGGATTGACTGACAAAGCCATCCCCTTGTATCACATTTTCTTCGAAAGGGCAACACAAAAAAAGACACCTTGACCCCCATCCCCCTATTTTTCTTTTAACAATTTTAAAGGTCAATATCTAGGACACAAACATAAAGTAGGTCAATATCTAGAACACAAACATAACATAGGTCTGTATCAAGAACACAAACATAAAGTAGGTCATTTCTAGAACACAAACATAAAGTACGTCTATGTCTAGAACACAAACCTAAAGTAGGTCAATAACTTGGATACATACCACAACTTTCCTCTTCAAACAGCAGCAGTATCTGTATCAGATGTACAGCCATCACCAAATGTAAGGCATGAAGATCATTCTCTCCACCAGAGGGCAGTTGCAGGAAGTTTTGTGGCACCGCTGAGGTATCCAGGTGCAGGCTGGGTAATGACATCACCAAGGCAACAAGGAAATGGAACATGTCAATATCAAGAAGACATTGCTCAGTCTTCTTATTCTTGAATGCATCTGGGAACAGGACTGTAGAGGAAGATACAAATCAAAATAAAATTCACCAACTTGGAAGTGTTTTGACAAGCATTAAACCAAAAAGGTATGATTTTTCTATGAAAACTGCACTTAAAATTTCTAGCTTTCAGAAGCTGCAATATTTTTAAAGTATAAATTCTATCAGTGAGAATGAACGTAATTTTAAATCGAGGGTTGACCACGAAACTGTCCTAACTTATATGAAATAAAGAATGACTTATGGCAGTTTTGCAGTCAACCCTTTATATTGTACTATGTGACTTACATGAGAGGAGTTTGACACAATGTGTTTTGACAATTTCTATGTTGATTGCCGGGCAGTAGGCCGCTGCGACCTTGACCACTGACCTCAGACAATCACTCTGTCTACTGGACATATGACCAAACAATGGTTTACCCTCGTCACGGAGAATTTGTTCTGAAAAAGAATTGAAACAACAGTGACTTATGAAGAACAAATATAACACATATTCTGCTAAATGTATACACCTGTTGAAGTGAAAATGATGCACCTTCCTTGTATTCATTCCAAATGAACTTAGAAAATATAATACTCGAGAGAGATTGATTTAAATATTTGTTAATAATTCCATTACATTTCGGTGTTTTTCCTGGCTGTAATTCAAACTCATTCCATGTTTCATATGCCTACATGTACCTTGATCAGTAATGAGAGATCTCTAAAGAAGAAAATATTAAATTTTACTGTGCATTCAAATTTGCATTTTTATCTGGATCCCTACTGGTTGCAAATGCACAACATTGAACTCAGACTGAAACTATGCAAGTATTGAGACCAAGCAGGGATTAGCCCCTACTTTAAACCAAGGTATGAGGTATTACCAATGCTCTGTATGGAGAAGGCACATGTATTCCAAACCATGACTGGGACTCGAACATTGTCATCATCTGGATCCACTCCAAGTCCAAACTGTAACAAGTACAAACATCAAGCTATGTCAGAAGTATGCATTTGATTAGCATTACCCTAAATTCAAAAAATAAACTTCACTTTTACTTGCACAATACTACATTCAAAGGGGTACTCACTGAAAAATTTGCTGACAGAATAACAAACAAAATTCACAGTGCAGATCAGATTACTTTTTTGTAAGAATATTTCAGGAACAGAACTCAACGAAATTTTAAAAGAAGGTGTTGACAGAGAAATGAGTGAAATAGGAATAGTTTATGCTAAATTTATAAATACTGGACTGTCTTTAACAAATTCCCATTTTTGCTTAATGAAATTCACTTGAAAATCATGACTTTTACAACCAAAAGAAACAGTTACAGAGCAGTGTATATTAAACTGAATGTCATAATTTTAAAACAAGTCTATCGGAACATAATCTTCAAAATAGTCACATGCTTGTCTCAGACATACATGCAGATTGTTGAAATTAAGCTGTCTTTAGAAAGCAACTTGTAAAATGTCTTCAATCATGAAAATATTAGTGCAATAACTCACAGAATACGCATCTCTAGAATATTTCCTCAGCATTTCCTTAAGTTCTCCTGAAAGACCTCCGCTCGCTGCAGTGTCGTGAGGATATGACCAGATGGCCTTGAACTTCTGTGCCGATTCCTCGGACATCTGTTTCGTGACTGTAGACAACGGACACACTTGATATTCTATGAAATGAATAACTACATGTACATTGTGTACTCATCTATCTGATCCAACTCACCCCTAATCTGGATTAATCCAATTTTTCAATTCAGACGGTACCATTAACAGCTCATAGGGGATCTCATGATTAATTTACCGACAAAATAGTAAACAGTGCAGATCATGATCAGCTTATACAGACGTATTGGTTGATCATGATTTATACTGGTCAATAAGGAAAAATTACTGGTTGCTAGTAAGGTTTGGATCTCATATGTGCTGAATGAAGAAAACTACTTTGACCAAATATTTCTGTAATGCTATTTTAAAATATACAGTTCAACCTCCCCGAGCAACACTCTCCCTAAATAGTAAAAAGACACACGTTTTCTCTCCCTTGCATCACATTTTGTAGGAAATTTGACCTTTCCAGAACAACATCAGTCCTGTCTACAACAAACATATTTCTGTGTACCCAAGGATGCTCGCTCCTGAGAGGTTGCACTGTATACTCAATTATATTCAAGCGGCACCCATCTAGAATGTATCATTCTAGCTCGGCTATTTAAAAGATTAGGTAATTCTATGAGAAATGTGTAATTTAGCTTAAATATTAAGACATTACAATCTGTCTATGTTTATTCATCACCTTTACAAAACTTTTCTCTCATCATATGACAAACTAATGAAGATAATGAAATTAAAGGTACAGCAATAAAGTACTAAATAAATTTTATCGTTTATCTTTTATACTGGCCAGTTGTCTATGACTTGTGTAGAATTATCTTATTTATGAGTACAACATAATCAAAAGACATGCATGGTAAAATCAACTTAAGCAGTGTTCAAAACAAAAATGGCACAATCAGAAATAAAATTCACTGACCACACGAGAAATCACCTCCGTCGCTGAAATCATCAGGTTCTTTGACACTATTCACAACTGTCTTATGCATACCATCCAACCACTCATGGAAATGCAGATGGCCTAGACTGTCTAGGGTACTAAAAATTTTACAAAAAAATTCATTTGTTACACAACAATACCAGTACATGTAAATCCTTTAAATCATTGGGTTTATCTTCTTATGAATTTGCATTTGTTTACACAACTCCAGCTTATACCGGTACATTTACTACATTCTCACCTGAACTGAGTTGTTGGAAGTATTACATGAACAACAGAAATCACAGAGTTGCTTATACATTTACTATATTCACACCTAGGCTGAAATGTTGAAAGAATTGCAGGAAAGGTAGATGTCACAGAGGTATTTATATATTCACTACATTCTCACCTGGACTTAGTAGTTGGAAGTGTTGCGGGAAGGACAGGTATCACAGAGTTGCTTATACATTCACACAGCGGACATAAAAACTCCATCTTCTCTATATCATAACTGAAGTTGTGCCGAAATCTCAATGGACGTCTCCTTTCACGTGCTAATATTGCATCAAAGAACCTGAAAATTAGGCAACATAACTTCTTTAAAACAACCTGCTGTTTCTGTGAAAACTGTTGTGATTAAATCTGAACATTACATGGCATCTATCCATAACTGTTTGTTTACCTTCTTTTGCAAAGATAATCATGCAGTTGTATACATGGACTTTCTTCTGAATTTGTACCTACATTTTATATACTGTAAAACTTAGTTTAATATGTCAGGAAAGCAAACAGCATAGATTTTTAATAGCAAGATTAAGACAGATCATTTAATGCCTAAAATTGTTTTCTAAACCCTTCCAGCAGAACAAGAGGACTGCAGCTACCCTGGTATATCATAAATACATTACCCAGACCAATGTCCTTTCAACCAATGAATAAATGAATTTCATTTAGAGAGGATACGATGAGTAAGTGATTCCTTTATAGACGCTCTACTTTCAACCCCAGCCACAGGTGGCACAAGCTGGGACCCAGACAATGCATCTTAATCAAAATAGCCTTTTGATTTATGTTATCAACATACAGTCACAAGGCAATTTTTTAATTAAAATTCACAGTTTTGGTCCTGCCTATGTTCCTTCCACTTGTGCCCGACAAAAAAATAATTCAATAAAAAGAACTATTTCTTAAAAAGTACGTGAACTCACGTTTGCCAGCAGTCAGCATGCATCATATGACCACATGAGCTTGTGTGCGAGCCTGTACCCAAATCTGAGCTCATCAACAGCGGATCATGCTCATCACCGTGAAGCAAGGCGTTGCCTCGTGTCAGCGCAATCACTGTGGACCTGTAAAATAGTCAAAACGTAAGGATTTACCAAAGAACTTTTAATATTACAGCATTCCTTACAAGTATTTGTTTGTTAATAATTCTAAGATTTTCATACTTGTTCCTTATGACTGTATTACAAATAAGCCATTAACAATTTCTGACTTGGTATCCATGTTCCTTCCATCAAACAAATTTTATCACAGACATCAAAACCATAAACACACTAAATACAGTGAAACGTGTGCCAAGCAACATCAAAGAATTGGAAACAACAAAGCTGGCCAATCACAGTAGGGTGCTGCCTAACATAAGTTAACTTTTGATGTACAATGATGATGTTGGCCTTGAGCAGGTGACCATTTGTGTGCCAGTTCTCTTAGGTCTGAGGGCAAGTGTTGTGTATTCTGTTAGCCAGTAAAGTATATAAGTTGATTACTACTTATTCTTACAGAGACACCATTAGTGCAGTAGTAGAGAGTTCGCCCCACAATCAGAGAATTTAGGGTTCGATCCCACCACATTCATGGTCTTAGTGTGCTTAGACAAGATGCATTAATTCCACATTGCCTCTCTCTGTCTCTTCAAGGTCAATTCCATCTGAAGACAGCCTCGAGAGCAATAAAGCTAAATTGTCTGAACGTAATTGAGAATCATTTCATTAGCATAGAACAGAGCATATATAAACATCAGTATTCCATCTACAAGTCCTACGCTCGGTCATATGGCAATCGCCAAGCACCGAGGGTAAATAACTCCACCCAGTCAGTCGGTTACAAGTCCTCTGTCCAGGTATGAACAATACAGCACTACAGCTAAAAGGTCACATGCTTACTTTTGAATGAATGCTGTAAGAACCATAGCTCGATTTGACAGTGTGATTTCCTGTTCTTCCTGACACAGTATACATGTGCCGCGTACTGAACCGGACTGCACTGACAAGGTCCGATGATGTCCTACAGCTATCGGGAATGAACTTGTATCAACCTCACTGAAAATATATAGATGTTAAACTAAAAACCATCATGTTTGTTTCTATGTATTTGTTTCTATGTACTAAATACCATATGAATTTAGGTGTTTATCATCTAATAAACAACTGCACTCTACACAAATCATATAAGTGTACAAGAATGCCAAAGCATTGATTATTACACAATAAACTATGTCTAAATGGGTATTTTTTTCTTAAACACTCAAGCCTACCTGAGATCCATGTCTGAGCCAATTCTTGGAAACAATTCTGTACTTGTGTTTTCAAAAAGTTCTGCATTGTCTTTAATAAAGTTTTTCTGCATCTGTGACATTTGAGCCATGATCTTTTGGCGCCTTTTCTCTGCGGCAGCTCGTTTTTTCTCTCTGGCAGCCTTGGCTTTCTCATCCCTAGGAGACGATACTTTCTCCAGCGTATCCATGGTGGCAGGCTCATTCATTTGTCTAATGTCAGAGAGAGTCTGAAATAGTTTAATAAATTGTGACTCAAAGTACATGCAAAGGAAATATGCATAAAAGCAAGTTTATACTGCATTTTGAAACGTCCACAGCTTAAGAAGAATACATGTAAAACATTTTCTAGTTTTCTTATTGTTTTTAATAAGTGTATGTTTCACATACATGTACATACGAACCTACCCCTACCTCACATTGACTGCTGACCTCTTCACTATTACAGACCTGGATAGCCCCCACCCCTCACAGACTCACTGAAGCCTGAATGTACTTTTAGCTTACTGTTAAAACAATGGTAAAAAAAGAGGAAAACATGAATGTTGTACCTCACGGGTCAAATTCCTTAAGACTATAATGTAGTATTCCTATTTAAACAAACCTTCCCACAGACTGTTCAACCACGTTAAATAATTAATTTAGACAATTTATCAAACTTTAATTCAAAGCTATAATACTACACGCATGTATATATATCACATACCCTGATTGTCCAGGTGACTAAATCTCTAATACTGTCATGAGTAAAGCTGTGACTGTTCAACACACCCTCTAGTAATGACTGTATACACTTCCCATCTGTAAAAATAACAAAATTGTTTTAATTCCCCACTTTGCTAATTTAAAAATCTCGCAAAATATTAATTTCACATACATTTACTATAAAAGAATTACCCTTTCGCAAATTCTAAATTTGCATATAAATCTGTCTGCACATATATTGCAAAATTTTCATCACATGAAAATTTCCAAATTTTCAGTAATTCCACTTGGCCTGTTATACTTCATTAAAACCAGTAACTGTGGTTTTCATAGGGATGTAATCGATTCAAATGATATTGATATATCAACGATAAAACATTTTCGATTCGATATCGATTGCCGTTTTGAAAAATCGTATATCAAATAATGTTACACCGTGCAATGATCTACAGTTTCACATTTGAAAATTCCATCAAAACTCAACCAGAATATAAACAATCACTCTACCCAGCGTTCAGTATATTTCTAACAAATGATAATATAATGAAATGTGGTCCGATAGGCAAAAATATTTCAGCACTGCAAGGGTTGATATATATTATACACCAGAACCATATGTTTAGTACAAATAAAGTCAAGAGATTTGGTAGAATATGTAGTCAGTGACTTTTTTACGCCCATGTATCGATATATCGCTGTATCGTTGATATTTGTAAATTGATATATTGATACAAAAATTGTAATCAATGACATCCCTAGGTTTTCAACTTAACTTGGACTCAAAACCACGCCTCCTTATTAAACAGTTGCACATGTTTTTCCTAGAAAGCTGACAAGAGACTGAAAGAAGCTCCAAAGTTTCTAAACACCCAAGATCAAATAATTATTTACAAAATTTGCATAAATTTCTAAAGTCAGGTGTTGGTAACCTTAAGTCACAAACTTAAAGTATTAAAAATGTCGTCAATACAAATTGTGTGATCATTCTATATTTCTAAAGTTTTAATTCTTTAAAGTCAGTATAAACAAAATGTTTAAAAATAAAAAATAAAAATAATACCTTTTCTAACTTGTGTAGCATCTATATTTTGACCGCATGCCTTGGACAGGAAGTTAAGATCATTATTGCCAGCAGTAATTGCACATCTCTGTTCATGTAGGGCTAGCCCGATCAAATGTAGAATCTAAAATGCATACAAAAAACAAAACATTATACCGACTTGAACTATAAAGAGTTTTTTTTTCTGGCTTTCAGTAATTAACAGTACAGATACAGGCAAATTTTTTTAAAATTAACTAACTTTTAAAGGTGATAATTTTGCTTAGAACAATGTAAGTGCAGAATAATATCACACTATTATATCTAAGCGAATGAAACCTAAACTGTTCACAGGCTGTTCTGTAGTAACTTGCACAACTACACAGGTAATTAAAGTTGACAACACGTGTTCCAGGGTATTATTCAGAACAATCGCATGTCCTGTGTTTCTTATCATTTACAACTTGCGTTGAACCCTCTATCCCCATGTCTGTATAGTGATGGAGCAGACAGTCTCTACTCTCAATCCCAACAGAAAAGCACTCAAAAAAATGCTTGAACTTACCCTCTCAAGCTGTGTTTCTGACAGTGACCTTGACCTTGAGGCAGCTGCTCTGGACAGGACTAATTCCATGAGGTAGATCATGACATCACACTGTAAGAGGTTCACTATGGGGGCAAACTGAGGTTTAAACTTTGGAGGCACTGGAGGGGGGAGGGCTTGACTCTCATTGCTCTCTTTCTTCCTCTTCACCTGAGCTTCCTCCGACTGTAGATAAATGTGACAGGTTAAATCAAAGTCAAAGAACTAAACGATAGATACAACGATAGATAAGAACTTTTGAAACTTCCTTTAATTGTTTGCAAATTTGACAGATGCTTACACTGCTACAAAATTAATAGTAGCTTTTTACATAACTAGATGCTTTAATGTCCTATTTTGGCCAAATCCAAACACTATTTCCCACAGCTTCCTCTAACGTGTTTGTACGCCCAAACAGGTTTTGTTCTATTTCAGAAAGGCAATGGGTACCAATTTTATTACAAGCAGTAAAGCAAAATAGAAAAATCTAGTAAATCAGTACATCTACAGACACTGTTATGAAAAGTAATTTGAGGGCAACAACAAACATTTGTTATCTGTACCAAATTTACGAAAGGATTCTTCGACACGGACAATAAGACAAGGTAAATTTGTTGTGTGATTTCTTAACTAAACAAATTATAAAACATCTTAAAACTAAAAGTCTGGTAACTTAAAGAATTTAATTATTCTGCATGTCATTTCAGTTATAAACGCTTGTATATGCATATAATAATAAAATAATACACTAGAACAACTGTTAAAAGTACCTTTGATTTGTCTGTTTTTGTGTAATGATAGAAATAAGGATTATAGCTGGGTAGGAACTCTGGTTTCAGTTCATACTTCCCTTTACCACCCTGAGCTCCTTTGGCTACAGACGCTTTCCTGTATGGACAGAAAACAAATGTCAGTACGTCAAAAAAATGATAAAAAACAACAGAAAACGTTCTTAACCTTTATCTGTATAACACTTTGAATTTGCGAGACAGATACATTGCAACTTTTTATCTCCGGGTCAATTCACCAGTCCATGAATTTGCGAACTAGCTATTCCATTCCCCCATTCCATTTAAACTCACTCCAAATTGTCCTCAAAAAAGAAAAAACACCTGACACAAAATACAGTATCAGTTCTTTTAAACATCACATAAAGTTTACTTTTTGTACTTTAGAAATATTCCAGAGATAATGGTCAAAACAGGATTCAATTTTAAAATGGTATACGTCTATGATCAAAAAAATCTATTTCCTATTCATTTTTCAAGCCAATAATTCCACGTCTGTAGCAAGACATGTGCCTCATATTTCCACTCAAATACACAGTGAAAAAGTCTGACTGGCATGAACATTTAACTATTGAAGCTACATGTATTCAAGTCAAAATCAGAACTGTAATTTGATGTGGTGATAATATAAATAAGTCAGCCTAAATTCTACTAACATTTAAAACTTTCTTTTTCGTTACCCAGAATCAGCGAGTAATAAATTTACACAGAAAAGTATTACTACATCTAAATTTAACTGTGCGTACCAGTTTCTCTTTACACACACGTTTGTGTAGTATGACCGCATATCTGAAGTTATTATCCCCAAGACTAGTTTCGTTTCAGTATGAAATTATTCAATGTCATGGTCATGTCTTGTGTCAAGCTTAGAACCAACAGTCTTCATACTTTATGTTGCAGCAACACCAATTCACTTGTTTAAATCAAGGTATATGAGGCGCATCCCAAATTCTTATAGACAACACGTGTAACTTAGATATGTGTAGTAAGATTTCTTCAAAATTTTGTCATGATTATGCTTTGCAGATACATGTTTGTAACAGTTTCCGTCTGCAGTATAAAGTCAGACAAACAAATACATTAATTTTGTTTTTAAACATACACACCCCATCAACCAGCTTACATCATGATCTTTGGCTTAATTCTAAGGATACATCGTGTTTACTGTCAAATGACATTTTTTTAAAGAAATCTTACTTCGTTTTTAAGTTATGAGGGTTGTCTACGATATTTTTGGGCACCGCTCGTAATTCTACAATAAAACTAGCAATACTTTTGTAAGTTTCAGAAAAATAATCGTAAGTAAAGGTAACAGTAATGGTGCTTTGCTCAAGCAAAAGCTTAAACATACAACAGAATCAGAAGCTGACATTCCTAAGCAGTAACTTATGGTGCTTATTTCATCACAACAACAAGCATTTTGCCTGTTAACGATCATTTTTACCAAATATTCAAAAATAATTTGAATGTTTGACAAATATTCGAATAGCATTTCCGGTATTCATTTCAGCACAATATAGACTATAAACAAATGAAGAACATGATCAGGTTTTAATGATGAATAGGCAGACCATAGTCTGCACTGCATGCCAAGCCAGATACATTGTTTTTCAAGCATGGTAAAGATTGATAAATTCATCTTCTTACTTGAAGTCTGCAACATCCCGCACGACATCCTCCAGTCCAGTTTCATTATTTGTCTGAAAAGCACATGTCGTATATACAGACTGTAACATATTGTTTCAGTAAGTAGATAACCAATTAGTAAGCACTTAACTTGTAGAAATACTGCGAGAACTAGTAGCCAACCATTTAAAAATGAATAGTCAAGCTTAAGCCTTACTCCAGGATGCTGAGAAAAAGCCAGGAGAAGAAATTCTAGAAGAAATGTAGCTTTCAAATTTCAGGTATGAAAAACATGAAGATAGAATGACACATGGATTGAGTTTAATATGAAATCTGCCTATTATAAGCCCATGGTGACTCAATTAAAATTTTAATGATGCCCAAAAGCCAACTTACATCTTCTGGTAGAGCTTTGGCCAATTCACTATGAGCAAGCGGTGATATACACAACTGATGGATAACTTCCCTTTTCACAATGTCTGCTCTAGTTACCTCCCCTACACCAAGCATGTATCGTTCACCTGAAAGACGGAAATAAAAATTGGTGCACTACACTCTACCACACAACTCCCATCATTCGTGAGAAACTGCCATTGTCAGCAGATGAGTAAAAATCAATGTCACCCTTTCAATGAGATTTCAAGACAGCAACTCTAACCACTGAAGCACAAAAGCGGTCTAACAAATTTTGAACCCTGTGATCTTGAAAAATATCCTAAAAGAAATTATTACAATTTGCTAGTTTTGACGTTAAAGAGGTGAATAGCGCCAAAACTAATAATCACAAATTATACAATGAGAACTTGATCAAAAGGACAAATTTCACACAAAAATTCTCATGAAATCAGTATCTTTCATAAAACCAAACAAACAATCAGACTGTCATACCTACATGTATACCCTGCACTGTAGCTTTTCTGCCAAAAACCACTATGAGGGAAAAACAAGGGCATAATAGGGATCAGAGAAATATATGTCTTCACTCCTAACATCAAACTTGAAGATTCTTATTTCTCTTTTTATGACATAATTTTTTTATATACTTACTTAAGACAATTACAACTAAGTTAAGGAATTCCTCTGCCAGTAGCACAGTCTGTCTTAAGGAATCTTCTTGTCCGCTAGGTACATCATACTCTTCCCTGAATGAAAGTGAAATATAGTGTTTGATCATAAAACACTTATAATTTCCTATAGCTGATATATGTGATAAAGTTAGATCAGTTTTTCATTTACAAGCTCACACACTTACTGTGTAATATACGAGCGTCATCCAAGGTAACTTTCACTTTTTTAATTATGTTGCACACATAATACACAGACATACAAGTCAGTCATGCCGGCCACAGGGAATTATGCTAAACAATGGAAACAAGCAAGTTATACTTTATGTATGCTTCAAAACTATCAGTTATATCTGCAGATGTTTTTCTATGTAAGTCTTGAGCCTTGCTGTGCAAAACCCAACCTCTGAATTCTTCAATTTCGTCCTTTTTCTGTTTTAGAGAACCCAAGTGACCTAGCAGCAGTTTGATATGGAAGGATTTCCTTCTACATTTGTAAATGCTATAGGCTCACCTTTATCTAAAACTAGAGCTATCACTAAATGTGATTAATACCCCCAAAAGACTGCTTTATAAACTGAGGAAGTTCGTAGTAACAGAATACCTTGCAAACAAGCTAAAAAGAGATATTGTTCTTGGCAAAAACTCTGTAATTTTTCAAGATAGAGCTATGGTTCTTGTACACTGCACTTCCTCTCAATGTGCTTGACCATTGTATGAAGTGGTATTGAATTCCAACCAATAGTTTTCAAATTATGCTGCGGACAAGAAAAAGTAACAAAGGGCAATAACTCTGCAATTAGTCAAGATGGAGTTATGGTTCCAGTGCGCTGCACTTCCTCTTATTGTGCTTGACCATTGTATGAAGTGGTATTGAATTCCTACTAGTAGTTTTCGAATAATGCTCCGGACAAGGAAAAGTAACAAAGGGCAATTACTCTGCAATTAGTCAAGATGGAGTCATGGTTCCAGTGCGCTGCACTTCCTCTCAATGTGCTTGACCATTGTATGAAGTTGTATTGAATCCCAACCAGTAGTTTTCGAATTATGCTCCGGACAAGGAAAAGTAATAAAGGGCAATAACTCTGTAATGAGTCAAGATAGAGTTATGTTTCCTGTGCACTGCACTTTCTCTCAATATACTTGACCATTGTATGAGGTTGTATTGAATTCCAACCAGTAGTTTTCAAGCTATGCTTCGGACAAGGAAAAGTAACAAAGGGCAATAACTCAGTAAATACTCAAGATAGAGTTATGGTTCTTGTACACTGCACTTCCTCTGATTGTGATTGATCATTGTATGAAGTTGTATTGAATTCCAACCAGTAGTTTTCAAGTTATGCTCCGGACAAGGAAAAGTAACAAAGGGCAATAACTCTGTAATTAGTCAAGATGGAGTTATAGTTCTTGTGCACTGCACTTCCTCTCAATGTGCTTGACCATTGTATGAAGTTGTATTGAATTCCAACTAGTAGTTTTCAAGTTATGCTCCGGACAAGAAAATTGCAACAGACCGCCCGACCGACCGACCAACCACCGGGTGACTCCTACCCCCCTAAACTTCGTTTTGGGGGCATAATGACTGCACAAGAAAGGGAACAGCTTTTTGTTGATGCTCACAAACAAATGTATGCTCTACTATCAGTCAAATTTAATCGGCAGTTACAAATATACATGTATGAAACTTACTTTGCCCAGTTTGTCAGACCAAACTTGTACAGCAAATGTAACAAGAACTCATTTCCATCAGTCATAGATGCTCCAATCTGAAAGAGATATATAAGCTCCCTAGACGTCTACAAAATAAAACTCAGTGCAGAACAAACCTGGATATCTCTAATACAAATGTGTCTTGTAAGAATCTAACTACATTTTTCCCCCTTGGGTATTAACTCCCATTTCAACAGTATATTCGAATTGCTCAAACCAGCAGTTTACTTGCCCAATGTTCAATGACATGTGAATGACCAATACTAAACTCCCATCCTCCGTAAGAAACTGTAAATATTCTCACATATGGGTCAGGTCAGAAGCTGGACTCAAACCCACAACTCTCAATCAGTGAGACATTTAAAAGTTCACATAATGTACAAAATTTTAATATAACAATCATTACCTGTAGTGTGAGAACATCTCTGTCATACATTTCAGTTCTACACTTCACATTATGGTAGAAAAAAATCTGAAACAAAAGAAAGAAAAAACTTAACAACTGTTAATATCAAGCCTGCTATTGGCAAAGTATTTCCAAGCCTGATATTACAAAATTCAAAGAATGGCAAGATCACCCTTCCCTTTCTTCCACTAAAATTTCTAAACTAACAAGAGCCATGTTACACATGGTTAATCCCCCCGCCAGGAAAAAGTTACCTGAAGGTTGTACTTTCGTACATTTTACTTGGTGAGAGGAAATCCTTAAAAAGCCGTATAGTTATGGTCATGCTGAGTACAGTTTTCAAGTAAGTGGAAAAAGAATAAGGCAATGAAGAGAAGGTTTGCAAAATTATATTAATGTTCATTATCAGTATAGGTATGATATTTTTCTATTTGACTAAAAGTAGACAAAGGTAGAGTTATTGTTCTTGCACACTGCACTTCCTACCAATGTGCTATGTCAGTGTATTAAGTTTGAAGTAAATCCCTCAAGTACTTTTGGAGTTATGCTCTGGACAAAACTTTTAAAGTAAATCGATAAAGGGGAATAACTCTAAAAGTAGGCAAGGTAGAGTTATTGTTCTTACACACTGCACTTCCTACCAATGTGCTATGTCAGTGTATTAAGTTTGTAGAAAATCCCTCAAGTACTTTTGGAGTTATGCTCTGGACAAAACTTTTAAAGTAAATCTGATAAAGGGGAATAACTCTAAAAGTAGGCAAGGTAGAGTTATTGTTCTTGCACACTTCACTTCCTACCAAGTGCTATGTCAGTGTATTAAGTTTGAAGAAAATCGCTCAAGTACTTTTGGAGTTATGCTTCGGACAAGTAAATCTGATAAAGGGGAATAACTCTAAAAGTAGGCAAGGTAGAGTTATTGTTCTTGCACACTGCACTTCCTACCAATGTGCTATGTCAGTGTATTAAGTTTGAAGAAAATCCCTCAAGTACTTTTGGAGTTATGCTTCGAACAAGTAAATCTGATAAAGGGGAATAACTCTAAAAGTAGGCAATGTAGAGTTATTGTTCTTGCACACTGCACTTCCTACCAATGTGCTATGTCAGTGTATTAAGTTTGAAGTAAATCCCTCAAGTACTTTTGGAGTTATGCTCTGGACAACATTTTAAAGTAAATCTGATAAAGGGGAATAACTCTAAAAGTAGGCAAGGTAGAGTTATTGTTCTTACACACTGCACTTCCTACCAATGTGCTATGTCAGTGTATTAAGTTTGAATAAAATCCCTCAAGTACTTTTGGAGTTATGCTTCAGACAAGTAAATCTGATAAAGGGGAATAACTCTAAAAGTAGGCAAGGTAGAGTTATTGTTCTTGCACACTGCACTTCCTACCAATGTGCTATGTCAGTGTATTAAGTTTGAAGTAAATCCCTCAAGTACTTTTGGAGTTACGCTCTGGACAAAACTTTTAGAGTAAATCTGAAAAAGGGGAATAACTTTAAAAGTAGGCAAGGTAGAGTTATTGTTCTTGCACACTGCACTTCCTACCAATGTGCTATGTCAGTGTATTACGTTTGAAGAAAATCGCTCAAGTACTTTTTGGAGTTATGCTCCGGACAAAGTTTTTCAAGTAAATCTGATAAAAGGGGAATAACTCTAAAAGTAGGCAAGGTAGAGTTATTGTTCTTACACACTGCACTTCCTCCCAATGTGCTCTGTCAGTGTATGAAGTTTGAAGAAAATCGCTCAAGTACTTTTGGAGTTATGCTTCGGACAAAATTGGGACGGACGCACGGACGGACGGACGGACGGACGGACGAAGGGCATTTCTAATATCCCCTTCGCCTTCGGCGGGGGGATAAATTATTAATCTTTCAATTTGGACAGTACCGTAAATTGCCATATTTAAAGTAAAATTCTAACACAAGTGGCTGCTTTTCCTATATAAACATGTAGGGAAAAGCCTGCATTTTATTTTACAATAAAATACAGCACGTTTTTCGAAGGACGATGTGCCTTAAATGACATAACGTATGTAAACAAGCGCGTCCAATCGTATCTCGCGTTTTAAGGTTACAATGATGTACTACTACGCGTTAAATAAAGTTTGGGATTGTTTTCAAAGAAATAAACGTGTTAGAATCGAAATAATAAATTGTTCCCTATATTTTATCGGTGAATAAAATACAGTCAGGCATTTGGATGCGAAAAATTAAATCACTCGTGCTACGCACTCGTCATTTAATTACTTTGCATCCAAATTCCTGACTATATTTTATTCAACAATAAAATACAGGGAACAATTTATTATTTCCTAAATGAAGTATTTAAAGTAAAAATAAATATGGACTTAATTCGTGAAAAGTGCAGATCATGATCAGACTGCATGGCCAGGCTTAGTAAAGCAAAGTAAAGGTTCAAACATTTTCAGTCCTTTGGATGTATTAATTCCTGATATTCTATTAATGTTCACGTAGATACACATTTACCTGATTGATTAGAGCATAACCATTCCTTCTCCACATGTTAGCATTAGACTGTGCCACCATCACCTGTACTCTCAGTGGTAACTCTATCAGTTCTGCTGGGTCAGGCCTCTGTGTAATGTAGGAGACATAATCACAAAACGTATTTTAAAAAAGTGAGTTACAAATGTTCATGTTTAACTTGAAAGTTTGCCAAAAAAGTTATAACAACTGAAGTGTTTAAGTAATATTTTGCAGTCTCTACCCATGAATTGAAAAAAAAATACTTAAAACAAACTTGCAATCAGATATTATGCAAGTTCGTATCCCTGCTCCGACTTATTCACCAAAGGAGAATTCTCTAACAGAAAATCTATGTGAAATGAATCTTTTGCGAGATTTTGTGGGAAATTTGCAAAAATAGCGAAAATTAGATCATTGCTAATACATTTTTGTATTACCCAATTAGCAGTTTGTGTTTTCCACGTTGGAAAATTTTGGCAGAGCTAGGGTTCAAGCTAGAATTAGTTTTCATTTAGCTTGTAAATTGTAAAAGTGACACAAAAACTTACAGCAAGACAGCAATCTGGAGATTCAAAATACACTTCATGTTGACCCAAGTATGAATGGAGACCTGAAAAACAATAACTTAATATTAGAAGCAACAGTGACACAGGGCGATATGACAAAGATACTATGCATCATAGCATTGTATACAATCACAGGGAGATAGCATTCACCACTTGGCACAATAGCCCCATTGTGAATTATCAATTTTCAAGACATGGATCTGAACTGAAGCCTATACTTTTTGGATGCATCAACTTTCAACTTCTTATTCAGAAGACCTAAGACCACAATTGCTCATCAACAACTCACCAGCAAGTAATCTAGTGACTGGGAGATGTATGGAGAAATGCTCATTAACAACTCACCAGCAAGTAATCTAGTGATGTATGGAGAAATGCTCACTAACAATTCACCAGCAAGTAATCTAGTAACTGGGAGATGTATGGAAAAGTAGTGCTCACTAACAACTTACCAGCAAGTAATCTAGTGACTGGGAGATGTATGAAGAAATGCTCACTAACAACTTACCAGCCAGTAATCTAGTGACTAGGAGATGTATGAAGAAATGCTCACTAACAACTTCCCAGCAAGTAATCTAGTGACAGGGAGATGTATGGAGAAATGCTCACTAACAACTTACCAGCAAGTAATCTAGTGACTGGGAGATGTATGAAGAAATGCTCACTAACAACTTCCCAGCAAGTAATCTAGTGACAGGGAGATGTATGGAGAAATGCTCACTAACAACTTACCAGCAAGTAATCTAGTGACTGGGAGATGTATAGAGAAATGCTCACTAACAACTTACCAGCAAGTAATCTAGTGACTGGGAGATGTATAGAGATTGGCTTACTGCTCACATCATATTTGATACAGCTTGCACTCTGACCACCAACTGAAATTACAAACAAGATAAGGTAACAGCTTCAATCCCTGCAATTACAGACTTTTGAAATGCTCTTTTCTCTACAACTTGCCTCCATTTATTTTGTCTAAAGCATGCTGATATAACACTTTATACATCATAATCAAGTGTATGCCATACATATAACTTTGTACATATATTATTATAATTTGATTATAACAATTATTATCATAATGAATCGTTTTGTCTTATAAAAGAAGTAAAGAGTATAAATTACACTTTTTCATCTTCCAGGTCTTCAAACGTTTTGTGTTAAGGTACAAGGTAACTTGCTTTAACCCATTTGTGCCTAGTACAAAAATATGTATGTACTAACTAAAATATATACTTTTTCAAGCAGCTATGCATCAAAGCAGACAATAACAGGGCGTTCAGTTGACTTGAGATCCCGAGTTTTGACCCATGAAAACTCGAAATACCTGTATTTGACCTGCAATAAAAACGGCCGACAAGTCATATTTGACCCGTAGGAATTTTCAGCCATGCGTTGATTTCTTAGCGTACATGTCAATCAACTTGTTAATTCCAAACACTCAGGCTGCATCAGCTGTGACGTGACAGAAAGTCAGAAACAGAGGTGGAGCTTTTATTTTCCTTTTTGCTTTCTGTCAGTTACTAATTACCATGCACAAGCCAATAAAAGGTGTTGTTAACATGCGGATGGTAAGGTAGTATATAAATGATGTCATCAAAAGAATGTGCGCATTGTTTAATTAGATTATACACTTGAATAGATAATTAGTGGCTGTTTGTGCGGCCGCCTAGATGAGTAATATGAAATTAAAACTCAAGTGTGTGAATCGTCGTGAGTTTATATTAATTGTAAGAGCAAATAATAAGGTCTATGATAATTAGAGCATTGCTTTTTGGTGTATTTATATTGACTCCAGTGTTAAAAGTTTAACTTGCAAATTGTTTAAGACTTAATTTTCACTCTGCATGATTATCAGGGACTCTCTCCAGCGCCTTCCAAAAGCCTTAATTTACCAACCCGCAATAAAAAACTTACTGAAAGATAAAATAATATAATAATCTTCCTTAGTATTTGTTAATGCCAATGAATATTTTTGGACACTTTTTTTGTATTAAAATGGTAAAAATTGGAAAAAATGGATGAAAATCACGGACATGCGAGGTCGCGAAAATATGTGACAAACAAGAAACAACGTACTTTTGAGCCTTGGAAAGAGATCAGCAGCTAGATCTAGCTAATTTAAGAATCTTTCAAAAATACATCAATGAAGTTACTGAACACAAACTGAAAAATATGATGTACAAACCTTAAAACAAGACTTGAAACCCTGTGACCCATGGTTTGACCCTTAAAAATCTCATTTTGATTCATAAAAGTTTGCTTTTGACCCTTGAAAATTAAGACTGAAGAGTCAATGAGTCAACGTACAGCACAATCATTCTATCATTTTTGACTAATAACACTCAATGACATAATATAACCTGAAGCATTTCTCAACTCTTCAAAAAAGAAGATAAAATAGTTATACTATTAATATAAGAAAGGAAGGTAGGTTACCTGAAACAGTAAATTTCTTTGAACTGTCGATATCCTTACAGCTCTTGAATGCATCTAAAGCTCTGTTATATGACTCAACTAGAACTTGTCTCTGAAAAGCGAAAATAAAAGTGTCAATAATTTACTCAAAAACAATGTTGACATTTCACTTTCTCTCGTTGTTTCTTCACGAAAAAGAGTTGCCAGAAACCCTTTCTCATTTTTTACAGTATCAGTGAACAAGAGCTGTCAGTAGGACAGCGCGCTCGACTTTTTTAGTGCTTGCCAATAAAACAAAACTTTGACAGTTAAGGGCACACAAGACTTTAACTACTTTAACTAAGAATTTCTAAGTACAAATCAAGAAACATTTTCACAGAGTTATCTTCTCTTGCTTACAGATAGGTCTCATGATGGTTCATAAGTACTCTAACTTTCAAAGTAATATCTCAAATGGTTAAGTCAACAAGTGGACCCGAGTTTCTAAGTCAAAAAGGGCCATAATTCATATAAAATCCTTGACAGAATTACCTTCTCCTGCCCATGTTTTGGGATCATGATGGTAAACAAGTATTCCAACTTTCAAAGTAATATCTCGAACAGTTTAGTCAAAAAGTGGACTGGTACGAAAAACTTAACCAAGATTCTAAGTTGATAAAGGGCCTTAAATTTTAAAACAAATCCCTGACAGAGTTACCTTCTCTTGCCTACAGATGGGGGTAATGATGTAAACAAGCATTCAAAGTTTCAAAGCAATATCTCAAAGGGTTAAAGGCAATAAGTGGATTTTACCCATATTCAATGTATTTTCTAAGTAAACAAGAGCTGTCAGTAGGACAGCATGCTCGACTTTTTTAGTGCTTGCCAATAAAACAAAACTTTGACAGTTAAGGGCACACAAGACTTTAACTAGGAATTTCTAAGTACAAATCAAGAAAGTTTTTCACAGAGTTATCTTCTTTTGCTTACAGATAGGTCTTACAATGGTAATATCAAAGTAATATCTCAAATGGTTAAGTTAATAAGTGGACAAGAATGAAAATTTTAACTGAGTTTCTAAGTCAAAAAGGGCCATAATTCAAATAAAATCCTTGACAGAATTACCTTTTCCTGCCCATGTTTGGGAATCATGATGGTAAACAAGTATTCCAACTTTCAAATTAATATCTCAAACAGTTCAGTCAAAAAGTGGACTGGTACGAAAAACTTAACCAAGATTCTAAGTCGATAATTTTTAAAAACAAATCCCTGACAGAGTTACCTTCTCTTGCGTACAGAAGGGGGTAATGATGTGAAATAGCATTAAAAAGTTTCAAAGCAATATCTCAAAGGGTTAAGGCAATAAGTGGATTTTACCCATATTCAATGTATTTTCTAAGTCAAAAGGGGGCATAATTCTGTCAAAAACCTTGACAGAGTTATGTCCTCTTGTCTGTTGATGAAGGTCGTGATGGTAAACAAGTATGGTTAGTTTCAAAGCAATACCTCCAATGGTTTTGAAATAAAAGTGAGGTGGGAGAAGAAAACTTAACCAAGCTCAATACACTTTCTAAGTCAAACAAGAGCTGTCCCTCACAAGTGGCGCATGCCCCGAATGAGGTGCCTCACAGTCTGTGTCCTCTCCATGTGCTCAATAAATGTGCTATGTAATTTTAAAATCCTTTCATGCATGACAGAGTAATCATGCATACAGTATTCCATTACTTTAAACACTAAGTGTGACCTTGACCTTTGAGGTAGGGACTTGGGTCTTGCACGCGACACATCCGCTGATGTGCTAGACATTTGTGCCAAGTTATTTTAAAATCCTTCAAAGCATAATAAAAGTTATAGTCCGGACACAAATGTATGCATATATACAGGATTCCATTACTTATAAACTCTAAGTGTGACCTTGACCTTTGTGGAAGGGATGTGGGTCTTGCACGCGACACATCGTCTTCATGTGCTAGACATTTGTGCCAAATTATTTTAAAATCCTTCAAGGCATGACAGAGTTACAGTCCGGATCACGAATGTGTGCATATATGCTTATATAGAGGAATCCATTACCTTCAAACTCTAAGTAGACCTTGACCTTTGAGCAAGGGACGTGGGTCTTGCACGCGGCACATCGTCTTCATGTGCTAGACATTTGTGCCAAGTTATTTTAAAATCCTTCAATGCATGACAAAGTTACAGTCCGGACACGAATGTGTGCATATATGCTTATATAGAGGAATCCATTACCTTCAAACTCTAAGTATGACCTTGACCTTTGAGCTAGGGACGTGGGTCTTGCATGGGACACGTCGTCTTGATGTGCTAGACATGTGTGCCTGTTATTTTAAAAATCCTTCAATGCATGACAAAGTTACAGTCCGGACACGAATGCGTGCATATATAGAGGATTCCATTACCTTCATACTCCAAGTGTGACCTTCACCTTTGAGGTAGGGATGTGGGTCTTGCACGCGACACCGTCGTCTTATGTGCTAGACATGTGTGCAAAGTATTTAAAAACCCTTCAATGCATGACAAAGTTACAGTCCGGACACGAATTTGTAATGGGGGGGGGGGGGGGGGGGGGGGGGGGGGGGGGGAGGGGGGGCGACGGCGGACGGACGGACGGGCGGACGGGGGACAGACGGACAGACGGTGCGATTTTAATATGCCACCCTGGGGGCATAAAAAGGGCCATAATTCGTCAAAAATCTTGACAGAGTTATGTACTCTTGTCTGTAGATGGAGGTTATGATGGTAAACAAGTATGGTAAGTTTTAAAGCCATACCTCTAATACTTTTGAAATAAAGTGGGGTGGTACAAAAAACTTAACCAAGGTGTGGGGCGGCCTCGGCGGCGGGGGGGGGAGGGGGGGGGGGGGGGGGGGGGGGGGGGGGGGAGTAGGATAGCCCCTTTCATAGAAAAGTCGAGCTAAAAAAGGGGCATAATTCTGTCAAAAATCTTGACAGAAATATGTACTCTTGTCTGTTGATGAAGGTCATGATGGTAAACAAGTATGGTTAGTTTCAAAGCAATACCTCCAATGGTTTTGAAATAAAGTGAGGTGGACGAAAAACTTAACCAAGCTCAATACACTTTCTAAGTCAAAAAAGGGCCATAATTCTGTCAAAAATCTTGACAGAGTTATGTACTCTTGTCTTAGATGGAGGTTATGATGGTAAACAAGTATGGTAAGTTTCAAAGCCATACCTCTAATACTTTTGAAATAAAAGTGGGGTGGTACGAAAAACTTAACCAGGGGGGTGGCGCCAGGGGGGGGGGGGGGGGGGGGGGGAGGGTAGGGGGGGGGGGGGTGGGATAGCTCCCCTTTTCATAGAAAAGTCGAGCTAAAAATGACTGCGCTATATTTCTAATATGTACTTATCGATTTAAAAAAGCTTAGGAGTTAGGAATCGTTTTGGTACAAATAAAGCTCATTTCCACCATTAAGACATTGTTTTAGGTAAAATAAGAGCTACTTGTAATTGTGCTCCTGGGACTTCAAAACTTACATCTGATGTAGATTGTATACTTTAAATATTAACTTTGTTTTGTAAGGCGAGTCTCCCATACACCTAATATACAAAGATGCTAACATGTGTCCTGTCTTGCCTCAAAAAACAACTGCCCTTAAATACACTGATTGTCAATATAAAATGTATTTACAAATTACTAGGCAAGCTACTAGATGTGTACCAGCTTAGTTGAGAAAATGACATGAAATTCACAGGGAAACTGTTTTTTTTTTACAATAACAACGTGCTCGTAACTTACGTCACTTCCACACCAGTCTAGAAACAAGACTATATTATCTTCGAAGCTGTAAATTGAAAGCTCCCTCCCACTCGGGTTCAAACTCTAGATGCTGTCCGGTCTGTCTCCTCACAGGATCCATACCCTGCAACATAAGAAACATTTCACATCTGAGCCCCGCCATACAAAATCCATTTTACACCTTTGCGACTGAGCATGGAATAACATTGGTTTCCTCAGTCAAGTGATTCTCATATGGCAAAAAATTACTTGCTGGGTTTTAAAGATAATATTTTGACATGAATGTATTTTCTGTGGCTACCAAACACTATCCTATTATCTATCATCAGCAGAAAAGCATCAATAAACTGAAAATTACACACACGAAGGCAGTTTTCATTCAAACTAGTAGGGAAATCATAGCTGTAACCATGTATCCAGACAGTTGCAGTGTGAGCAACAGCTCAGTAATTACGCAACATTCTACGTCTTACCTCAATTAATTTTAGGAGGTCTAGGAAGAGCGTGAAACTGTCTACAAAACTTCTCCTGAGCTGGTCAGTCCATTCCCCAGGCCCTGGCTTGCATATCAAAGCATATCTAAAACAATAGAAAGGTAGTACATATAAAAGATTTTGTAGTGATATTACAATAGATCCGTCCCTAATCTAAGAGTTTAGTTAACACGGTGATTTGTGAAAATAACTCAGAATCCTACCAAGAATGCTAACCATGACCTAATCCCTACCCTTAAATCAAATATGAAGTCTGATTTTTATCAACCCAAAATGCTATCCTAACACTTACTCTCAGTTCACTACTCATTAACTGGGCAGACATATTGTAAACTATAGCCTGAAATCATACTGTATTGAACATTACTTTCTTTTTCATTTCTGGTAAAACATTCCTGTTGTAAATATATGATAGGCATTTTGATTCTGTAAAAGTCTTTATATTGGGGAGTTGTTTATTTCACGATTTTCAAATTTTCTATTCATGCACAAGATTCTGAATTCCCGAGCAAGCACTATTTTATATTTATTCATTGTTTGTTTGCTTTTTTAGTGAGTTTGATGAATTAACTGATTGCTTCATTTGCAAAAATTAGCAAAAATAAAAACCTCACATTATGACATTTACAGTTTATTAGTTATGAAATAATATCCGTTTCAGCGGTGTTCAATGTCTACTAAACAACGATTTGGAGTTCTAATGCGCAGTAATTAAGCACGAAGGCTGGAGGCCCAAATGGTTTATAAATGCGCATCAGAACAACAAAGATTTGTTTACTAGACTATCACAATGCTGAAAAGGATGTTATTTTGATTGTTATATGACCAAATAATACAAAAGGTGAACAAATGCAAAGCATAATTTTCTATGCAAATATCTACGGTATTTAATATTGGCATATCACATATGGCATATATAAAAAACACAATTTTTCTACCCTCTGTATAAAGAGACAAAATCTGAGTCATGTTAGAATGAAAGATATGTCACAATATCCTATTTTAGTGAATAAGTAGTCTTTGATATATACAGGCACATTAACCTGGGAAGAACAGTACCAGACCCTATCCTAACATACGAAACTGCCAACTTCCTAATGTAACAAAAGATTCACAGGGTTCCAATCCATAACCATTTACCAGCAAGAATTTAAGTGTTTACAAGTCCGCAACATTTACCAACCAACCACAGAAGGGGTAAAAAAAGCATTGGTATCAAGACTAAAAGCTGACGAGACTTACTTGAGATCATGTAACGAGTAACAGGCTCGTTTAAACGTCTGTGTTCCTCCACGCTCAAATGTAAGTTTGCCATCTTCTACAAGTACAAATGTAGTGATATTTATAATACCATGTGCAACTTTTCTAATCACATAAATAAAACAGCTTTTAAGCAGGAGAGACGTGCAAATGTAAGTACAGCGTCCTCAACCTATACACCAAAATATCTGAGATTTCAATTCTCACAGAACCATTAAGTCTTTATGAATATTTACCAATAGAAATGCAAAAGGAGCCGTCACTGTATGGGACACATGCCCCCAAAAAGTCGGCACTCCTACTTATGTTTGACCTCGACTTATCAACTGATGACTCACATGTTGTGCATTACACAAAAAAAAAAAAAATAAAAAAAAAAAAAAAAAAAAAAAAAAAAAAAAAAAAAAAAAAAAAAGGGGAAAAAAAAAAAATTTTTTTTTTTAAAAAAAAAAAAAAAAAAAAAAAAAAAAAAAAAAAAAAAAAAAAAAAAATTTAATTAATTATATAATAAAAATTTAATTTATTTTTTTTTTTTTAAAAAAAGGGGGGGGGGGTTTTTATAAAAATTTTTTTTAAAAAAAAAAAAAAAAAAACTTTTTTTCTAAAAAAAAACCAAATTTTTTTTAAAAGGGGGAATGGGTGGGGGGGGGGCTCATACCCATGACCCTCATTTTCCATGAAAGAGGACATGTGTTTCCAGTCTGCGCATCCACCAACGGACCACGGAGGTGGGTTTATGTTCCTTAAACAAATTAATTTTTACCCAATGAATGTAATGCTAACTTACTGTTTTTCTTTTCCTCACAAGCCTGTAAGAATGTTCTTAATATCACAGATAGTAGATCATGTTCTGCCACTAGTAACCGAGCCTGAAATATACATCAATAACACATGAAACAAACCATCCAACTCTTGGTTTCCAAACATGTCATGTATACAACTTAACTTGTACTAGTGGTCATATCAAATAAAGCAGTCAACTGTCTTAAGCAGCCAGTGTTAATGTATCTGTATTGGTCAATTTTATTTTTTATATGAAATAAATCAGGAGCGCTACCCCCTTTCACCACCCCCTTGGCTTTATGTGTGCCCTTTTTCATGTAACCTTCAACTGGGAGCTTCACACAGGTTCATCTCTATACAACTCCTTACACGATCAGAATCACCTTCATTCACTTGAACTAAAATGACATCGCTGAAATCTTCTAGTTAGTACTGAAATCTTAATTAAATCAGTCCACTTAAGTTTTCAATATATGGCATTTTGGCTTTTGTTTTGCCATAAAGTAATAAAAAAAGGCCTCATCAGATTAATTTGAAACATTAAAGTTTAACAGATTGAAGAAGCTTATTAACAGCCTGATACATTGATAGGTAAGTATGTAAGTCAGCTGGAACTAGTAGTGGAAGCCTGATGCTGTATAAGGAGACAGAAGGATAAGTTTCATACCAATAAATCCCATCTTTATTGTACAAAAATATGAAAACAACCAAAAAATAATAATACTGTAATAAATGAAATAGTAGTGAAAGCCTTATTAAAATAAACAAAGGTGTTTTGGGTTCAACACTGGCTTTTTTGTGTGTATTTTTAAAATTCTTAATGAAAAATCCCTGAAAATTATATTTCAAAGAGTACACAAAAACTGAATATATAGGTAAAATTGGGGAAAATCTCTTATAATATGGATAAAATCTTAACACATGAACAAGTAAATTCAGTGAATTTGTATCCTCTAACAAATAACTGAAAAAGAAAAACTTAAACTGTATTTGTGTTTGTTTCACAAAAAATATTACTAAAATTTATCCATCCCACTGGGGCCTCATCTCTGAGGGGATGGTTTTTTTCTTCAAGTTATAGTCATATAGAACGTAATTATGGTAAGTTAAATTAAATCAGTACTACTAGTTTTAGGCAACAAGAAATCTAAAGTTTCTACATAGAATAATTATGTAAGAAAAGCACTACATTCCTTTAAGGGGGTGACTGGTGAGGTTTTGGATTTTAGCACTTCTGGAAATTTACATTTGTTATTTCCAAAATGTTTAACTGGAAAAACAAGCAGCAGAAACTAGCACAATAGGAAATTTTAGAGCAAAAAGGAATTAACAATTTTGAGGAAAAAATTGACAATTTTGTGACTAAATTGACAAATTTTGCCATATGCCAAAATGGGGGTAGGGGTATAAAAATAGTCATTTCTCAAAAAACATTTCAGATATTTACTTAATTCAAACTTTATTACAAGAACATTGTTAGGATACAAATATACATTAATAACAAGTTCCTTTCGTAGTTCTTTGTTACAGACCTATGCTGTCATATCTTAAGGTTCGTTGAAATCTAAAAAAACACATTTTTTGTCAGTTTTTATTGAATTTCTTTCTTATATGCACATTGACCCCCATTTTTTATTATTGCATTTTAAAACAAAGGTTTTAATCAAACTGTAGGCAAAATATCTGAAAAATCTGAAAAACCTTATGATTCCTTTATCATGAAAATATTCATTTATCAAAAATTGAAAAAAATGAATTTTGTAAAGTGGGTTGGGTAATAATAAGGAGCTTAATATTTATTCAGATGATGATAAAAATACCACTTTCTCTAATATTTCATCCTAAAGTATGACATACTACATTAGAAAAGATAAAAAATTGAGACCCATTCTGAAAAAGAGCTGCTACCTAAACGTACAATACCAAAATTCTAGCTAATCGCTTCACTTTAATGAGAGTGCCTCACAAACATTCTAGAGCTATCACTAAATGTGCTTAATACCCCAATAGTGCTTTATAAACGAAGAAGTTTATAAAAATCCTTGCAAGCAAACTAAAAAGAGATATTGTTCTTAGCAGTTCCTCTCCATTATGCTTGAATCGTATGAAGTTGTACCTTGACCTTACTGTAGGTTTGGAAAATGGGTCTTGCAGGGAAGTAACACAGGGCAATAACCCTGATATTAGTCAAGATGAGTTATGCAAGTTATTTTACACTCCCTCTCAAAGGCATACCATATGAAGTTGTATGAATTCCGGACACAAATGTATGCAAATATATGGTTCCATTACCAGGAAAAGTAACAAAGGGCTATGACCCTGTAATGTGTCAAGAGGAGTTATGGTTCCTGTGCACTGCACTTCCTCTAAATGTGCTTGACCATTTATAGGTTGTGATCCAAATAGTAGTTTTAAAGTTATGCTTCAGAGGCAAGGAAAAGTTACAAAGGGCAATAATCAGTAAATACTCAAGATAGAGTTATAGTTCTTGTACACTGGAATTCCTTAGGCTTCAACATTGTATAAGTATGTATTGACCTTTCAACTAGTAGTTCAAGTTAGGTCCTGGACAAGGACAAGTACAAGGCAATACTTGTAATTAGTCAAGATAGTTCATAGTTATTTTGCACATTCCTCTCAATGTGCATGACATGTAAGTTGTATGAATTCCAACTAGTAGTGTTCAAGTTATGCATCCATACAGAGGAAAACATAACCTTCAAGGTCAATAACTCAGTAAATTACCTTTGAGATAGGGTTATAGTTCTTGTACACTGCACTTCCTCTTGAGTGTGCTTGACCATTGTGTGCTAGTTATTTTAAAATCCTACAAGTAGATTTCAAAGTTATAGTCCGGACAAGGAAAAGTGATATAAAGGGATTCAATTACCTTCACACTGTAATTACTTCACCTTTGAGATAGGAGATATGGTTCTTGCATGCAATGCACTTCCTCTTAATGTGCTTGACCATTGTATGCAAAGTTGTATTGAATTCAACCAGTAGTTTTCAAGTAGCTGACAAGGAAAAGTTACAAAGGGCAATAACTCTGTAATTAGTAAGATGGAGTTATGTCTTGTGCACGGACTTCCTGTCAAGTGCTTGACCAGTGTCTGAAGTTGTATTGAACAACTAGTAGTTTTCAAGTTATGCCACCCTTCAAGGAAAATAAAAACCACCTCATACATAAACGACTTACCAATACCAAAATTCTAGCTAATTCTGCATTTAGCACTTTAATCTGATAGTGTTTCACTAAACATTAATATTGCGAAAAAGTTAAGTCCTTGACCCATAATTATTTTCCCAGAAATTAACAAGCAATACGTTAGTCTCCATAAAACACAGAGTTAATAAAATTTCTTGTTATTTTGAATTTCAGCAGTGACCCCCATTAAGAGCCTCATTTCTGTAAAAATCCAGTTCCTAAATATTCTGATGTTGGAGAATACAAAGCTTTTTATTTGAGCAAACAAATATAAATTCTTAGTAATACATTAAGTCTTTTCAGAAAAAAAGAAGCATTTTTTAAATTTTCAACACCAGGTTTGATTCTTTTTTCTACATCTTACAGGGCCACAAGTAGCAAGATATTGAGTTAAGAGTTATCAAATTTAAATGTTTAATATCCCCGAATACTTCAGTAAAATTTTAAACTAATGCTTTAAATGGTTAATAATAAATGTGCATGACAGTGCCAGCTGCACAAAAGACTTTCACCAGAAATTTTTTAAGTGCAAATCACAAGTGATTTTACAGAGTTATCTTCTCTTGCTTTCAGATAGGTGTCATGATGGTACATAAGCACTCCAACTTTCAAAGTAATATCTCAAATGGTTAAGTCAACAAGTGTACAAGAATGAAACATTTAACTTATACATGTAAGTCAAAAGGGCCATAATTCAAATGAGATCATTGACAGAGTTACCTTCTCCTGCCTACACTTTGGGATCATGATAGCAAACAAGTATTCCAACTTTCAAAGTAATATCTAAAAAGTTCAGACAAAAAGTGGAACCTGGTATGAAAAATTTAGCTGAGATTCCAAGTCAGTAAAGGGCCTTAATTTTTTTTAAGCCTGGACAGAGTTACCTTCTCTTGCCTACAGATGGGGGTAATGATGCAAACAAGTTTTCCATGTTTCAAAGCAATATCTCAAGGGGTTAAGGCAATAAGTGGGTTTTACCCATATTCAATGTATTTTCTAGGTCAAAAAGGGGCATAATTCTGACAAAAACCTTCACAGAGTTCTGTACTTTTGTCTGTGGATAGAGGTAATGATGGTTAACAAGTATGGTAAATTTCAAAACAATATCTTAAATGGTTTTGAAATAAAGTGTGGTGGTACGGAAAACTTGACCAAGCCAAATACACTTTCTAAGTGAAAAAAAGGCCATTATTCTTACAAAAACCTTGATAGAGTTATGTAGTCTTGTCTGTTGATGAGGTTATGATGGTAAACAAGTATGGTAAGTTTCAAAGCAATACCTCCAAAGTTTTTAAATAAAGTGTGACGGTACAAAAACTTAACCAAAGTGTGACACTAATGCCGTTACAGAGGCGAGTACGATACCTCCCCTTATCTTCAAAAAGTCGAGCTAAAAACACTACACCCCCTTAAGGGCATCATTTTTAAAAAAACAAATATTTTCTAAAGTTTCTACACTTAGAAACTAAGAGGTTGATTACTTTTGCCATATATAATCAAGTTCTGACAAGCTATTTCAGTAAAAAAAGAAGCATATGTAGCTATTTGGTCCCATCCTCTACTGAGTGGGGTGGGGGAAATGGGTGTAAGGGGTCGGATATTAGAAAGAGGGATTATTAAATTATTTGAGTCAATTAAAATTAAATTTTGATAATCAGTTCCAAAGTTATAGAATTTTAATGTTTTTATTTTGAATATAGTAGGGGGAAAAAAAATGGTTGGCAAAATATAGAAATGGTGGTGTCGATGGAACTCAACAGACGGACGCCACACAGAGTTTAGAGAAAGGTTTACTTCAAAAGGAATAAAGAAACAAATTATAATTTTCCACAAGGAGAAGTTTGGCTCACATTTCACGATTTTATCTTTGTATACGAAAATATTTGTATGTATAAAGATTAAAAAAAAACAAATGCATTCTTTCAGAAAGCGAAAAGGAATAAATTAAAAGAGATTACCCCCTTTTCAAAACTATGAAGCAACTGAAAATTTAATGGAAAGAAAAATAATTTTGAAATAAAAGTTGGATAATATTTCAACCGGTTTTATATTTTCTTGTGTATAATATTAATAAATTTTTTTCTCTCGCTGATAGAGGGCTGTGGGTTCGTGGAGTTGTGGCAGAAATCTACTAAATACGCCTGGCATAACTGAAATACGTTGAAACTGGCGTTTACTTTAACGGATTAATTTTTCCAGGGAAGATACGGAAAACATATAAAAAAAAACATGATAATTTTTATTTACATGGAAAGATCAACAGTACATAGACATAAAAATAGCACACGCAATTATCAAAGCATCAACTCAACAGATCGGTGAAATAAGTCCAAAGACGCGAGGGGCATGTAATGATAGAGCGACAGTAAAAAATCGTTTAGCGAAGATCAAACTTAAAGTAAGGATGTTAAACATAATTTCAAACAATTTATTAAAGGGAAATAGTTGAGTTATTCTGAATGATTGGACAACGAAAGAGTTATATCAGTATAAGGTGATTGGTATTCGCTTCCGTAAACATGACGTTGATCCTGAATATTGTGAGAAAACAACTTTTAAAATTTGTTACAAAAACAGGCGACAATTAAAATGAACAAAAGATAAAAAGTCACCACAATAACACCTGAGCAAACTGCAATCGGACGAGCCCCCTGTCAATTAGCATGCAATTTTCGTGTTAATTGGGAAATTTTTGACACGCCAAACAAACAATACAGAACAAACGGTTTCATTCAGCATAATTAGCATTCTTTAGATCACTACCTATTAAAAAAAAAAAAATAATTTACAAAATTAATTTGATTTTCGCATTCGAATATTCGGCCGATTTTCGAATATTAATATTCGAATATTCGTTCCCATCCCTAGAATATAGAAAAAAAATAACTAAGGGCAATAACTCTGGAGATACTAAGTAAATCTTGACAAACACAGCATTATGTTATACTTATTTTAAGTTCTATGAAAATCTATCGATTGGTTCCTTAGTTATGGCTTCGGTTATTGCTTATCTATATCATAATGAGCTTTCTCTTGCATCTACAGTCAGGTAGGGCCTAGAACTTGGATTAAGTGATTATAAGCAAGCAGTCTTAACCACTCCAACACAGAAGCAGAACAGAATTAACCTGCCTTGGGTGAGACAGTTATATAACCCCCATCTACGTCCTTATACCAGCCTTTCACATGCATGCTTGAACCAGTAATCCATCTACGTTCCAAGTTTGAAATCTATCCATTAGACATTAAAAGCTAGTTAGACGGCTGGACAGATGGTTTAGACGACAACATACACATTATCCCTTATTGTTGATGTTCTGCTTTACAAACAAGCAACATAAAAGTTCATACAGTCAGTAGAATCTGTGCGTTAAGTCTAAATGAGGTTTAACTGAAATCTGTAAAATCCAAACCTGACTAAATATAAAGAAAAGAATGAGAACAGTAACTAATAATCATTTCTTGAAATCTTTTGAGTAATTGAAATCAGAAGGAAGAATGTGATAAGTACATGATACAATGAAACCCAATAAATGACGTACCAAAGTGGGTACTGTGAAAATTTGGACAGACATTTTTGTGACAGAGACTGTCCGATAATGGTCATCCAGAATAAACTCCTTCGTTAGTGAATTATAGCACTAAAAATAAAAAATAATTAACATTACCACATATATGTGAAGCGAAAAGCAAGACTGTAGTCATAGCAACCATTTCTTTGTGGAACCTTACGATTCAAAATTCACAAATTTATAATTTTTGAGTATTGCTTAACACATAAAAGTGACTAATGGACAAAGTGGCAAGCCTTTGTTAAATATAATTAATACATATTAAAATTTCTCATGCAACAGCATAACAAAATTCCACAAAGTTACAGTACTATGGCAACAGTCTCTGACCGAGAAGAAACATGTATGCTTCAGAGTATATCAAACAAATTTGCGCAAGATTTTTGCATCCCACCACATGAACTTTTAAAACATTTTCTGTAATGAACTGAAAACAGGGCTCTGAAGCATACATATTACTTTTTCAGCACTCTAATTATTTCACACCTGCCCTTTATTTAAGATAGAAACATACCAGAGATATAACAGTAAATATTTGAACGGAGAGCGAGGCGATAGAGACGTCATGATCGTGGTCATCCATACAAAACGCCTTCATCAGATTGGAATAGTGCTGCAGAAAACAACATGTTCGCTATTATAAAACATCGTGTAAGTCATTTATAAACTGATGCAAGTTTTCTTTCATTAGTGCGATGGAATGAAGATCTGTTGAATCAATACTTTATGTATACCTCAAAATTGAGCAGTGGAAATAGTAATACTGACTTTATATTATTTTTGGTGTTACATTTGTACCTTGTCCTTATACTGTATTAAAACCTGACTCTGGTCTAAATGAACTATCCTCCCAACTTCTGGATTTAACATAACATTGTCTTTGTAGTTCAAATCTGTCAGTAACCATATATTAAGAAGTGCTTTTTTCAGGTTCTGGGTTACAGAAATAATAGTCATTGGTTAAAGAAATATATTTAAAACTGCATTTGAAATACACATTTCAACCCTTTTACAGGTTGTGACATGATTTTTCCACTTATACTAAACGCTTTTTTGTATTTACTGAAATTTTCCATTTTTGAGTAAATACGTGTTAGGCAGGTGGTAAACAAGATCCAATGACCTTATCTTATCCAAGACATATCAAGTCCTATCATTGTTCTTATGAAAGGACCAGTAATGCAGCCATACTCAGTAAGCCACCAACCTAAGATATTAGTGTAAGTAAACAAGTCCGAAATCACAACTTTTTTAATTTCTATGCACTTAAGCAAAGTTTTCTAAATTTTTCCCCAATTACGATAAGGGTTCATCACCAAGTTATAGCACCATATAGTCCATATAAATAACAATTTTGTTGACAATGAAAAGGCTGTTTAGCACTAACCATACACCTTTTACTTTATGGAAGGACCAGGTAATTCACTTCCCTTGAGTAAAAATGTAGAAAACTTCCTTAACTTGATCCATTAGAGAGGCTATTAATAAGTATAAATCTATATCTGTAATACTGCAACTTCAGGATAGCATCAATGGGAAACAATGTTCGTTGTAGAAAGATGTTGTTCTGGAGAGGTGATAGAATGGGAAATAAAATAAGTGTCTTTCTAGGCAGGTTGTTGCTCTAGGGAGGTGTCATTTGGGGGGTTGGGGATATCTTTATACATATACTTATATCAATAACATGTACACTTATCTTCTATTCACATTTCAATCACAACTAACAAGGTTTTTGAGCCACTTCATAGGTAAAGTAACTTCACCCTTGTTTTTCTAAGGATAAATTTTGCCTAAACAGCTTTCTTTTACAGATAATGCTAAGTTTTGTGCCATGTTCCTGCAAACCAAGTTACTAGCACCATAACTTCCTCAAACCAAGGTAAGATCAAACATCATAGTTTGTCATAAAAAAATTCATTTTTATAGATATGACTAAATGTGACAGAAGAGCTTGGATAACTAGATCTTTAGTACACAGAATACCTTGAAAAAATGAGAGATACTTTATTTGGCAATGACTCTTTAATTTTTCAATGGAAAAGGCATGGTAATTGTTCACTTACCTTGGCTCAATAGATGATTGAATGAAGTTCTTCTTACATTCAACTTGGTTATCCATTAGAACCCTAGTATAAGTATATAAAATTTATTTCTTTAAAGTACAAAGTGTGACCTCTCCTGACTGACCCTCTATTGTGTTGACATTGAACAAATTGTGCTTGTATTTTTCAAGACAGGTGATAGAAATGGGAAAGAATTCATTATAAGGGTTATGGCTCTACTGGAGGTGTCTTTGGGGTAGTTGGACGAAGTTGTATCTTTATACCATAGTTAATATTCTGGACAAGGAACAGTAACAAAGGACACTGAATAGGTAATGTCAAGTATGGTTCACATTTCAATTCACAGTACATTGTCTAACAAGGTATTGAATTAACCAGTTTCGTAAGTCCACAGGGAAGTAACAACGGCCAACTTTAATTAGTCTGAGTCATGGTTTTTTCAATGGAAACTTACATCCAGGCTTGATACAGCTGAAATCTGTTATTAACTGACAGTGCTCAGTTTTGTGCCATGTTTCTGCCCGGCCAAAGAAAAGAACCAAGGGCAATAACTCAGTAAATATTCTAGTCAGTCAAGCTTTAACGCCCTTTCTCTAATTGTGCCTGATTTTATGCAATTGTATGAATTCCCTATATTTTCAAGTTATGCCCTTTCAAGGAAAATTACTAGGCAATAACCCTTAATTTCAAGTGGTTATCTTTGCACTGCACATCCAACCAAGGATGCCAAGATCAAACATTGCCAACTAGTAGTTTTCAAGTTATCCTCGAAAAAAATGCAACAGCCGCTGGCCACGGCCCCGGCGCCCCCCCCCAAACCGCTGGTGATTCTATATACCCCCTAAACTGCATTTAATGTTAAAAAAGTTAATTTCAATTACGTCATTCAAACTGGCGGATTGGAAACACATACTGGTTTTCACATTTCTGCAATCAGCATCTCATGTACCAAGGACAACCTTCAGATGCTTGTCTTGATGAAACAAAACATTAAATTTGAAGGGATATTGCTTTCATCATGTACATGACTGTATGATTAACAACCGAAACGATAAACCCAATTTTTTAAACAAGTACATTGTAAATACCGAACTTAAATATAATGTATTTTAAACCACATAAATATCAAACTTCAGATTTTATGTGCAGACTTACCCTGCCATCATGAGCTGATGACTCTGTACTCTTGCAGCTGAAAATAAACACAAATACAATGGGTTAAGAAAACACTATGTTTTCAGTTGCAACCTCATAAGCAGCTGTATGTGTTAATCAGAAGAAATAGGATCAAATTACCAAGGAACAAACAACCTTTTTTACTAAACTTGTAACAATCCTGGTTAAACCATTCAGGTTATAACATTTAATAGACTCAGTATTGTAAAGCACTTTCTTACAAATATTATAGAATAAAACAAGAAAATTTGAATACAGACATGTTGAATGTGAATACTATATCCCTGCCACTTCCTCTTGGGATACTTACATCAGAGCTATTTTGTGGGAAAATCTACAGCGTGCTTTCTGAAGCCGCAGTGAATGTGACGGGAAAGGACAGTGGTATACAGAACTGCTAAAATATCATTTGGGCAGTATGAGATGAGAAACCAAACAATCAGGATTCTGATTTCTGCAATAGTACTTTTAGGGTTAGAAAACTAAACTAATCATTTAAACTTACTTTTCCATAATTGGGTATCAGCTAAAAGTAGAATCTCCATCAGTGATTGTTCATTTTCCTGCTGTTGCATACTTAGAAGACAGAAAAGACGTCGTAAACCATCTGAAATTAGACGATAACCTCAGACGTCAGTTCAACATAAAATGTAAAATTACAGGATTTAGAAAATACAAAATGTATTTACGTGTTTTTTCTTTTAATTTTCAGAACATGAAAATGCTAACTTAAAAATCCAATGGCCAGTCTAGTAACACAGTTACTGAAAAAATTTTACTTTAAAATTGCTTAAAGCAACACTGTTCCATTGTAAATAATGCACAATGAATAGGTCTAGATGATGCTACAGTGTGTCCTATATATAAACAGGATAATGAAGAATTCTTATTTCTAGCAGCTACAGTCCAACCTCCCCGAATGACACCACCCTAGCGCAACAACCTCCCTAACAGTCACACATTTTCTTTTCCGTTCCATCAATTATATAAGGAATTTACATTTTTAGTTCAACACTTCTCTACAACAAACACATTCCAGTGTTCCCATGTGTTATAGCAAACCCATCAAGTTTCACCCTGATTCAAATATTTTATTCTAAAATGGAACTGCTGATCTTAAAATCAGACAGCTCAACTTGTGTCATTTATTGTCCATGAAGATAGACTACAAAATGGGCCATGTCAGAGTGACATCTAGATCATGATCAGATCACAGACTGCAATGTTAGATGTGCTTAAGGTCCACCATCCTTTTTCAAGGTATTAAGGTACGATCTGTAGAGAGACAGATACAGATACAAGGGAATCCGGGTTCCAGACCATAGCTTTTTTACGAATAGACCCCTTGGTTCTTGTTTACATGCCAGGTATAAAGCACCGATACACGTGAGACTTCCTCTGGGTTTCTAACCAGTTAATCTCTAGATGGGTGGGAAACACTGAAATTTTAAAGCGTTTCTGAAATTTCCAGTGCCCCAGCCGAGATTCTAACCGGGGACTTCCGGATTGGTAGTCCAGAGTGTTAACCACTCAACCACCGCACCACACATCCTGACTGCAATACAACAATAAGGTAGCTATTTATACCCTCTCACCAAAGGCATACTTGTAACAAGAGCTGTCCCTCACAAGTGACGAATGCCCCCGAAAGAGGTGCCTCACAGTCTGTGTCCTCTCCATGTGCTCAATAAATGTGCTATGTAATTTTAAAATCCTTCCATGCATGACAGAGTAATCATGCATACAGTATTCCATTACTTTAAACACTAACTTGACCTTGACCTTTGAGGTAGGGACTTGGGTCTTGCACACGACACATCCGCTTGATGTGCTAGACATTTGTGCCAAGTTATTTTAAAATCCTTCAAAGCATAATAAAGTTATAGTCCGGACACAAATGTATGCATATATACAGGATTCCATTACCTATAAACTCTAAGTGTGACCTTGACCTTTGAGCTAGGGACCTGGGTCTTGCACGCGACACGTCGTCTTGATGTGCTAGACATTTGTGCCAAGTTATTTTAAAATCCTTCAATGCATGACAAAGTTACAGTCCGGACACGAATGTGTACATATATGCATATATAGAGGAATCCATTACCTTCAAACTCTAAGTATGACCTTGACCTTTGAGCTAGGGACGTGGGTCTTGCACACGACACGTCATCTTGATGTGCTAGACATGTGTGCCTAGTTATTTTAAAATCCTTCAATGCATGACAAAGTTACAGTCCGGACACGAATGTGTGCATATATAGAGGATTCCATAACCTTCATACTCCAAGTGTGACCTTCACCTTTGAGGTAGGGATGTGGGTCTTGCCCGCGACACGTCGTCTTGATGTGCTAGACATGTGTGCCAAGTTATTTTAAAATCCTTCAATGCATGACAAAGTTACAGTCCGGACACGAATTTGTAAGTGGGGACGCACGGACGGACGGACGGACAGACGGACGGACAGACGGTGCGATTTTAATATGCCACCCTTCGGGGGCATAAAAAACTAATGCTCTGAGGAAAGCACCAAAACAAAGCAAGTAACCATAGTGACCAGGAAAAAGATTACACAGTCATAAAAATAGGTTACAAAGTGTGATAAAATGGGTGATATAGCTAAAGTAGTATTATATACCAGAATGAGCTATGATATTCTGAAGCCACTGAATCATCCTGAGGGCAAATTGTTGATGCGCTACCACAGCTGTATGCATCACCTGAACCTTTAATGCCTTCGCACCATGTCGGGATGTGTACCTCTGAAAAAAAAAATAGAAATCATAAATCAGTTGTAAATCAATGAAACTAATTTTCTATCGCATTTTGTACACAGGTGAGTGTAGCGTACCAGGGACCCATACAGTGATTTTTAGTTCAAAATAGCCTAGTTACTATATATCAATAAGAAGGTAAACAACACAGTTCGCACATAGACCCGGTTTCAGCTTCAATTACTTCATACAGAATAGTGCATATTTATCAAAACCTATTGCTTATATAGCCTACGTAATTATATTTGCCGTAAACATTTACTTCAAGGTCCAAATGCAAACCGTTTTGTAGCAGCGACTGATAGTTTCCGAAATTTTTACCATTTTTCGCCAACTCGAATAAATCTCACACATTTTGGGTGCGTCTATTTTCCAATACGCTACCGTCACTGTGCACATACAGAAGAATGGCACAACACTGCTACTTGAGCTCAGTATTCCATAGACATGTATTAGTGATGTGTAACCTAGACTTGGTAAGACCTGGCCGATTGATGCATTATGGAAACTAGTTTTTCCCATTTCCAGTATGGCTGCATATATATGTTAACAAAATATATCAACGAAATAAAATGAATACTGTATTTTTTTTTTTTTTTTTTTTTTTTTTTTTTTATTATTTAAATTTTTATTTTTTTTTTTTTTTTTTTTTTTTTTTTTTTTTTTTTTTTTTTTTAAAAATTAAAAAAAAAAATAAAAAAAAATTTTTTTTTTTTTTTTTTTTTTTTTTTTTTTTTTTTTTTTTTTTTTTTTTTTTTTTTTTTATTTAAAAAAAATATATTTTTTTTTTTTTTTTTTTTTTTTTTTTTTTTTTTTTTTTAAAAATATTTAATTTTTTTTTTAAATTTTTTTTTTTGGGGGAAAAAAACACCCGCCCCTTTTTTTTTTTTTTACAGCTTAAAAATTTTCCACCACACCCCCTTTTAACGATCCGTATTAAAACTGGAAAACTTGTGGAAATATTTATCAAATCAATTTCTACGAGCGTCGGTTGTGTAATATTTGGATGACACAAGGCGAAATTGTTTAAAAGCTTGTTAAAAGGGAAGAATTCAGTGTTAGAAATGTGTGAGATTTATTCAGGTTGACGAAAAATTGTAAAAAAATCGGAAATTATCAGTCGCTATTTCAAAACGGTTTGCTTTTGGGCCTTGAAGTAAACTTTTACGGAAATGATAAACACTTATAATGCTATATATGCAATAGGTTTTAATAAATATGCATCATTCTAGATGAAGTAATTAAGGCTGAAAGTTGGTCGATGTGTAAACTGTGTTGTTTACCTTCTTATTGATATATAGTCATTAGTCTATTTTTATCTAACATTCACTGTTTGGGTCCCTGGTACGCTACACTCACCTGTGATTTTGTACAGTATACCCATGCGCTCTTAGTACAATTTACCCACTTCAATACACTAAATCAAAGGCCAATGACCCCAATAAATACCTTTCTTTTCTATTTTTGCCGCATCTTCCCAAACAAGTGTGTCAGAAACTATTTCCTACGTTAAGCAATACATGAATCACTGAAAAAGTCACTGAACTGTATTTATAGCATGTTGGGAATGTTTTCACAGTAAACAAAACTTTAAATTTCACCACTAAGCCATCTTTCTTGGTACTATAAGCTCTAGAAGCATTTTCACATTTGAAGTGATCATGGGACTCTAATCTACAGCTTAATCTTATCCAATCTATTAGATGGCAAAAGGGCAGATAATTCCTACTTATCTGAGAGAAATTTTTTAAAACACTAGCAGTGGAATGATAGATAAATATATATATATTATAGGTGATTCACACCCCCATATATACATGTATGTCTTAACATACACAAAGAATAAATTCAGTGAATAAAGGGAGAACATTTGTAATTTAACTTTGCAAAATTTGGAAGTTATGCCTCTTGTGAAACTAAAATGTACAATGTTTTTTGTACTTAAGTAAAGAGTTAGAAAAGCCATGCAGCAATTATACGCATTATAGCTATACTGATAATAATTTGGAGTGGGACAGGACAGGGGTGACTCAGCTTGTTTGATGGGGGGAGGGGGTAAAAAACTATAAAACATTAATGTGAAGTATATCTAAAAACCTTGAGGCACATACCAACTGTCGGACCTAAACAGAAAAACAACACAGCCTGATTGCGACCGTAACCCTTTCAGTTGTTGTTGTTGAAATTATTATTTAAAATCAACAATCTATCTTAGTTTTAAGGGTGCATTAAAATTACAAATGAAATAAACAACAAAAAATAAAACAAAAAACCCCATAAAACCATCAAACGCAGTACTAACAAGAGGGCCATGATGGCCCTGTATCGCTCACCTGTCTACCATTGGCAAAAATAAAAGGTTATTAATAGCAGAAAGGATCAATTTTACCTTTGGCCAGAATCCTCTTAATAAGCTTATGAAAATCAAAAGATCCCACGCCCCGCCCCTGGTCATGACTTGAACAATCTGGGTAGAGAGTCAATTATGCCACAGCTGAATATCTAAGCTCTATGCCTCATTATTTTGCTGTCTGATCATGATCGCACGTGGCTATTCATTGTTTTGCTGTCGATCATAATCTGCACTGTAAGCTATTCATTGTATGTTGGCTGGTCATGATCTGCACTGTCAGCTATTTATTTTTTGCTGTCTGATCATGATCTGCACGTTTGCTGTTCATTGTTTTGCGTCTGATCATAATCGCACTGTAAGCTATTCATTGTATGTTGGCTGGTCATGATCTGCACTGTCAGCTATTTATTTTTTGCTGTCTGATCATGATCTGCACTGTTTGCTATGCATTATTTAGCTGTCTGATCATGATCTGCACTTTCATTATTTAGCTGTCTGATCATGGTCTGCACTGTTTGCTATGCATTATTTTGCTGTCTGATCATGATCGCACTTTCATTATTTTGCGTCTGATCATGATCTGCATTGTAAGCTATTCATTATTTTGCTGTCTGATCATGATCTGCACTGTAAGCTATTCGTTATTTTGCTGTCTGATCATGATCTACATTGTAAGCTATTCATTATTTTGCTGTCTGATCATGATCTGCACTGTAAGCTATTCATTATTTTGCTGTCTGATCATGATCGCACTGTAAGCTTTTCATTATTTTGCTGTCTGATCATGATCTGCACTGTGAGCTATTCAATTTTTTCCTGTCTGATCATGATCATTTTTTTAACAATTTATGGTACTTTCCAAAGTGATAGATGTGAATGTAAAATACAACTACATTCTTTAACATGGAAGTTCAACTAGGGGTCAAGAACATGTATTGCATCATCGCTATTTAAAACTTTACAAGTGCCAATTTTAGGCCAGAGTTTTTATATTGCTTGGTTTATGGGAAGTTTTCTAAAAGTTGAGTATGAAGGACTTTTCCTACTGTATTGAACAGAGCACATATTGAACATCAGTCTACTGCACCAGTCATTTTTGAACAAAATAAACACTTTAAAATAATTACTTTCAATTATATACCCTACTATTCTGACACTTCATTAACTAGTCGTGAAGTCGGAACAGCGGAAATAATACAAATAAAATGTCAGTTCATAATGTCATTGTTATTCTACCTTTTCAAAAAATAGGACAGGCAGTCGCATAAACCAAGAGATATAAAAACTCTGGCCTTACCATAGAGAGATCCAAGATGTGTACTGATTACAAATCAATCTTATGGTGTTAAAATACTGCAATAAAATTAGCGATTGAGGTGTTCAATAAACAACACACTATTAAAACTAGAAATCATCAAAACAACCTTTCTGACAAATTTCAAAGGATATCTGGGCTGAAAATGTAACATCTAGAGTGTTAACAAGGTTTTTCCATATTTGGGCTGTGACCTAGTTTTTGACCCCAGATGACCCATATTCGAACTTGGGCTGAAATCATCTTAACAACCTTTCTGACAAATTTCCAGGATATTTGGGCTGAAAATGTTACCTCTAGAGTGTTAACAAGGTTTTTCCATATTTGGGCTGTGTGACCTAGTTTTTGACCCCAGGTGACCCATATTAAAACTTGAGCTAGAAATCAACCAAACAACCTTTCTGACAAATTGCCAGGATATTTGGACTGAAACAGTAGCCTCTAGAGCATTAACAAGATTTTTCTATTTTTGAGTCATGTGGACGGACGGCGGACGACGGACATTCATCGATCCTAATAGCTCACCCTGAGCCAGCTCAGGTGAGCTAACAAAAGCCAGACTAAAACATAGAAGAACGTACCCTTCACCTATGAGAAAAGTTTTTTTTGTTTGTTTTTTTTACCTATGAGAAAAGTTGGTACATACTGAAGCCTAAATATTAACTTAATACTTCAGCAGAAAGGAATAAGAAAATTTAACATACAACACAAAAAAGGTAGACCAACAAACAAACTCACTGAACAACCAACAGTGACATTCAGAATCAATAATGCCATGCTCCCCTCCTCACCTATAGCTTTATTTACTAATGTTTCAGGCTGTAGTTACAGCTAGTATTGCCAATTCATTGACAACAAACAAGTAGTTCTAAGTGTTTAGAATGATTTCTGAATAAATGCCTATGAATTCATATTTCATTTATAATAAAACTTAATAATTAAACTATAGAGCTATCATTGCAAAGGATTAATTCACCCTTATGCCTTGTGCACAAAACAAAAGTACATGGAGAGAAGAGATATATTGAACACAGCTTGAATGGTGCCAATGATAAATGTGCAATGGCTTTGCATGCATAGATATTTGCATAAATATTATAGTTTCAGACTGAGTGCAGTACCACCATTGATACTTGAGATATTTATTACACTTTCTTATTTGAAAACATGCCAAGAATAAAAAGGCAATAACTATAAAACAAGAGTGCCAAACTGTCACAAAACATATTCTGGTCAAATTTAGTGAAGACTGCATGAAAGCTGTTTAACAGAAAGAGCAGACAAGGCTACATTGTAGTTTTATCAATTTTGGATCATTAAAGCGCCATAATCAAGAAGTGCCTGTGTCTATTTTGCAGATTATCAAACTTGTCCAGGATAACATTTGACCAAGTTTGGTGAAAATCGCTGCCAATAGTTAATGTTCCTCCCATAAATGATGAAAATACATCTCATCTATGCACGGTCATATAAAAGCAGGAAAACGCATGTTGTGCCAGTAAGTAAAAAGAGTGTCAGTCACAAAAATGCCTGTCAAAGAGATATTATTCGGTATCTGGCAGTTCATAAGTTTTGTAAAACCAGATAGAACTATAGAGGGGACATTAGGCTAATTAACCTGTTTGAACTATAGAGCTGAGAAAGCTAATTTACTTATTTTTTCAACAACTCAAGGGCCATAATCCAAAAGTGCCTTTGGCTGGCTAGATGTTATGCCCACAAATATTTTCACCCAGTTTGGTGAAGATCGGATAAATACTATTTGACTTAAAGAGCAAACAAGGCTAATTTGGCCAACTTTGGATAATTCAAGGGCCATAATCCAAAAGTGCCTTGGGTGATTTGGGCGGTTATCGAACTTAGCCTAGACATTATTCCCAATTGGTGAAGCTCAGATGAAAACTGTTTGACTTAAGAGAGCTGAAAAGGCTATATTTTGGCCAATTTTGAATAACTCAAGGGCCGTAATCTATAAGTGGCAAATTGGCTGGTTTTGACCTTGACTTAGACATTATGCCCACAAAAATGTTCAGCAAGTTTGGTTAAGATCAGATGAAAACTGTTTGGTTAAGAGAGCGGACAAAGTGTGGCCGCTGCCCATTCCCTGCAAAGGCGTTCCCATAATACCTCCCTTCCGAGGTATAAAAAGTGAAATGATTTACTTCTGTGCATGGTACATGTAAATAGATAGCTGTGCAATTACATGGGAAAGAAAAATGTTCAAAACTGTTAAATTTCCAAAATAGGCTTTGCTCATATACTTATATATTTACTACACATGGGAAATATGTATTTATGTTGGAAGGCAATAAGTTTATATGATTAGATATGGGACACAAAAAAACATCACATTGACTATTGTTTTAACTTAAATAGCTAAAATTTTCAGCCTAAAGCTCAGAGATGGATTAAGGATTTGCTACAGCCCTTTATTATGACTAAGGACTGTTATGTGAAGCTCAGTGCTGGACAATGGCTCAGGAACTGCTTATTTTCTTATTTGACATGTTAGGTGTGTCATTTCACAACCCTTGCTGCACAAGTAGTGTAACAGTTGTTATTCACTACATAGTATCTGAAATATAATATTATATTTAATGGCAAGCTGTTTATTGTATACAGTATGGTATGGGTTTTTTAATAAAAACTATAGTTGGACTCAAATGGCCGCTGAGAACGGTTAATGCTGTTACATTTATGACAATCTCAGGTAAATTTTAAAAAAATTTACCTCCACTTGGGCTATTGCACTGACAAAGACAGACATGGCACCATTGCATAACTTAAATAAAGTACAATGCTAAGTAAATCCTAACTGAATAATGCATTATTTGCGGTATACGGATATAGCATTCAGGCAACAATCATATAAACCCGGCAAATATTATATTTACCTGACAATTATTACACTACCCAGGCAATTACAGAATCATCCCAGTAAATATTACATAACCAAGACAATAATTATATCACCCAGGCATTTGTAACACTTATTACTTATTAGATTAACCAATATATTAATTATGTTGACCCAAATTATTACATCAAGTTCAAAATAATAACACCACATTGGTGCTACTATTACATAAACTTGACACTTTAACATTAATTTGACAATTATACCATCAAGTTGACAGTTATTACATCAAGTTGATAATTATAACATCAAGTTACCAATAATAACATGACCCTGGTGTAATTATTACATCAAGTTGACAATTATCACATCAAGTTGACAATTATTACATCACCCTGGTGCAATTATTACATCAAGTTGACAATTATTACATCACCATGGTGCAAATATTGCATCAAGTTGACAATCATTACATCAACCTGGTGCAATTATTAACATCAAGTTGACAATTATCACATCAAGTTGACAATTATTACATCAACCTGGTGCAATTATTACATCAAGTTGACAATTATCACATCAAGTTGAAAATTATTACATCAACCTGGTACAATTATTACATCACCCTTGTGCAAATATTGCATCAAGTTGACAATTATTACATCAACCTGGTGCAATTATTACATCAATAATTATTACATCAAGTTGATAATTATTAAATAACCCTGATGCAATTTTAACATCAAGTTGACAATTATTACATCAACCTTGTGCAATTATTTTATCAAGTTGACAATTATTACAACAAGTTGACAATCTTTACACCTAGTTGACAATTAATACATCACCCAGGGTCCCTGGTGCAATTATTATATTTCCCTGGTGCAATTTTTACATCAAGTTGACAATAATTATATCAAGTAGACAATTATCACCCTGGTGCAACTATCATATAGAGTTGACAATAATTACATCAAGATGACTATAATAACATCAAGCTGACAATTATTACCTCAAGCTGACAATTATATCACCCTGGTGCAAATATTCAAATGAGGCACAGCTTCTCTAAATATTGAATGGTGTAATCTGACAACTTATTTCAAGCAGCACTGAGACCAAGACAAACAATTTCATGCACTTACGTGCACATTTTCTTTTTAAACAAGAGGGCCAAGATGGCAGTCTTATATCGCTCATCTGGTTACCATTGGCTACAATACAAGGACAACAGTAGCAGAAATGGTCAATTTTGTTGATTTGAATAATCTTTGTAGAGGTCCACTACATAATGCTATATTACAAGTATCTAAACTCGAAGCCTTGTGGTTTCAGAGAAGAAGATTTTTAAAGATTTCCAATGGAAATCTATGTAAAATCAGGGCATGGTCTAATTAGATCCAAAGGTCATAATTTGCACAATTTTGGAAAAGGTCCTCTAGGCAATGCTACATATCTATGCTCTAGGAAACGAAGATGTTCCTATATAAGCCTATGTAAAATCAAGTGATCTCCCATCTTGGGTCAGTTTTGACCCGGGGTCATGATTTGAACAATCTTTGGACAGGTCCACTAGAAAATGCTACATGCCAATTATCTCAGCTCTGGGCCTTCCAGTTTTTGAGAAGATTTTTAAAGTTTTTCCTTTCCATTACCATGGCAACAAAAGTTCTGAATAGAATGAAATTATTTGAATGACCTCTGATAGAGCTCCATGCCAGGAACATCCCTGCCAAGTTTAATCAACTTTGCCCAATGGTTTCAGAGGAGATGTCATCTGAAGGAAATGGTGAACGGATGTACAACTTGTGACAGACAGTGAGAAGTCCTGATAGCTCACCTTGGCACTTTGTGCCAGGAGAGCTTGTAAGGAGAAAAAGATAGACATTGACTTACAATTAACATAACATCAATGGTGTGATAACATTGCCCCTTTGTTGATGCCGGAGGATTCATAACAAAATAATTCATTCAAACCTTTTCCATGTGCATTTATTTGTTGTAAGTGTAGCCTAGTTCTGATTGGTCACTTGATCGACACCTGATGTCAGGTTAATTAACAGAAGAAAACTATGCAAAATTTTCACATGTGGTAAAAGTGACTCTTCTTATTTTCACAACCACAGTGAAATTACTGCCGGATGTGGCACTGAATCGCAAGTTACTTTGTCTTCATCAATAGATGTGCACACAACATAATGCTGAAAATTGCCAACATCATTTATGAGTCAAATAATGAAAATGTCAAATTTTGTGAACACAATCTAATCAACAGCTGAAAAAACTTTTACCAAGAAAAATTTCTTTCATACGTATGGGAGATAACTTGTGTAACTGTTGAAAATTGATGAACATAACATATCCTTACACAGATCTGTAACACAGGCTCGGTCGTATGTAAGAAAGGAAAGACTGCATTTGGGTCAGAAATTGTTCCTAAATGTTTAATACTTTAAAACCAGTCTTCACAATAAAACATTCATTAACTAGCAGTTATTACATAATTATGCTGGATTAATTTCACATTAAGGTAAGCATTGTGTGTATGTAATCTCTGTAGCAAAGTTGTTTAACCCTAACAAACCAATATCATCTACCAGTAATTATCTATGCCTAGCAGCCTAACATGTACAAAGCAGGATCCATTTCTGCCAAAACTTTTCTCTTTTTTTTTTTTTTTGTACAAAATCTGTACGTTTTTCCTATAGTACAGTAGTACCACTAAACTATCAAGTTGAAATAAAGTAGAAATATTTCAGAGAAAAGGCGTTTGCCTTTAATTTCCTCTAAAACTTAATGTACAACTTTCAAGGGTTACGGGAGTTATGGATCTAGCAACTGCTGTCTGAGTATATTTTAAAGCCATGTTATCATGTTAAATCGAAGAAAAAAGGAAAAAAATTAGGAACAGTAAAAGCAGTAACAGTAATATTTTTACCCTTATGTGGCTTGTTTCTAAGCTGGACTTCTGAAAAATGTACATGGTGATCCTTGAGCTCTCAAAAAATCTTGACATAAGAACAATACTTAATGCCTATACGTATGAAGTGTTATTTATTATATGAATACACATATGTCATCAAACGTCTGTTTGGCATACACTCAACCACTTTTCTAAGTATACACCTAAAAGAAATCTTGTAGTTTATTCAATTTTCAAGATATTTTGATGAATATTTCAAAGTCGTACAATCAAAGATTGATATTTAAAATTCCATCAGAGTTATAAAGATAGGTACCAAACTCATTGGTCTGCAGCGCTGTGAACACAATAACCCCAATATTCAAGTCACAAAAACGGTAAAATTACAAGACTGTCATCAATCTGCGTGTAACACAGACGACCATTTGTGCTTTACTAAAATAAAATTAGAAGACATGTAGCAATGTTTGATCATTCAGATTCTATAAGAAAATGATCTTGGGCAGATGTAAAGCATAAAAAAGAATTTTGAGATTTTTGCCTGATTCTTATCCTCCACTTCATTTCGATCGGATGAAGATTTGATTGAAAATGCGCACCCTAATTTTTTTTCCAACTCATTTGTGGCTTGGAAGTAATCGTTTTCAAGAATTGGTATTTAGTACTTCTCATGAATCTGTAATGGTCAGTTTGTGGTGTGAAAGCGTCACTTTGGAGAAAATACAGCACTGTATTAAACCAATTGATCCAATTGACGAGGTCTGTTGGATACATGCACGGGAAAGGAAATTCTTATAAGGTTAGACTGATTAACTCCGTCAAAAAATTTGGTGTTGAGAGGATATTTTTATCAAAGCGGGATATCTATAATTGGTACCAGAAACCGTTTTTTTTTCACAAAAAACTTACTGTTCTAGATCATTTTGAAGAAATTTAGAATTACCATAATTTACAGTTTTGTGAATTTCACATTTAGGGGTGTGGTGATGTAAACTCTCTGAGACAATGAAATCATCATTCATACTCATCAACTTTATACCGAGTATTGAAGAAATGAATCCAATAATTTGTTGACAAATTTTCATGACCGTATCTTTCAAAATGATTTTGAAATGACACATAATTGAGATGTATACTTAGAAAAGTTGTCGAGTGTTGTGGAGTATGGACAAAACTGTACACTATTACATGCAAGTCTTAAAACTGATAAATGGAGGAAATAAAATATAGAATGTCATTCCCACTGCAGACCAAAGAACAATCTTTGATTCAAATCTTAAATTTCAACACAGATTGTACATGTAGTCATCACATTTTGTAAGATATCTGCCCCTTATCACGGCATTTACTCTTTCTTACCCCCGAAAAAACCTTTACATATTAACATAAGAAGTTCACAGTCTAAATAAACAATCTGATTTGTCCACAACCCATAAACAAACCCCCGAGGACACCACACTTTGGAGTGACAAACATGCTGTACATTAAAAGATAGTGTGTAACAGGTACAGTGATCGGTATATAACACTAACCTCAATCAGATTTCTGGCTTTTTCACAATCGGAGAAAGACCCTGTTGTAACTGTGCTTCTTCCCTGAAAAAAATGATCTGATACAAACTTCTTCATCCTGATAATGGTCATTCATTAGTAAATAGTAATTCATATATACATGTGCCGGTACTCAAAGGTTTCAATTTACCTAAAAACCTCTGCAGATACTAAATTTTTCAAAAATGTTGCCTACCCTCATAGACAAATTAATTACAAACCAGAAGCTAAGATTCGAAACTGAACCATATGGGGATATCACCAAGCCAGGCAAAGAGAGAACACCTTACACCACTCTTACACCAAACCAATCTCCAATCAATAGTGTTGGTAACTGATAATTTTAGTGTATATCACAGTGTATTTGCCCTAACCAGACTAAATTTCCATAACTGACCAATCAAACTTTCAATCTGAACAGTAAAATTAATTGTTAACAGGGGTGCACACTATAAAATAGTTACTGACAACACAGTGTACATGTGACCACAATCAGTCTGCACAAATGTTGCTAGGGCAGAATAACTTGCTGTCAGATTGCTAAAAGTTAAATGTCTTTACAGTTTCTGTAGAAAACTCAAAATTTAAGGAAAGTAGCTTATCTCTCCGTTTCTGATTCTCCGCGTTTAATGCCAGTTCCAAACCGTATTTAGCTAAATAATTTTTACAGGCGGACAGTTTACCTAACAATCCTTTCTGAGAAGAACCAGTATTGGAACCCCTATCCTTCTTAAAAAAAACTGCCAACTTTCTCACATAAAGAGGCATGGTTGGAAGCAGGGCTCTAACCCATGACCCTCAATCAATGAGAAGTTACATGGATTTTTCAAGCCAGTGACTCCAATAACTCGACTTACCTCTCTGTCAACTGTTGTAGCAAAGTCAATGGCTTCCTTGTGTGAACAACTGACTGCCCTCTGTAATGTACTTATCACCTGAAATATAAAGTTCAACAGTTGCACAGGGGCAGTGGCATTGTGGATGAGCATCAGATTCCTAACCAAGTGGCCACAGACTCAAATCTTTCCGCAGATTATAGACTGTAAATTATAACAAGAGCTGTCAGTAGGACAGCGCGCTCGACTTTTTTAGTGCTTGCCTATAAAACAAAACTTTGACAATTAAGGGCACACAAGACTTTAACTAGGAATTTCTAAGTACAAATCAAGAAACATTTTCACAGAGTTATCTTCTTTTGCTTACAGATATAGATCTCATGATGGTACATAAGTACTCCAACTTTCAAAGTAATATCTCAAATGGTTAAGTTAACAAGTGGACAGGAATGAAAATTTTAACTGAGTTTCTAAATCCAAAAGGGACATAATTCAAATAAAATCCTTGACAGAATTACCTTCTCCTGCCCATGTTTGGGAATCATGATGGTAAACAAGTATTCCAACTTTCAAATTAATATCTCAAACAGTTCAGTCAAAAAGTGGACTGGTACGAAAAACTTAACCAAGATTCTAAGTCGATAAAGGGCATTAATTTTTAAAACAAATCCCTGACAGAGTTACCTTCTCTTGCGTACATATGGGGGTAATGATGTGAACAACCATTCAAAGTTTCAAAGCAATATCTCAAAGGGTTAAGGCAATAAGTGGATTTTACCCATATTCAATGTATTTTCTAAGTAAAAAAGGGGCATAATTCTGTCAAAAATCTTGACAGAGTTATGTACTCTTGTCTGGTGATGTAGGTCATGATGGTTAACAAGTATGGTTAGTTTCAAAGCAATACCTCTAATGGTTTTGAAATAAAGTGAGGTGGTACGAAAAACTTAACCAAGCTCAATACACTTTCTAAGTCCAAAAAGGGCCATAACTCTGTCAAAAACCTTGACAGAGTTATGTACTCTTGTCTGTACATGGATGTTATGATGGTAAACAAGTATGGTAAGTTTCAAAGCCATACCTCTAATACTTTTGAAATAAAGTGGGGTGGTACGAAAAACTTAACCAAGGTGTGACACCAACGCTGACGCCGGGGCGAGTAGGATAGCTCCCCTTTTCATCGAAAAATCGAGCTAAAAATGATAATTAGTTATCATGGCCTAATTTCTTTAAATTATCGTGTGGGTATCCATAGCTCAGTGGTTAAGTTTTTCGTCTCCTGTACCCCAGGATCACAGCTGAAGTGAATGGCGAGTCCTTGGGCAAATACACTAATGCCACAAGTGCCTCAGTTCACCCAGCTGTGAATGGGTAGCAGCCATGAAAAACTCACTGCCTCTCTTGCGGAAGTGTGACAATATCTTGAGTGAATGTTCAACAACAAATCAATAAAGTGCAGCATCTTTCTTCATAATTAAATAAAAAATACAATCTGTATAAACTACTACCGGTATAATTTCTTTAAATTTGTTGTTGTTGTAGGATTTTTACACCCCTTCCAACTGGATTTTGCTTAATTCAAAAGGCATGCAGTTTACCTAATTAATTCGTGGGAGGAACAAGTACTAGACTCCTATCCTTCGCATTAAACTGCCAACTTTCTCACATAAAGAGACATGGTTGGTAACAGGGTTTGAACCTATGACCCTAAATCTATGAGAAATTGTCAGCGACTCTAACCAAACGACCACAGATGTACATTTCTTTAAAGGTCCATTACTAACACCAAATCGAATTTTCTTTTAAATCTGGAATTGGAATGGGCATCTTCTCAGAAGGAAAACTATGACATACTGCATTGAATGTGACCATATTGTGTTGAAAATTTGAGTTTAGCAAAAGAATTAATAAATATATTTTGCCTTTTCGAAAACGAAAGTAGGTTTTCCAGTTTTCAAATTTCTTTGTAATTTTCCAGAATTCTCCCAGAAAGGGCTGTAAATATATTGTACATGAATAAGTATGCCTATTTTGAATAATAATTGAAGAACTTTACTTCCAATGATGTGCAAAGTATATAACTGACTGTTTGCAACATGCATTAAAGCGAAAGTAGGACAAAAAGACCACCCAGGTCAATCTAAGAAAACATAAAAACATTCACTTGTTTCTCTGCAGCAGTATGGCAAGTAGGGAAATACTCCACGGCTATTGTAAAGTTTTAGAAGCCAGTTTCAAACTGTATTTCCCTGTTACAATTCCAGATTTAAAAGAAAATTCGATTCGGTGTTAGTAATGGACCTTTAAATGACATTGCCACTTAAACTTTATTTAGCAGACTGGGCCAAGACAGGCAAGACACAAAGCCAATAAGCTTCTTGCTTAAACAGGGCTCTTTTCATTTTGACTTATATAATTAGCATTCAATATTTCAAAGTGTAAAGTGACCATGTACCATACATCAATAGTCTTTCAGTAAGCAATCTGTGTTGACAGTTTGTCGAAGTGTCTTATTCAGTCAAATTACGATACTAATGTGTAACATGTTTGGCCAAAGAGACTATATTTAGGGGTGGCTTCCTTACCCCTGATCTTTAAAAACTACTCTTTAAGTTTGGGAATACAATCTTTCATTGCTATAGCCTGCAGAATATTCATGAATATTTTCTCTGATTTAACAATGTTTAAAGACCAGGGCTTTTTCTTACCACTTTGGGAACACGACAAATACCCATCAGACTGGGAATTTTAAGCAGTTTTACATCTTTGAAATTGGGAAAAAAATATCTCTGAGAAAAACACATTTCGATCAATTTTGCCCAATCTTTTTGTAAATTTTAAGTCAGAAATTTTTACAAGCAAAATATACTTTGACATTTGGAACATGGTCAAATAACAGCTATAAAAACAGCCTTAAACCTCTTGACAAAGGTAAAGTGTTTATTACCTGTTCATAAGTGTGAACTTCATCGTTGAACAGCATGCATATATAGTTGTCAGTAAGTTCTCCGTCTGGCTGTAGGCTGTCTGGAAGCCGATCGCTGTGTTCCCACGTCAGCATCTCAACTGTGTAACGCAACGTTGCCAAGAACAATACAGAGGCTCGATCTATCAGATCATCTGGTATCATTTCCATGGGATTCTGTAAAATTTAACGCATATTTACTCAAACGACTAACTGTTATAGCATAATAGTTTTGAAAAGATGTAAATTTCATTGTTCTGTTACCTAAAGACACAGAAAGTTGTCAGTTGAAATAGATGTTAAATCTCCTACAACAACAACAAAGTAAGGCCTTTGTGACAGCTAAGGATTCAGATCAGCTTGAACATCTCTGTCCGGTCTGAATTGATACCTTGTTCCTATACATCATAGGCAACCTGTGAAATATTACAGTATTTTCAACTACTGTTGTGTTCAAAAAGGATAACAGTATTTTCTCTTCCTTTTAAAATGGCCTTTCATATAAATTATATTTGTTTCCACAAAGCACAGCTCTAATAAGCTTTGTGCTGATATAATACACATACTACTAGTCACTAGTGTCAGGCACCTACAAAATGAAATAGATTTATTCTTGAAGAAACACATGTCTCCCTGACTGAATAGCCACAGGCTGGAATTTTAAGTAACTATGACCTTGACCTTTGACCTACTGACCCCAAAAACTATATGGATCATCTTCTCAGTAAGACCAATCATCCTATGAAGTTTGAAGACTGTGGGTCATATGGATTTCATGTTAATGAGTTGAAATTAAGTGTGACAGATGGACGGACAGGGGGCAAAAACAATGAGAAATTGCTCACACTACTTACCTTACTCTCTTCCATGTCTTCCGTTTTAGGCTGGTGTTTACCACAGAACACACCATTACTCCATGCTTCAGTATCACCACAATCACAGTAACCCCCACCCCCTGACGTACTCATCTGAAACATATAAAAATCCTCATCAATGCATTTTTAATCAACTATTTCTCAGGGATATTTATACTTGTGCATTGTATTTATCAAAGCAACTTGCTCTAAAGAAAGACCATTTAAGCCTGAAAATTATCCCATCTAAAACTTTCAACTTGGCTCTTTCTATACATGCTATATTTTAGGAAATTAGCAAGGTTATTTTCAGAAATTTTATGGAGGCTAGTACTGATTCTTCTCAGGAATGGTTGCTATGTAAACTACCCACATGTACACAACTGAAATATTGTTGAAACAGGCCATGACCCAACAAATAAAATATTTTATTCAGAAAACACAGTATCTGGTGAGCAACATTTTTAACTTCAACTTTTCATATTGTTAAAAATGTTATCACTAGTTGCCTTAATACTGATTTTTACTCAATTTTCCAACATCTTACCCTATATCTATGTTGCTTATGAATAGAAGTCTGGAAACATTCCATACACAACACACAAGTAGGATCTGTGGCACATTCCCTGAAATAATGATATTTTCATTGTTTGAAATAAACTGTGTTTAAACTAAATAATTATATTTCTTATTAACACTGTTTCCTTATTCTGATAATTTATTATTATAATGGATTGTTCATCTTCATATACTGGACTGTTCTATTGTTTGTTAAAAGAAATTCTCCAAAAAGATTTTACAAACTGACTAGCAAACACTGCAGGTCATTATCAGACTGCACTAATCATGATCTACACTTGTGGGTCTTGGCAAGTTCACTAAGGGAACAAGAGCTGTCTCTCACAAGTGACGAATGCCCCCGAAAGAGGTGCCTCACAGTCTGTGTCCTCTCCATGTGCTCAATAAATGTGCTATGTAATTTTAAAATCCTTCCATGCATGACAGAGTAACCATGCATACAGTATTCCATTACTTTAAACACTAAGTGTGACCTTGACCTTTGAGGTAGGGACTTGGGTCTTGCACGCGACACATCCGCTTGATGTGCTAGACATTTGTGCCAAGTTATTTTAAAATCCTTCAAAGCATGATAAAGTTATAGTCCGGACACAAATGTATGCATATATACAGGATTCCATTACCTATAAACTGTAAGTGTGACCTTGACCTTTGTGGTAGGGATGTGGGTCTTGCACGCGACACGTCGTCTTGATGTGCTAGACATTTGTGCCAAATTTTAAACCTTCAATGCATGACAAAGTACAGCCGGATAGAATGTGTTCATATATGCATATATAGAGGATCCATTACCTTCAAACTCTAAGTATGACCTTGACCTTTGAGCTAGGGACGTGGGTCTTGCACGCGACACGTCATCTTGATGTGCTAGACATTTGTGTTAAGTTATTTTAAAACCCTTCAAAGTATGACAAAGTTACAGTCCGGACACGAATGTGTGCATATATGCATATAGAGAGGAATCCATTACCTTCAAACTCTAAGTATGACCTTGACCTTTGAGCTAGGGACGTGGGTCTTGCACGCAACACGTCGTCTTGATGTGCTAGACATTTGTGCCACGTTATTTTAAAATCTTTCAATGCATGACAAAGTTACAGTCCGGACACGAATGTGTGCATATATAGAGGAATCCACTACCTTCAAACTCTAAGTATGACCTTGACCTTTGAGCTAGGGACGTGGGTCTTGCACGCGACACGTCGACTTGATGTGCTAGACATTTGTGCCAAGTTATTTTAAAATCCTTCAATGCATGACAGAGTTACAGTCTGGACACGAATTTGTAAGTGGGGACGCACAGACAGACGGACGGACGGTGCGATTTTAATATGCCACCCTTCGGGGGCATAAAAAATCCCAGGGTCTGCCGGGACTATAAACAATACAAATGAAGATTTGCACAGGTCATAAAGGCAGGATCATTTGCAGCCAGCATGGTTAAGACTATATAGTGCTTCAATGATAAGTTCATAGCACTTCTTGTTCATACAACTGTTGATGTACAAATACCAATTCTTCAAATCATAACACAGCCACTGCCCTTTTAAAAAAAGGCCAGTAGAGTACAATGCATACTTAAATAGTACAAACACCTATGAATAAAGACCAGCTGTCAATTAAGACCACTTCAGCTCCTTTCAGTCGCTGTTCATTGTCTTTCTTTTAATTCAAAAACTTCAAAGGAATACCACCCAATATCCTTCATTGTAATAAATGCAAAAATTATGCCTTGTCATTGCTTTCAAGGCTCATTAACATGCAAGTCATACAATTTTGTATTCTGTAATTACACATTTAATTTCATCGCAATTAAGTTTAGAAACTGTTACAACTTTGTGATCAGTCACGCATGGCTTCTATAAATGTAAAAACATCTTATCGTGCATATTGTAACTTATTTCTCTAGCTTTTTTATGACATAAAAGGGTCTCATTTCATGTTTTGGGGCCAAAATAGGGCCCATTCCCCTCACTATTAACATACTTTTTACCCCCATTTAAAAAAAAATCCTTCCAGGAAGATATTTTTTTGGCAGATTTAAGATCTATGAATTATTGGTTTGACTTCTATTTTAAACATGGTAAATAAAGAAGAGCACATTTATAATATTATATATTAACTGCCCAAACCAGATGCCAAACCCTCCAATGGCTGGTAACTGGGCATCTAAGTTATATAAAATTCCCCTTTTTCTTCAAAACTATGCAAAACTTTAGGCCAATGTCAGTTATGTTCTGTAAACATGTTAATGTCTTGAACACTTCCAATTTTCAAAGTGTTAAAACAAACATGCATGTACATTATATATTTGTATTTCTTTGTGTACAAACATGACAAAGATACTTAGGCAATGTTCTGCTTTAGCAATTATAATATACATGATAGACATAGTAACAGCAAGTGTACCTACATTGTAGATTTGACTTCACATTTTTCCTATTGGTTGTCCATTTAAAAACATGGAATACATCACAAACAGATACTTAACAAATATATCTTTTTGTACTAAGATATGCCATATAAAGTAATAATGCATTGTTTTAAACTCTGTATTAGACATAGTTATATGTATCTTAGTACAAAAAGTATATATATAATGATGTCTATGGGATTATGTCCCTTATTAAATAAGGCTTATTTCCAATACATGTACATACCTGCATGAATATGTTGGCTCGCCATTCTTGAATACATGACCACAGAGCTGAGATGGCTGATCTTTCTCTTTCAATTGCTGGAAAACAACATCTGGCTCCCCATTACAGAGGAAATGTTCAAGCGGACTAAAGAGGTATTTATTTGTCAATCGTTCCTCCTTTGCAGGGTCATCTAATGACTGGAACGCAACCAGTACATACTCTCTCCAGTGCTGTTTCAGTAATGTGACAAAATCGCCTGTCTGGTAGTTCATATGCCATTGCTGAAAAAATAGATACATCATGTATATTTCAAGAACTGTAAATTTCTTTATAAATATTCGTGAGTTGTTTATTACATGTTTTCCCAATTTTCTATTTATTTGTGAGCTTTTTAATTTGCAAGGAAGAACCATTTTTTATATACATGTTTTTGTTTGTACTAAATGTTTGATTGTTATTTTAGCAAGTTTGATGAATTCACAAGTGCTTCATTTGTTAAAATTAGCAAAAATACGAACCTTGCGAAAATCACAATGTTTACAGTATTCTTTTAACATTCTAACAATTTTTCGAGCAATTTTAGCAGGGTGATTTTTCTTCCTCTGCTAAAGATGTACATGTAGATAGACTTTCAACACAAGATTTTTTTAATTGTATTTGATTCTCCAACAAGCATGACAAGAGTGCTAAACTGTTGCAAAAAATGCCCACCAGGGAGGCATAACATGAGCGACTTGTTTTTTATTGCAACCTAGGTTTTATGCCTAATCTAGCATAAAATGTGATGTTCTTGCCCATTTTGCTGGTGTTTTAACAGGAGGAAAAACATGTGTTAACAGGGAAATTCACGCGCTGTTATAACCCGTTTTCCAGCTGCCGTTTTCACTTATGTGCACTACATGGCCAATGTAAACAATGGACCTGTCCTCCAAGTCTGTCATTAAGCACAGCGTCAACAGTGCCAGGTTTAAACCGCTAGTGATGTCGCAACTACGACATAAACAAAACAGATGTTTTCCCGCGCATTGTTTAACCAGTAAGAGTGTTTCATTCTTATTTTTATGACTTTTTTATGCTATAATAGCGTTAACAAAATTTTTTTGGTGTTATAGCACCTGCAGAAACCCTCAGGATATGTTGCTAACTGGCTCAGGCACCAACCATCCCTCGGGAATCTGCAGGTGTTATAACACAAAAAAACATGTGTTATCCATATCAACATTCAAAGCAAGTTTGATAAATATTGGATAAGAACTGTTGAAATAAAAGAGGGAACATTGGCTAATTTGGCCAATTTTTGATTACTCAATGGCTATAATCAAAGTGCGTAGGTCAACTTAGCTGGTTATAGAACTTGGCCCAGACATTATGCCAACAAACGTGTTAAGCAAGTTTGGTGATGATAGAATGAAAACTGTTAGAAGTAGAGAGTGGACAAAGTTAATTTTAGATAATTCAAGGGTCATAACCTAAAAGCGCCTTGGGCAACTTGGCTGGTTATCGACTTAGCCTAGACATTATGCACACAAATATTTTCACCAAGATTGGTGAAGATTGGATGAAAACTGTTCCAACTTAGAAATGGGACAAGGCTTATTTGGCCAGTTTTGAGTAATTCAATGGCCATAATCCAAAAGTGTCTAGGGCGATTTGGCTGCTCCTTGAGACATTATGCCCACAATGAGTTCAGCAAGTTTGGTGAAGATCAGATGAAAACTGTTCCAACTTAGCGAGCGGACATGTGGACACTCACCGTTGTTCCCATATTACGTCCATATGGGTGTATAAAAATGAATGATGACGAACAGAAATATTCTAGCAAAGTCAACTGCAAATAGTCATTTTAAAGCACTAGCTTTAATTGATGGGAGATATCATGAATCAGATGATCACATTGTACATGTACACCAAATCACTCACTCGCTGACATAATGGTCGGTCAGTCAACAATCAGACTTTAACAGAGCTTTTTCCAACAGATACCACAAGCATATGGATACTTCTAAGCTTATGCTCTACAGCACATCTAACATGTACTCTACACAATGACGAACCAACTGAAAACGAAACAGATTTCCAAATTTCCATACCAGTTGTCGGAACAACAAAGTAGACACCAAAGTCCTAAAATTAAATGCTTGAGCCAGTTACAATGTTTCCCCCATTATTGTGATGTTAAACATGTAAGTAAATATCAACTATCATTTCTACTAGTGAATTATAAAATTTTGTCTTCAGTTTATTATCTAAGGATTATACCTAATATACTGCTTGTTTACCCGATTACTTGTGTGTAAATGCTTTTTAAGCTTTTACTAAATGTTTGTTACTTTTCGTAACTGAATTTGTTAATACCTATATCACACAAAAACTCAACATCCATACACTAATTGCTTTACAGTGTACACAGCTGGTTAATACTTTCAGTTTTATTTTCCTCAAATTTGTTAATTTTGCAAGATAAGACATAAATTCAATTAGCACTGGTCATTAATCCCCAATACATGATGTTACTAAAATGCTAAATATAGCAACGCTTTTGTATAGAGGAAATTGTCCTCAGATTTTGGCCCTGCACACACAGTTCGATTATTACATAAATGCCATTGGAAAGTTTGAACTCACAGATGTAACATCATTTCATGACAAAAATTGCTAGCACAGAAGGAACATTGGATTATAAGGGACACGATTATTACCAGTAGGTTTAGATGCTGCAACAGCTCCGAAGCAAATAACAAGTCATTTCATTGACTCTAGGAACCTTACCGTATTTCCCCGCCTATAAGGCGATCCGCTTAAACCCCTACTTTGCCATGGAAATTGTGTGGTTTTGAATAGACTCATTTATAAGACGAGGCAATTTTTTTAATGACCCAGTTACTTTATTTTCTTCAAGTTCGTAGGATTTCTAAGCTAATAAGTAAATTTTTTAATCGCAAATTTTTTTGAGTATTATAAACCAATCTGTATTGTCAATTCGGATATTGATTTTTTTGACACTTTGAAAAGATAATTGCGTAAATATGTGCCATTGGCTAATTAATCAATTATGAAAACATATGACAGCTGTATATAATTATTAAAGTGCCGAGGATCCCCAAAGTAGCGACAATTCCGACGTAGTTTATAGACAAAAAGGATCGAGATGGCAATAAAAAATTATTTTTTCATTCCCATTGTTACAATTTCTTGGGAGTTATCACAAAATGTTTGCAAAAACTAAGCAAACTTTCGTATTTATAATTAAAAGTTGACAAAACAACACAAATGAATTTTACAAAAAAGACTTTCGGCCTTTTGTCTAAGCCTCTGCCCCTTAACGACGTAATTGCCGCTAATTTGGGGTATCCTGGGCACTCTTACTAATTATACACAAGCTGCCAGATGTTTTCATAAATTGATTAATCAGCCGATGACACGTATTTACCGGACGCAATTATCGTCTCAAAGTGTCAACAAAAATCAATATCCGAATTAACAATACACAGCGGTTTTTTTTGCAATAAACGCTGTGTAAACGCTTGATAGGCCGCTATATATCATACCGGAAAAAAACAAATATGACTGCACCACTTATTTTCGTAAGTTTACCTTCAGATTCTTTAAATAATTGCAAATGGCGACATTTGCGAGAATACGAGGTGAGTTAACACAATAACGTAAGATACGATACCGTAATTGTTCGACTGTCATCCAAATAACACTCGACTTTGGTATTGCATTTCATCACAAATGTATGTAGGACTGATTTTTATTTTTGGTTGATTCTCGTGGCCTCGCTTATAAGACGAGGACCCCACTTTGAGGTAAAAATCGGGACTTTATTTCCTCGTCTTATAAGCGGGGAAATACGGTATTTAACCAGAGGTAACCAGATAATGCTGCTACCTGATTATGAACAAGTTTTTTGTGTACAGTATCTGTTGGATGACATAATTTTTGGTAACCTTAGGTCACCCAAAAGTGAAATAAAGACCTTCATTCTTTAGACCTCTATACTAGATACATATAGAAAGATGATGTAGCTTATAGGTAACCAAATTCTCAGCTTCGCCGTGACGTCATATTAGCTAGTTAACCAATCGGATTATTAGATCGCATTCACTTTGTCACTCGGTGAAAGGTGAAAACCAGGGATAATCGATTCAAACGATATCGATATATCAACGATAACACATTTTGGATATTCATCCTCCTTTGAAAATCGTATATCAAATAATGTTACCGTGCAATATCTAAGTTTCACTGGAAAATTCCATCAAAACGCAACCAGAATATCAACAATCACCTACCCAGAGTTCAGTGTTTTTCTAACGAATGATAATTTAATAAATGTGGTCTCATAGGCAAAAATATTTCAGCACTGCAAGGGTTGATATATATTATACACCAGAACTTTAGTACAAATAAAGTCAAGAGATTTGGTAGAATATGTAGTCAGTGACTATTTTACGCCCATGTATCGATATATCGCTGTATCGTCGATATTTCTAAATTGATATATCGATACAAAAATTTTAATCAATGACATCCCTAGTGAAAACTTGGTCTTTACCGTATACACATATGCAAGTTTAAGTTTATTTCGAATGAAACAGAAACTTTTTAACAACACAGAATTACTACAAATTCAATTCTATGATAATAATTTAATGGTAGACACTCGTCTTATTTCATAAAATTTTTTCTTCTTTGATTGTATGCATTTCATAAGTAAAGATGCATACAGACCAGCAATGAAAGCCGAGGAATCACCTTTCCCGAATATAGATATTTTAATCAGTGCCCGGATGTGCGAAGCCGAGAATACAATAAATGGTTACTTATGGACACCTAGTGAACCAAATTAAGAGGTGCTTATTATGACTGAAAGAGTTTACCGGGGGTGTTCACATGTAGCATGTGCTTGCTTTAAACCCCTACCATATTCTATTTTTAAGTTAATCCTATATATTACCATTATGGACTCTTACACAGCATTCTTTACAAGCTGTTCCCTAAAATATTACAGTAAACATGGTACCATGGTACAGTAAAGAATGGAATTTTCAGGGTAGTTCAGCAAATTTCAATATCAATCAAAATAATTATGTAAGCCCATTCAACATGGATCTGTTTATAAGTTGGTGAATGTACCTCAACTAATTTTTTCTGACAGAACTCTGAGGCTTGCAATGAACTTCTTAGAGCCATTTTTATCCAGATGGAAAGAAATTACGCTCTGTTGCCATTTTCTTGGAAATCACATAAGTTTTGATTTTCGAATTTTTATAGCTATGAAAATACAGTTATGAAACTGTTTGAAATGAGCAGAAATTGTTTTTATGTTTTTACTCAGACAAACATAGTTATCACGACACATAAATGTAGATTATGTTTGTCAGTGAAAGTTCGAAACTAATCAAATCATTGCTATTTATTTTCTATCTGCACGATTGTCGTTGAAGCGGTTACTCCCCCTTACAGTTTCAAAATTCGTTTCCCCACATTTTGCTAAAATTTCAACAACAAAAAATAGATCTACAAAAAGAAACAAAAAGCATTTTTATTCACTTATTTATTTTTGATACTGCTTTTAAAAAGACTCCAGTTATTCATATAGTTCATATAGTTATTTTGCCAGATATGGTGAAAACCAATATAATATTATTATTTCAGATATTCCAATATTCTACAGGTTCCTCATGTATAAAAAATTACATAATTATGGTAAGAGCTCGTTTCGTTAATATTTTGCCCCGCTACTGTGGAACGCATAGCCAGAAAGTTTTAAACAAATGTCTTATTGCAGCCAGTTCAAAAACCAATTGAGATTTTCGGATGAGACTACTTGGAAAATGTGCAGCATGTAAAAATGTGTCTTTTTATTTAATTATTTTGTGATTGTTGAAATGACAATGTTCCATTTGCTCTCATTGTTTGTGTGCCAATCGTATTTTATCCTCAGTCCTGTGTGATCCTGTGTGATTGCAGCTGATTAGTTCAATCCGAATATAATTTGCAATGATATATTTACCATTTTTAGTAACACATTAAATGTGTTGTTTTGTCTATTCAATATCTTATATTACAAAATTTTGATATGGAGTTTGAAACGTTCTGTTCATCAGGTGATCGAAACATTTATTCAAAATCTCGGGAGGAATACAACGAAAAAATTTAACTTTTATTTTTATGTTTGTTTAAATATGCCTAAAATGAATCGACAGACAATACATTTGGTTTGGATGAACATTTTTACATGCACAAACACAATTTTGATTACAAACTGGGAAAAACTTTAAAAACTCCAAAAACTCCGAAAACAGCTAACAATACTAGCGGTCAAAATGCCGTCACCTTAAAAGTGTTACATTGTTTGTTAGACTGGTAAAGGATGGAGTGATTCGCCTGCCAATCCCATCGAGCGACTTTTGGCGCCAAAACAATATTTCGCAGAGTCTGTTCATCAAACAGTCAATAAAAGTTATAAGTTTTATTTAGGTTACTTGTTTTACTGATTTAAATGTGTTGTTTTGTCTATTCAATATCTTATATTACAAAATTTGACGGCAGTTTTTAGGCTAATAGTAAATATCACCAGATGTCACAGTTTTTGTTTATCTGTGTAGAACTTTATAGTTTGCATGGTTTTGTGCTCTGTGTTTTTAGTTTTATTTGTAGAGCCTGCTTCAGTCTGAAGCACAAATGCTTTATTATACCCAAGAAAGCATATTTTCAGCATGTCTGTCTGTCCGTCTGTCCTTCTGTCAGTCCGTCTGTAGTCGGAATCTTGTGGACACTAAATCTCCAAAATCCTTGGTCAGAATTTAAAGAAACTTCACAGAAGTTACAAGTGCAATGCCTAGGTGTGCATGGTCCATGTTTCGGATCACTAGGGCGAAGGTCAAGGTAACAGGCTCTCGAGATAGTAAAATCTCGTGGCCGCTAAAATCTCCAAAAACCCTGGCCAGAATCTAACAATACTTCACAGAAGGGATAAATATTATGCCTATTATGTAATAGTGATATAACTACTTAAAATTTTCCTTTTGTATGACTTTTTAAAAAAGTAATTGTGACATTTAATTAAACAACATTTAAGTATAAAAGTATTTGTTATATAGCCAAGAATTAAACTGTAGCGATCGTCTTTAATCTCCTTAGTCACTAGGTCAAGGTCACAGAACTTCATGATACTTCACAGAAGTGATCAGTACCATGCCTTTAGTTGTGCAAATTTTCAGAATAATACTATAAAAAGGTTGCTCTTCTTCTTTAGTCATTCAGTCTAAATATTTTATGTTAATACAGGTTTTCTCAAATGATGTTTCTGAAACAAATTTCCAAACTAGATGCCCACTTGCAACATGTCGAGTCCGCCATATGTCAAAAGGGCTAACTCCTTACCAAGTAGAGATGGGTCAAAATACACCTACATATTGGATGTAACATGCATGTTGTACCTTAGAAAAGTGGTCTCGATTTTTCTCTATGGCCAGTAGTAAAAAAGTTACAATATAAGCTATATATAGTATCAACAAAGGGACGTAATTCTAAAAACAAGGGTAGCCCATGGTGGTGAACATTTGTACAAAGTAACATCAAAATCCCTCCATGCATGAAGAAGAAATGCTCCGGACAAAGTCATTCTTGAATTTGACCTTTAACCTCCAAGTTTGACCTTGACCTTAGACCTAGGGACCTGGTTCTTGCGCATGACCCTCCGTCTCATGATGGTGAACATTTGTGCCAAGTAACATCAAAATCCCTCCATGCATGAAAAATATATGGTCCGGACAAAATCGGACGGACGGACGCACGCACGGATGCACGGACGCACATACACCGAACCACCAAAAGTGACAACTATATCGAGCTCACCGCAAGCGGGCTCGACAAAAATTACCAGTGCATAAAACCGTTTACTGTTGAGTTAAGATTGTTAAAAATCAGTCTAGTGTGTATCCTATCGTTCTGTTAGTCAGTCAGTAGTATTTTACATACAGCAAAATCATGGCAAAGCTACTACAAAACTTTCCCTGGCGTTTACCATCTTGTTATTCAATGTTTAGATATGACCCTCTTAGTAAATTCCTTACTGGTCAGTTAAGGGGCAGTTAGCGGTTGTTCTGAATGTACAATGGTATTGAATTTAGTTTGCTTGCCAGATTTCACCGGGCTAGATGATCCAGCCCTTTAAGAATAAAAGGCTGAAAGTAGTTTGCTTTGAGTTTTAATAAAATAGATTATCATCTAGCCTGGTGGCGAGGCTAGGGCCAATGTCTATGTTACTAAAATAGGAAACTGGTTTCCACTCAATAACTCGGTGTGTAGGTAGCTTGCGTGGACAGGAAGCTTGGGATTGCATTTGAGGTCACTGGGGTCAAGGTCACTGTTACTTAAATAGTAATTTAATTTAGTTCAAACAGTCATCCTGTAAACTGCTGTAAAAAAGACCAGATCACTATTATCCATTTGTGGATGGCACTTCGTATTGTTTACTAACCGATGGCACATTTTTTTATTATTGAAATCCATTAAATACTTTGAAAAAGCCGCAAAGGTTCGCCAAAATAGCGAGAAGTGGTGTGCATGTCGTTCTCGAGGTCCACACGATACATGTACACAGAAGACATTTCATCGATTTCTACGTAATTACAAAGGAACAGGTAGAACTTGCAAAAAATGTTGAACAAAGTCCTTATTTTTCTGTCAGACCGTGGACCCTGAACTTGAATCAGTCCAATTGAAAGGAAAAGTATCTGAAAAGATCCACATAGGTCCATCACCAGAAAGGCCCAGTCCAAAAAGGCCACTACACATATTGTGAAGGTGGGTCTTCTTGTACTATGCCTGTTTGGTGTTAGACTTTTCTTTACCAAAACCTATTCATGCATTCATTTTGAAAGCATGCACACAACCTATGGCTATTTTGGCGAAACTTTGCGACATTTTGAAACTATTTGACGGAATGTGGTCAAATCAAAAGTGTCATAGGTTAGATAAATCACTCTAAGTGCCGACTACAAAGAGATAATAGTGGTCTGCTCGTATTTAACAGCAGTTTTCTTGGTTAACCAGCATTAAATTAACTATTTTCTATAGTCAATTCGAGTGCTTTAATAATATTAAAGCACTCGGAAAAGTAGGCGGAGTTTCGGACATGGAAGTAGCTCCTTCCGACTTTTCTAATTTACTCCCGCGCAAAAATAAAATATAGAAATGGAAATAATATCAGTATGAATACATTAGTCGCATGAAAAAGATTTGTTTAAGAACATAAATATTATTTTTGATTGCGTCAAGTAAGCCTTAGAATACCCTCACCTTGTTTTCCTTAAAAAAGGCCAAGAAATTCAGGATTAACAGTCATACAATGTTTTGATTCCGGGAGACAAAACTATGAATGAAAACGTTTACGTCATCACACTGACGTCATAACTCCACGTTAAAACGTTGTACAGTTCAAATTAACGGTACGCATTTAAATCGATTGGCTGCTTTGTTACGTTCTGAATCTGACGTCTTCTGCATAATGTCAGTCAGGTATTTACTTTTTATATTTATGAAATAACAACCGTTCCAGCGGTGTTAGTCGTGTAATAAACAATGATTTGGAGTACTGATACGCAGTAATTAGCCACGAAGGCCGAAGGCCTGAGTGGTTTATAACTGCGTATAAGTACGACAAATTATTGTTTATTAGACGATAAAAACGCTGAAAAGGATGTTATTTCGATTCTAACATGACCAGATATTACAAAAGGTGAATAAATGCAAAGCTTTATTTTGTACGCGAACGCTCATTTAACGTCATGCGGCTCAATATGACGTCATGTTTACAGCATATCGGTTCCCGCGTTGTTTATGGTTTAATATAACATAATTTTTCTACTCTTTGTATATAGAGACAAAATCGTGAGTCATGTTAGAATTTATGTATTAGATTATCAAACTAAAATAAGTTTGTATAATATAGTTATGTTTGGTATCTTGTATGGTTGCCCGAATAGGGGAGTGAATTCCAACAGCTACTATTTATGCTGTTTTATACATTACCACCGAACTGAAAAAGGTTCGTAGTAGTTACGATAGTTTTCAAAAATCGGCTTCTAAGAATCGAAATAATCTATGGCTTGGAGTGCTTTATCGAAATTGAAGCATTTCCCGTCGGTAATGTGCCTGTGTAATAATTCACTCGGGTTTCGCCCTCGTGAATTATTCCGCCAGGCACATCACCTCCGGGGAATGCTTTAAACGATTGTGTAAAACGTAGAAGTAATGACTTAAAATAAATGATACATTGTATTGTATTATTTTAGTAATCTTATCGTCAGTTTATGGTGCAATGCTGCACAAATGTCATATTGAATCTAAAAATGTTCATACTTTCCGTCCAGAGAAGGGCTGCTAGGTGGGTCAAACATGACTTTGGCCGTATGTCAAGTGTCACTGACATGTTGACTTCCCTTCAATGGAGGCGCCTTGACCTTCGGCGTATTGACCAACGCCTGGTCATGTTTCACAACATCTTGCATGACCAGGTGGCTATCCCTTTCCCAAAATATATCATCCCTCTTACAAGATCATCTAGAACATCCCATCCCCATGCATTCCAACACGTCCAAACTAAAACTGATTACTATAAATATTCATTTTTCCCAAGAACAATAGTCCACTGGAATGCTTTACCACCTGATATCATAAACTTGTCTGGCCCCGAGTTCAGTCTGGCTGTAAGCCGGATTGAACATACGTCTCCCTAAAATACCTTCTCTATTTTTAACCTGTTTTTAACAATATACTCATTTCCATTACTTTTATATTCTTTATTTCAGCTCTTTTACTAACATTCTTGTCAGTTGACGCGCGTCAAGTCTAGGTCCCCAGCAGGGGTTTGACTATATGGAAGATAGATACTTGAGGAGTTTGGTTTACAGAAGTGACTATAGGACGTTTTCCAGAGCCCGTTTACTACCCCTGTAGTCCTCTTACGTTATACGTGACGATAGCTAGTTCTTCCTAGGTCAAGGTCACATGACCTCATCTGCATATCATTTCCGGTGAATTCATGAATGAAAATGCCAAAGGGTTATTTGTAAATAAAATTTGGTCTGTAAGGTCAGATTGGAGCTGCAGGAGAGGGCACCATGGCATCAGGTAAAAAATTATTTACTTGTCTACCGATGTGAAGTTAAAGTTTGGACACGCTTAAACAGGGAGAGACAAAAGGAAAACGGGAAACCAAAGTGGAAAATCCGTTTTGTTAGTGGTTTTGCACCGTGGGAATTTTTTGGTAAATGGAATTTACAGGTTTCTCAGAAGTAAACAACACTGCAACAGCCATTCCCAACAGTGTCAAGTTGTGTTTTGTGTTATGTAAATTCTTGTAATATGTTGTGGAAGGCATGATGAAGGTACGAGGGTATATTTTGGCTAGTCAGCATTTTTGGGACGTTTGTCGAAAGACAGCCTGTTTCCAAAGGGAACAGAACTGAACAATACAATTGATCAGGTCGGACATCCGGGCATTTACCGTTGCGCGCACCTGCTCAGGCATAGCAACGCTGTCCGAGGTGAAAACAACCGCCATCTTGTTAATAACGTATAGAGCGAAGTCCGTGTAATGTTATAAAACTATTTGATTAAAGTATAAAAATGCAGCAGTTATGACGAGTTTTTTATATGCAAATGACACCAACTTCTGTTTCTGTTTGTCTTTATCAAAAGGAAAAGATATTTTTCATTCTTAAATGTGTTAGCAATGTATCGAAACGATCTAGATCAACGCATGCACATGACTTACAAATTATTCAATTATGGACGATATTTGTTCCTTTGATGATTAAAACTTGCCTCCGAATGCTCCATTTAATAACATTCCTAAAATGAGGAAGAAATTCACAAGCATGTTATCGAAGGTTTTTCATGAAACTTTTTCTTGTGGGTATATTTAAGAATTAGAATCTAGTATTAGAGCGATCTACTTTAAGATCGTAAATCAAAATAGTTTTCTCCATTTTATTAGTTGTAATCAAAATGTTGACGTAAATCTATTAAAAACTCATTATAATTGAAATCACGATATCTACCTAAATACATGTACGTGTCTAATTTCACTTATCTATAGAAAAACATTTCATCGGAGTACATAAAATTTGTCATCAACAGCCAAAAATAAGTATTTTCTGATTATTTGTAAGGTTGCTTGAAACTTTCATTTGCTGAATTATTTTTTACCAAGTTTTATATATGTAAGATGATTAAATAATATTTAAATGCAGACTTGATCATACACTATAAATGTAACTCGAAGGTAAGTGTCAAATAACGTATGTGTATAAACGTTATATAGGTCTATCATTCATTAAATCAAGGTCTTTCAAATAGTACTATTTGAAAGACCTTGATTAAATACATGGTTCGTTATTGTCACATGATAAATAAATTCATATGTTAGATCGATCGTACACAATAAAAAATGTTGTGTAATTTAGATTGGGCACTCTGCAAATTGTTACGTAATTATCAAATGCAATTGACCAGTGTGCAATATGCAATGATGTGTGACAAGTTAGATTACTGGCAGGGGGTCGCCAATTAACAACAAATCATATCGCATCCTTTGTTGTGACTTATGCCTTGGGCTAGATCCACATAAATTCCATCAATTAACCATGGCAACGTTGTAAAATGAGATATTGTTTGTGTTATTTAATTTTATTGAATGGATTTTAGGGATAAGCTATAAGTGTTCTGCAACATGTAAGTGACGTTTAGTATATGTATCTGTTTCACATTGATTCAATATAGGGCCTTTACTTTAATTACGTGATTTTTTAAAATTATTTTTAATATAAATGCCAGCCCTTTATAAAAACTAGATCTAAAAAACAAATCTGTGTATTTAATAATATCATACGGTCCTGTAATAAAATACATTTTTGTGACAAAATTTTCAACATAACATTCTCGTATATAATGATGTGTTTCGACCTGATTTTAGTTAAACCTATACGAGAAAAGTTGTGCACTTTGGAAATCTATATCAAATTCGGACAAGCTTGTAACAAATAAATTATTTATCTTAATACAAGAAACTTAAAGAAAATAATTAAATATATAGATCATTTTACACAGGCCGAATTAAAAATACATTTTCTGTCTTTTCTTGTCGTGCATGATATTTCACCGAACGTCATTAAACAATCATTTTCAAGAATTTTTAAAAGAACAATCTGACAAACATCGCTAAGACATTGAAATAAGTAAAAATATATATGAAATGGTTTGTTTTACGTTTAAATTTTGTCTGGTCTTAAAAATAAGACTCTCTTAAAGCTTACACCCTATTTGAACTATGCGGTTGCCAGGTGCTTGTTTTCACCTCGGCAATATGGCGGATAATTGGTAACTACGGAAGTGACGTCATGCCGACCTGATCAATAAAGATACAAACGGATTTGGCATTACGAGGTTCCTTAAAACACAAGCAACTCTGATGAAAGAAATAGTTCTAAGTGGAGTAATATCTACAGTAATAAATTTTGCCTTTCAAATCACTGATCAATATTAAATTGCATGTTTTGCGAAAATGTTAATTCAGTGTTCCCACTCTCGTAAATTATTACGTAAATCACGCAAAAATAATAAATATCGCGCAAATAATTTTCACCGTGTGCGACATCGCGCGCGTATGAAAATGCCGAGGACGAATATGTTCAGCTGGAATCCCTCTGTATGTTCTTAAAATAGATCATGGAAATTCTACTTTCTTGGCCAATCGGTCGGCATAACTGCTGGTGATATACCGTTGACGTCATGAAATGTAGACAGTTTCATATGTGAATGCTCTGGGAATTAATATTAGCACTTTAAAAGTGTGACCAATCTAATGATCCAGGCTTCGTCTGCAAAAATGTGGCAGACAAGGCATTGTGTTTTGCTTCACGGCGAATAAAATAAATGATGCCCAACAACAAAGTGAAGAGTTACCATCCACAAGTACTGAAACAACTACGAGTAGTGTTAAAAGTCAGGAAAAGTACCTGAAACTGTTTCATAACAAGTGGTTGCCGCGGGTTGTAAAAAAATTTAAACACTCGCCGCTTGTCTATCATACAATTTTCATACCCCCCCCAAAATTGGGATTTACCCCTTCTTTTTGTGTCCAGGGGGTAAGTATACCCTTGAAAAAAATACTGAGTGGGAACACTGTAATTACTTACAATGAGTTAAACATTTCAGTGTTGCTTTCCTAAACTTAATCAACAAATGCCAACACAACTGTCCCACCAGTACGTTCAGTGGTTTGATTTATTTAGGCAAGAGTATCTCAGTGTTAGTGTTTTCGTCATAATGCAGTTTCGTTCTCAAAGTTCCTACAAAAAATCGATAAAGTTTTGTTAAACGAGACTGAAACTGATAGATTTGAATATGACTTGTAACATTTATAGAAAGAACATGAAGAAATGAAAAATTCAAATTATTGAGTAAAAAATATTGCAAAAACGTCATTTAAAACTAATTTCTTTTAAGCAATTTTCCCCAATTTATTTAAAAATGGCCGACAACAGACAGACGTGATTCCAATGCAAAATCTCACCAAAGTCTCATAGCTCACAAAAAAATGTTGATTTGTGTAGAAAAATACGAGAGTTGCTAATCCATGTGTATATAAGTCTGTGACGGAAGTTAACATTCACAAAGATTCAGTCAAAAAAGACATAAAATCCCTCTTATTTGCAATTCAGAAATCTATCCTGAGATCACTCTTTTGATTACTTACAGCTCGAACCCTCGTTTCACTTTAATCGATGTATGCCAGGTACTTTGCCTCATTGGCGAATTCTGACAAAAGTAAAATAATTTCTAACCATATGCTGGCCGGTCAATGGCGAATGCCGAAACAGATTTAATGAAGTGGGTTGGTTTTTCGAAGCATACTGTGTGGTATTCTGACTATTTGAAATGTCAGACATCCCTACCAAATGCCGTTTACCACCAATTTATCGCCTGTTTTGGTGCTTGCAAACAAGACAATAAACATGCCAACGCATTACAGAAAATGTGGTTATTCTCAAAAAAGGGAAAAGCAGGGGCATGTTCAGGCAGATATTGACATGATTTAACTGAGTGCAAATTTTTTCCACAACTTTTCTTATAAATGCTATAGATTTATAGTTTAACAAAAAAATGAAATTGAAATGAAAGTGATTCTGTGCTACTTTTAACTCTAAACCCTTTGTTAAAGTCAGTTTCATACATTTCCCCTAAAACTGAAAATTGACGAGATTTTTTCCCAGCCTGAAAGACTTGGGCTGCTAACTTTAGTTGTAAAAAAAACCTGTCATAGTCATAGGATTTTCTAGCGATACATAACTTAAGAATCTGAGCCTTTTAGTTATTGGCTCAACATTTCGGGGGGGGGGGAGGAGGGGGGGGGGTTTTTTTTTGTTTTTTTTTTTTTTTTTTTTTTTTTTTTTTTTTTTTTTTTTTTGGGGGGGGGGGGGGGGGGGGTTTTTTTTTTTTTTTTTTTTTTTTTTTTTTTTTTTGGGGATTTTTTTTTTTTTTTTTTTTTTTTTTTTTTTTGTTTTTTTTTTTTTTTGGGGTTTTTTTTTTTGGGGGGGTATATTTTTTTTTTTTTTTTTTTTATAAATTTTTTTTTTTTTTGGGGGGAAATTTTTTTTTTTTTTTTTTTTGGGTGGGTTTTTAATTTTGGGATTTTTAGGGGCCTTTTTTTTTGGTTTTTTTTGATTTTAGCACAGCCATTAAATGTGATGATAAGACTTGAATTTCATTACCATCTAACTTAACGACATAGTCAAAATTATATGATTCAACATGTTCAAAGATAGATCTGTTTTATTAACCATTACCCCACTAAATTTCTAAGATGAGTCTGTCCATCTTTCAGTCAAAAATAGCACTGTTAATTGTTGAAAGATACTCCCTGAAAACGGCATACACTGAAGATTATGATTATTTTGCAAGAATTTGCTGGCTTAATTATCATGAAGCTGCAAGCAGTGTACAATTTAATTTTAGTTCTGTCTGTTGCAGGTGGGGCGGACATTGCCACCACAATGTCAAAGTTTTTAGGAAATAAGCGAAACAGCAAAATTGAGAAGGATAGACCAAGGTTTTCAGCCCGTCACAGGATGCATAGATCATCTGTGAGACCGTTCTTCTGTTGCGGCAGCCAGATTTCTCTCAACAGTATAACTGGTAAGCATGTATTCTTCTTCAGAATGACTGTTACCATGGTGACTGATATTTCAGAAACATACATGTCTTGGTAGTTTTCTTGCTGTTAGCTTTGTACAATCAACACCTATTTAAGTAGTTATATCATCAGTTCCAATTCAAGACCAATGAACAACATGTCAGACTATACAGTGCTCTTATTCTTGTACTGTGTCCAACCACACCTGTTGAAGTGACTAGCAAAAGAGGATAGAATAGCTTATAAATGTGTCAAGGCGGCATCTTGGGGTATTCATCACACCTTAATTCAGTGAAAGCTCTATTTTTTTCTCAATAAGCATAGTTTCTATTTTTGTGTCACCCTTTCGGAGAAAAGGCGATACATAGGGATCGCTTTGTCCATGGGTTGATCCGTCACAAAAACTTAACGTTGGCTATAACTTTGCCATTTCTTAAGATTTCTTCATCAAACTTTGTAATTGTATTGCTTATGACAAAATGGTCATGATGCTGCCAAATTTTGTAGGTCAAGGTCATATTTGACAGAGTTATGCTCCTTTTTGTACTTAAATTTTGTATGAAAACTTAACGTTGACTATAACTTTGCCATTTCTTAAGATTGCTTCATTAAACTTCAATAGCATTGCTTATTACAAAAGGGTCCAGATACCCCCAAATTTTGTAGGTCAATGTCATATTTGTCAGAGTTACTGTATGCCCCTTTTTGTACTTAAGATTTTGGCTATAACTTTTCCATTTCTCCCATTTGTGTTAAGATTTCTTCATCAAGCTTTCAAATTATGCTGCCAAATTTTGTAGGTCAAGGTCATATTTGACAGAGTTATGCAGGGGTGTGATTGTTCCACGGATTCATGGTTTTCCTCGGATCAGATCGTCCCGGGGTCATTTCTGTGAATCGTGTAAATCCACAGATTATAGCAGACCCCATACCCCCTGCCTGTACAAATAATTTTCCTCCCCTCAAGTCGTTGCCTAATCACACCCCTGGTTATGTCCCTTTTTGTACTTAGATTTTGTCACAAAATTATTTACTTGTTCTGACAAAGTGTAAGAGGGCAACACAAGTGTTCTACTGAGCACCCATCTAGTATTTTAAAGCATTTTGAAACCTTGTTGAAGTGGTCACGAGTACCGTATTTGCCAATCTTTATACGTTTGTTCCTTTAATAGAATGGTAATAACTAGTAAATACCATGGTGCGTGTAATTATTGCTGCAGCAAATACTTTGACAAGTCTGCTGTTTCTGCAAATGTCAGAAAATGTCAAGAAGATTGTACATTCATGTATTTTATTTTTACGTATTGTGTATTATTAATGCAAGAGAAATTGACAAGAGTTTTTTTGATATACATGTACCAGGCTTAATTCAAGTTAATTTGCTTAGCGGGAGACTAGGGAGAAATAGTGTACATCCACCTGTTTAGGTCAATGACTTCTCCTTACTTACAAAGTATGGCTGAACCCAGAGACATGATGCTGCTATTAATTAACTGTAGTAGTAAATAAATCTACCAATGAAAGAAAAATATCTAATTTCATGTACTTTGTAATCTGTATAAATGTATTTATTAAATTAATGTTTCACACATAATCAAAACTTAATCATCAGGCATGTTTATGTTCCAGAAACAAGAGACGTGCCGTCATCATCCATTGAAAAGACCGTAGATGATGACTATGAAGATCTGACAGATTCTGACGACCTTCTGGATGAATCTGAGGGTGGGGCTATGGCAGCTAGTTGTAGTAGTGTAAAGTCCGACAAGGCTTCGCACAGGTCGTCACGTCCTCAGAATACCAAGAGGAAAAAGGGAGCTGCTATGCTTGACAAGTCAAGCACACGTAAAAAGTTCTGGTCTGTTAAACTGCGCAATAAGCTCAGTGTGGCAAAGCAGTCCCATTGTGTTTCGGAAACAGAACTGAATGTGCCATTAAATGCCAGTGAAGGATGCATATGTACATCGTACAGACATTCAGTCTCTGGCGCAGAAGGTGGGCTGAGGACATCACAGGGTGATAGCATAGGAATACCTGTATCAGCAATGGCCCATTTGCAGCTGGGTACCTCAAGCACTGATGTGAGTGGACCGTTACAGACAGATGCAAATCGACGAGTTGCTCGCCGAATTGGAAGAATGAATGCTCCTCTTCCTTTCATAAATCTCAATGCATTGTATCCCATAAACGACATTGATGAACAGTTAATCGCCCAGAGGCGATTTGAAATGGAGCATGGGATTGAACTTAAAGACAATATGGACAGTGAACATGATATATGGGTTCACAAATCTGAACAAGACGACAGTAGTGTTGAGGTGAGACACAACAGTGTTGAGGGAAGACAAGTTGTCGGCCAGTATCCTTCTTATGGTGCTATGGGACTTTTTTCATCTGAAGCAGAAACTCTAGTCAATTCAACTTTACTGCCTAATGTAGACACAAAAGGCCTCGCATGCTCTACGCTTAGTCTCAATTCCAATCCCTGGTTGCCAAACATCCCTAGACCACCAGGTGGCGTTCATACCCAGGTGGATTATAAACATCATCTTGTACCTGACCTAGAAAAGATCATAAATTCAAGCTTTTACTGGGGTGTTATGGATCGCTACCAGGCTGAAAAATTGATTGAAAACAAAGCTGAAGGAACATTCCTTTTACGTGACAGTGCGCAGGACGAGTTCCTGTTCTCGGTCAGTTTCCGTAGGTATGGTAGGTCTCTCCACGCCAGGATAGAACAGTGGAATCACAAATTCAGCTTTGACTCACGAGACCCTGGTGTCTTTGCTGCCGACTCCGTGTGTGGATTAATTGAACACTATAAGGATCCAAGCAGTTGCATGTTCTTTGAACCTATGCTCACTGTGCCATTGCATCGTAACTTCCCATTCTCTCTTCAGCACATTACACGTGCCACTATATGTAGTCAAATAACTTACGATGATATTAACGAGCTTCCCTTGCCTTCAAGTTTAAAAGAATACCTCCGATTCTATCACTATAAACAGAAGGTTCGCGTACGCAGATTTGACAATGTTGCTTAGAGCAAAATTAAGTTAAACATGGCTTCCCTTTAAATCAGATGCTACAGTTTCTATAAAGTGATGACAGAACTTGGAAATTTTCAGCAAAATTTGACCGAATTTTGAAATTTCTATTCCAAGTCCGCAAGTAATGTCAAAAAGTGGCAGAGATTTTGGGATCCAAAGGGAGGTCCAGGACAAGCCGCCGCCCTGATGTGTTTTTACTGTTAATGTGCAATTTTTACATTATGTTGATAAACTATGTTGTTTGAGGCAGTATGAGACACACCTACATGATTGTACACATGTACATTTTGTAAGTTGGAGGTTTTGCAAAGGGAAATGTAAATGTGAATAATCTCTCCTTGTGTCAGTTTCGTTGCTTACTTGATTTTGTGCTGCACAGTGCATTTATGATACTGTATTCTTTATTTTGTTAATCAGAATAGTACATACAAGTTTACAGCAAAACCTGTCTAAACCCAGCACCTAGAAAATCTGACATAGTCCTTTGGTCCTGTGCCAGGAAGGGTGCAAGAATAGACAGGTTTCTCTGTACTTTTAGTCATCATTGAAAGTATTACAATTTTTAGATAATAGTGATCTTGTAGGGCTCTTACATATACTTATAAACGAGATGTTTGCAGTACTTAGGACAAAAAAGTTCCATCTTTTTATGCCCCGAGGGGGAAATGCACCGCTGTCCGCTGTCCGTCGTCCGCTTCCGTCCGTCCGTCCGCTGTCCGTCCGTCGCGCGCCCCACTTACAAATTGTGTCCGCGACTTGTCTGCATGAAGGATTTTAAAATAACTTGGCAAACATGTCTAGCACATAAGACGTGTCGTGCAAGACCCACATCCCTACCTCAAAGGTGAAGGTCACACTTGGAGATGAAGGTTATGGAATCCTCTATAATGCACACATTCGTGTCCGGACGTAACTTTGTCAGCATTGAAGGATTTTAAAATAACTAGGCACACATGTCTAGCACATAAGACGAGTGTCGCGTGCAAGACCCATGTCCCTAGCTCAAAGGTCAAGGCATACTTAGAGTTTGAAGGAATGGATTCCTCCATATAAGCATATATGCACACATTCGTGCCGGACTGTAACTTTGCATGCATTGAAGGATTTTAAAAAACTTGGCACAAAGTCTAGCACATCAAGACGACGTGTCGCGTGCAAGACCCACGTCCCTAGCTCAAAGGTCAAGGTCATACTTAGAGTTTGAAGGTAATGGATTCCTCTATAAAGCATATTGCACACATTCGTGTCCGGACTGACTTTGTCATGCCTTGAAGGATTTTAAAATAATTTGGCACAAAGTCTAGCACATCAAGACGACGTGTCGCGTGCATGACCCACATCCCTACCACAAAGGTCAAGGTCACACTTAGATTTATAGGAATGGAATCCGATAATGCATACATTTGTGTCCGGACTATAACTTTATTATGCTTTGAAGGATTTTAAAATAACTGTGCACAAATGTCTAGCACATCAAGCGGATGTGTCGTGCAAGACCCAAGTCCCTACCTCAAAGGTCAAGGTCACACTTAGGTTTAAAGAAGGAATACGAGCATGATCACTCTGTCAGCATGGAAGGATTTTAAAAACATAGCACATTTTTGAGCACATGGAGAGGACACAGACTGTGAGGCACCTCTTTCGGGGGCATTCGTCACTTGGGAGGGACAGCTCTTGTTGTTTCTATTTAGATCTTTTATGTACTTGAGACTTTCAATTACTTCAGTGTCTTGTGATTATGAGTCGAGAGACTAGAATGCTAGGAGCTTGATTCAAGTATATGACATACTTGTATTTACATGAATTAGGTATGTATTTAATATATGATTCTTTCAGAAGTAGACTCAATCAAAAACTTTTAGGAAGTGCTCTCAGAGGTTTCAGTTCTTGAGATTCTAGATGAAGTGAAAAAAGCTCAAACCTCATCATGCATCTAAAATGTTCAAAGACACCTTGAGTTACAACTCGCAGAAAAACATTTTTGTAGTTTACTTAAGTTTGGTTAACAAGTGTTAGGTTTTTTCTGCGTGAAATTGAATTGGCAGTGCACCATCTATAGTACATACGATTAAGTTGAATCCTTGTGTGTGAGGAATTACTGTAAATTGGTTAATATTCATGATGATTTAATTTTCCCTAATTTCTCTCTACACGAATTTAAAAATCTCGGGAACGCTTCATTTCACATATACAATGTAGATTACTAATAGAAAAGATTCCTTTTGGCCCTGTGTTCGATCCCTACCATCGCCATGTCGGTAGTGTCCTTTGGCAAGACACAAATAATTCCACATTGCCTTTCTCTTTTCGAGGTTGATTCCTTCTGGAATGAGTCTGGAGAGCGATTAATATAAGTTGTAAGAACTTGTTTCTCAATCGAGAATAAATAAATTAGAATAAACTAACTTTTTTCAGAAAATTAAAAATTTACAAACACAAAGTGCTTAATTTTAGTCATGCAAAGACTACCCTATTTACAGTATTCAGTGTCTGATCGTTCTTTACTAATGGAAAAGTACAAAATGTATAAACCTTGTTTAATTAAGGAAAATGGCCTAAAACATGTTACAGAAATCTTTGGGTCGCAAAAATTCTTGGCCTATGTTAGCCATATTGCTTTTGGTTAGTATTTTCTCGCACAAAAGGTAGTTTGTAGTCATATTGTTGAAAAGGCACTTCGTTTCAAACTTTCATAATTTAGAGAAAAACGTTAAGCATTGATTTATACTCAACATGCTCAAAGAAAATATGAAAAGTACCCAAGTTACAACCAGAATGGCTGAATCTGTGAAAAAGATTTATATCCATCAAACCAAGTGAAAATACTTATAAACTTAGTTAAAAATTGTTAGTTACCTATTTGTAAGGTTTCAAACATGAATCTTTCCTATCACATATGAGAGAAGGAATTTAAGTCGGTGTAAGTCAGTTTTTTGCAAGGTTTTTATTTTTGCACAATTTTTGAGAATTAAACACTTTGGGAATTCATCAGACTTGCTAAAATAGCAAACAAACAATGATTTTTTAACAAAGCTCACTTGCCAATTAAAAAAGTAGCGAATTAATAGAAAATTGGGAAGTTCACGAAAGGAACAACTCACGAAAAAAGTACATTTACATTATTTCTTACATGTTTTCATTGCCTCATTTTCAATAATCTTCACTGTGTTCATAAGATATCACTTCAGAACATAATGCAGCTTTGTACAGTTTTAATTTTTGCAAAAATTTTGTGCAATTAAAAACAGTACATTGTAATAGACTCCTTTTGGGGAGGAAAACTGATACATTATCTAGATTTTGTAAGAAAGTCAAGGGCATTAAATCTTGAAGCCTTCATTGATATTACAGAAATTTCTATCGTGTGTTATAACTTGATGTGCACCAGTCTGTTAAGTTTGTTTTCAGTGCACCCTGAAGACTTAGTATGTTACAGTGTTGTTTCTTAGTGAACTGTAAGATTTTTAGAAAGGGATGGTTAATTTTAAGCATGGAAAATTGAAGATGTTGAAGTCACAGAATTATGATTATTAGTCTACATAGTCAAATGATTAAAGCATCTATATACTTTTTAGTTTTTCCACAAAAGACTTCAAGCAGCATTTCCGCTACTGGGTCACAGAAAATGTGAGACTATACATTGTATGTTAAAGAAGATAATTATAGAAAATGAGGTAACTTTAAATCCAGATTTCAATGGCCAATATATTGCAAGAGAAAAGGCTCATTACAAATGGATTGTTATGTGTTTTTGTCATGCATTTTCATGCAATTATTTGTTAGATTTATTGTTTGATTACCATCATTTCTGTTACATAAACAATATTGCAAGTTTAGCATCACATGTTGATATACATGTACATGGGTTTATTTGTTGGTACGGACTCACCAGTTAGTTGATGTTGTATCTTTTTTTCTTGCTACTCAGAGTGGCAAAAAGTTGCCATATTTAGTTGCACTGTTTACTGGGGTTCAGGTGCTATTTTCGTTGTTGGCTGTTTTGTTTAAAATATTTCATGTAAAATTTTGTATAGTTTCATTCTAAGAACTTGTAAGCCATCTACATGGCTGAGTTTGCTTGGCATTAGATGCAGAGTTTGGTGGTCCTATGTTTGAGCCCAGTAGGCAGGAGTGCAGGGTTACATGCTGTTGAGGGGTATTGTGGCGCATTCTCCATGCATCTGCCATTTAGCTCACCTGGGCATGAAATGTTCATGGTGAGCTACTTGTATTGTGATGGTTTAATGTCTGTAGCCTGTCACAACAGTTTTTCCAATCAAGGTCTCTGAAACAAGGTTAAAGGTCCCTTATTTGGCCCTTTACTAAAATTGCTCAAGCAATTTTGCTCAACTGCACATTAAGGCAGCCAGAGCTAAGAATAAACAACCAAACTAACAAAAAACACCAACTAATTTTGTAATCTACTGGGTTAGTTTTAACCAAACTTCAGTGAAATGGTTATTGGTCAGTCTCCATTTGAAATTGCCCATTTTTTTGTATGTAACTGCACATATGGCAGGCACAGTGAAGAGATGTTCTCTGTTAACCCATGTGAGCGATATACAATTTATGGCTATCTTTAAAGTGGAAAAGTAATTATCTACATTTATATTGTTGTCACATAAATACTGCATGCAACAAAAAAAACAACAACATTCAAATTGGGCTTGAAATGAAGCCGTAATTATTAGGAGTTTTTCTTGATATGTTGTACAGTTTTAGCTCAACTGAGCACTAAGTGCTCAAAGATGAACTGTTGTTATCAACCTCTGTCTGTTCACATCCGTCATTTGTAGGCAATTTCTTTATTAGCACGCTGGACACCACGCTTTGTGACATTATTGTTTAACATCAACAGATCTTACATTGTGTTGCATTAAATGCTGAAATTGAGTAGTATGTCCCAGAGTATGTACCCCTGATTGATAATAAATTGCATATATGACCTAGTTTTAGTTCTAGCCCCTTTATTCCTCTTCCTTTCCTTATCACATTATAAATAATTTTGAAATTTTATTTTAATAAGTATGTCTAGAGTTATGTTCCCTTGATCTTCCAAAATAATGCCATATTTCATTTTGTTTACACTGAAGCACTGTTGTTTTCCACAATTCTTAACAGACTTTTGTACCAATAAGATCTCATTCAAGTTTGTTCTTGTGCCAAATTGGACTAGTGGTCTAGAGTTTTATGCCCTTCATTTATGAAATAAAGGTCTGTTTGACCATTTTTACATTGGAGCACTTCCATTTTTGCACCAGTTGTATTTAGACAGATGCGTATTCCTACATTTAAGCAACAGTCTATATCTTGTGCTGTGTTTGATTTTAAGGGAATGGGAATAATTTACGTCATTCATCTTTTTTGGGGTAGGTTTAATTTTGAAGAATATCTTACTGGTCTATCCCAAAATACGTTCCCGTGATTTACGGGAATATTTCTCCAGATTGTGAAGCGTACACTCTATAGTCTAACTTCTATCACCTATTGTTGATGATTTATAATGTGTTTTCAGTCAAACCTGTGAAAAAAGACCTATTGGGAAGCTACAAATGTGGTCTGTGTTTGCAGGTGGTCTTTATTCACAGGTGTTTCTACTATAGATGAATAGTGCACTGTGATTTTCTTGTTTTATTCACAGGGTGGTTATTCAAAGGTGTTCTTTAATATATAAATTATACATACTTAAAATATTGTATGTTCAGTCTATTTATTGCAGAGTTTTGTACTTTTGATTTAGATTTAGCTGTTGTTGCCATGCTAAGTACAGAACAAATCTGTAATCTTGACACACAGTGACACTCTGGTGAGTGAAACAGGGCAGATATGGCCCTCTTGTTAATTATGTTGTAAAGTTGTTTTGTTTTTATTTTGCTGGTGTGTAAAAACACCCTTTAGTATAATTTGTTTTCTGTATTCGCTGTATTTGGCATTCCTTGCATAATTGTTTTCTCTAGCATTTACATTTTATAAGTCTGCGCCGAACATTTTTTGTCATTGTTCTTATTATAGTCAAGTTTTTTTTAGAAACGGGTGTAAATACAAGTAATTTTTAATGTAAATGAACAAAGGGGTAAAATTGCTACATAATTATAGTAAAATGAAAATAGATACTGGTACTATAATTATGTTTGTAAAGAAAGTTTCAGAAATAGTATTTTTGGGGTCATGTTTGATTCATCAGAAGGATTTGCCTTTTAAATAGCTATGTTATTTCAGTGCAAGGCAAGAATAGAATAAGCTTTTTGTAGGAAATTTCAAAAATAGAAGAAAAAACTACTACAGTTAGCTGTTTGACTGTAGAAGCAAAAGTATGTCTTCGGTAGACATGCATAAAAGTATAGAATGAAATAGTGGGTGCAAATTAGTTACATGCCCATCATAACTACATACATTTCTTAACCAACATAGGATTTCAAAATAAATAAACATAATCAAGTCCAGATAATGTTTTGCATTCAATAAACCAATTCAAGAGAATTGCTTTGTAGTACTGGCTGTTTTCTTTTGTATGTATAGCATGAGCAGGTTAAGCAGCAAAGTTTTATTTTTGGTAAAACAATATTATTCAATTTGTCAGCTCAAGATTATTTTCTTTGTGTAAGAGCAAAAAAAAGGTAGAACAAAAAATTTACCCGAGCCAGGTTTTGAACTCGGATCTTTGCGCAAAAATTACAGGGCGGGGCTTAACCTACTACACTACGGAGTCAGCTGATTTGATTAGAGTTAAAAATATTGATATACCAAAGAGCCCACCCCGTTAGTCACGGGGTGATATTTTCACAATAAAAGTAAGCAAAACAACACATTTTAATTGTTTCTTTTGTTAGAAAACTTGTCACTATCATAATACAAGCCCCTGATACAGTAATGACAATTGTTTTCTTGAAATTGAAAATTTTCTTTTTTTATCGTAACTTGTCCATCTGGAGTGCAGTCGCTTTAAGCCACATGTTTTGTTTTTTTTTAAATTTTCTATCATTTACTCTAAGGTTCGAACTGTAATACCATGACATAACTTCATTATGATTATTAACATTTGGCCTGATGTCAAAGAAGCCTTATCATGGTTTTCTCTGTCTATATCCAGTTAGTAGATTTTAAGTGATCACCCCTGTAAACGGTAAATAGAATCACGTAATTGAGTGATGTACACAGTCATCAATTTTTGAATTTAAAAGACCATTAGTTATGGGTAGTGCTTTGGCCTATTTACATCTCACAAAGTAGAGTACCCATTCATCTGTTCTGCATTCCATTCCCCCCAAAAAAAGCATAGTTTTGTCTGATGAATAACTTGTGTGAAATTTAAGGAAAATGTTTATGATGTTTGAAAAACAGTTTCTATGAAATTGAAAGTATGATATGAAACAGGTAAAAAGAGGGACAGAGTGAGAGCTTTCGTGGTACAATGTATCTGGTATTCTGGTATCTTACATGTTGCAAAGCTTAAACCGTAGAGGTTTTTAGATATTTCTATGAAGATATGAATGAAAGTACGTACCAAATTATTTTAACTCTTACACTAGCTGCTCTGCATAAAATGAGCTGTTTCTTCATTATACATGATACAGGCATTTTTATATTTTCAAAAAAGTCACTGTTAAGACTAAATTTTCTTGTTTAAGTTCTTTTAATGTTTATTTTATGGCAGTATTATATTGCCTTGTGGATTTATAGTGGATCAGATGACCTTTGTTCAGGTGCAATGACTGATTATATATTTATTTCAGTACATGTTTTGTTTTTATTTTGAGCTCACCTGAGTGCTTAAGGTGAGCTATTGTGATCGCCTTGTGTCCATCATCTGTCCCGTCTATCATCTGTCCAAGAGGCTGCATTTCATTTTTACTAGATCTACATGAAACGTTGTTTGAATGGTTGTCTAAATGAAAACTAGATAGAGTTTGAATATTGGTCATCTAGGATCAAAACGTAGCTCACAAGTTAAAATCTTAGAAAAACGATGTGTATGCAGGAGAGTCTGCATTTTTATTGGATCTTTGTGAAACATTGTCAGAATGAGTGTATTAGGAAATCTACATCGAGTTATGTGGGTCATCTCGGATAAAAAAATAGGTCATCCGCTCAAATTATTGGTAAACCTTCTGTATGCAATACAGGCTGCATTCATTGGATCTTTGTGAAACTTTGTCAGAATGAATGTCTTGATGAAATCTAGGTCAGTTTTAAAAATGGGTCAAAACTAGGTCACCATGGCAAATCAGAAGAGAAACCTTGTAAACTCTAGGGGACACATTTGATCCCAAATGATCATGAAAATTGATCAAAATGATTGTCTCGATGATATCTAGGACAGGTTTGTAACTGGTTAAGATGTGGTCAAAAACTTGGTCACACAGACAAATCAAAGGAAAACCTTTTTGACACTCTAGATGTCACATTTGATACCAAATTTGCATGACCACTGGTCAGAATGTTTGTCTTGATTTTTTAATCTGGGTCACCTGGAGTCAATAACTAGTGCACCATGGCAAATAAAAGAAAAAGCTTGTGAACTTAATAGAGGCTACATTATGCATTCAGTCATCAAGAAAATGTATCGGAATATTGTCACTCGGGTGAGTGGTATAGGGCCATCATTGCCCTCTTGTTTGTCATTCAATGAAATGCACATTAATAAAAGTCGTGCTAGTCTGTTGTAAAAACTGGTTATTAAGACCTTTTGTGCAGCTAATTGACAAAACTATTGTGCCCGTAAACAAATCACCATTGACAGTTTCTCACAGAGGATAGGGTTCTAGTATTGATTCTTTTCCTGGTTGGTTAACTGCCCGTCTGTGAAATGGCTAAAAATAAGGTGTTGGGACAAGAGCACCATGCTTGATGAAGAGTCAGACGACTGCATAAAGACTTCATAAGCTGGATAGCAGACAGTGCTTGTGTAGCCAAACTTTGACAATTTCGTACCAAAACACAAATGTCGGGGGGGATCCCACAGGCTTTCTTTGGTGAAAATATGCCCACATACATTGTGACAAGGTTTGCTGTAGATTCCAGAGAAATTAAACTGGACAGTGCTAATTTGGCAAGTCTTGATAATTAAAAGGGCAACAACTCCATTGTGTCTTTACATAAGAAAATAATGAACCTACTATCTCAGCCCTCAGATTAGAGACCAAAAGCCACCTTGACCCTTTAGGAATTTTAAAATATCTGCTTAAAGTAGCAGATTTAAGTCAGTTTTCTACAAATAACTAGAGGTTGTTTTTTACACAAAAACGTATATCTCCCACCACTTAACACTTAGTATAGACAGGTACATGTGTCATGAATTACAAATAATCAAAAGAACTATTTTTCATATGGCCTTCCAAAACGAAAGATAATCTGCTGAGAATCACTGAACTGAAAAATGCCGATGCTATGTTCAACTAGGCTTGGCACTGACCATGTTAAGTTTGGGTCAAATCTGCCTAGCCATGTAAAAGAAGTTGTACGGATAAGCTTTGTGACGGACAGACAGACAGCACCACCACCACTACAAAGTGGCAGACATGATAACTGAGTGTAAATACATTAAGACTTTTAAGAAATCATTCAAGTAAAAACGAGTTGTATAATATATTTCCATAAACTGAATAGTACAGGCTCCATTTGTTCAGCTTGAATTACTAACAAACCACCCTGTGATTTATATCATTTCTGAAACGAGAAGCTCCAAATGGGTTGCCAATCAAACTCTGGAGAATAATGGTTAAGTATTGTCTGTTAACCATTACCAGTGAAGACGAAGAATAGCCTGGAGCTATTTAGGGTCAAATGTTCATTGGAAGGCTTCTCATCATCTTAGTCATCAACAGTATTTTAGAAACTTTGTGCAGCATATGGAAAAAACAACAGAAACAAAGACACATGAGCTGGATACAGTACTGTTTATTGTTAACCTAACAAATACATATGAAAAGAGCTAACAAATACATATGAAAAGATCTAACAAATACATATGAAGCCATATAGCCTAAAGGATTTTTATAACGAAAATCTAATTTTACACATACACAAAAGGTTCTCGGAATGTTGTCAAATTTTACCACCCTGTGATTTATATTACTTCTCAAAGGCGTAACTCGAAATAGGTTGCCAATTACTCCTGAAAGCTATTTAGGGTCAAAGGTTCTTTGAAATGTTTTATCAGCATCTTAATACATGTAGTATATTAGAAATTAGATACAGCATATTTCAACAAATACTTGAAAAAGCAAAGAAACAATGACATTTGAGCAACGACAAGAACTAAGAAATACATTAAAAGAGCTAAGAAATACATATTAAAAGAGCTAACAAAGACATATTAAAAGAGCTAACAAATACATGTGAAAAGCGATGCAGCTTAAAATATTATTTATAACCAAAATCTTATTTTAGATTTCAATACAGAAAGTTTTCAGGATGTTGTCTAATTTATGTGGTACTGAAAAGTGTGTTAATTTGAATCAGTTGAACTTTGCTAAAAGTTGATATTAATATGATCAGTAAGACCAAATAAAAATAGAATATTAAAAAAATATATAAATTTTAATCTGATGAAACAGTTATAAGAAAAATATTTCAAGAAAAAGATGGGTATACAAATTTGCTGGGATATTTATGGACATGCTTGAATGAAAGCCTTTTATAAAATGTGTCTAGTACCAAACAACTGTTGAAGAGGATGTCCCTAAAAGTTTCAAAGTCAAGGTCACACCCTTTAAATGCTAAATAGCAATAATTTTACCATTATGTACTTCATTTTTTGCAGTATTGTATATTTTAATGGTTTTGTATTATTTCTTTAAAATATTTTGATAAGCAATCTTTTTAAAACATTTACAGACATTTTCACACATGACCCTTAACTGAAGGTCAAGGTGACATGATATTTTTAGTAACAAATAGTTAACTAAACTAACTTATAAGTCTATTTTTCTAACTTTTCAACTTGTTACTTTAGCACAAAAGCAGTCGGTGATAACACATTGAAATATAAGTTAGATAAAAATTATATAAACATGAAAATTACATTCCTGCCAAGGACCAGTAACAGATTCCCACCTTCTATATTACACTTCTATCTTTGTTATATAAAGTGTCGGGTCGGCGGCGGGCTCAACGCTGTAACCCTCAACCAAAAAGGTAAAAGTTTTCTCAAGTAATCAATCTTAACAACTTGACTTTGGAGGCTAGTTGCATTATGATGTAACACATGAATCACGAAAGAAATCAAAGCGCTGAAGGAACTTGAGTTGTTAGTTAGGAATAATTGTTTATGAGAAACCTTAAAACGTATTTTGAAAACCTTTGTAATCTGAGATTTTTCAGTAAATCTTTAGTATTTAAATCAAGATTTACTGCCTTTTTGTATTGAGGTACAGCAATGTGTACATAACTTTCATTTTTGCATCAAATATAATTATTTCAAAACAAATAATGATGACTTTATTGTGTGATCTCATTTTTATTAACAAATTCATTTAGGGTCAAAGGTTCTTTGAAATGTTTTATCAGCATCTTAATACATGTAGTATATTAGAAATTAGATACAGCATATTTCAACAAATACTTGAAAAAGCAAAGAAACAATGACATTTGAGCAACGACAAGAACTAAGAAATACATTAAAAGAGCTAAGAAATACATATTAAAAGAGCTAACAAAGACATATTAAAAGAGCTAACAAATACATGTGAAAAGCGATGCAGCTTAAAATATTATTTATAACCAAAATCTTATTTTAGATTTCAATACAGAAAGTTTTCAGGATGTTGTCTAATTTATGTGGTACTGAAAAGTGTGTTAATTTGAATCAGTTGAACTTTGCTAAAAGTTGATATTAATATGATCAGTAAGACCAAATAAAAATAGAATATTAAAAAAATATTAAATTTTAATCTGATGAAACAGTTATAAGAAAAATATTTCAAGAAAAAGATGGGTATACAAATTTGCTGGGATATTTATGGACATGCTTGAATGAAAGCCTTTTATAAAATGTGTCTAGTACCAAACAACTGTTGAAGAGGATGTCCCTAAAAGTTTCAAAGTCAAGGTCACACCCTTTAAATGCTAAATAGCAATAATTTTACCATTATGTACTTCATTTTTTGCAGTATTGTATATTTTAATGGTTTTGTATTATTTCTTTAAAATATTTTGATAAGCAATCTTTTTAAAACATTTACAGACATTTTCACACATGACCCTTAACTGAAGGTCAAGGTGACATGATATTTTTAGTAACAAATAGTTAACTAAACTAACTTATAAGTCTATTTTTCTAACTTTTCAACTTGTTACTTTAGCACAAAAGCAGTCGGTGATAACACATTGAAATATAAGTTAGATAAAAATTATATAAACATGAAAATTACATTCCTGCCAAGGACCAGTAACAGATTCCCACCTTCTATATTACACTTCTATCTTTGTTATATAAAGTGTCGGGTCGGCGGCGGGCTCAACGCTGTAACCCTCAACCAAAAAGGTAAAAGTTTTCTCAAGTAATCAATCTTAACAACTTGACTTTGGAGGCTAGTTGCATTATGATGTAGCACATGAATCACGAAAGAAATCAAAGCGCTGAAGGAACTTGAGTTGTTAGTTAGGAATAATTGTTTATGAGAAACCTTAAAACGTATTTTGAAAACCTTTGTAATCTGAGATTTTTCAGTAAATCTTTAGTATTTAAATCAAGATTTACTGCCTTTTTGTATTGAGGTACAGCAATGTGTACATAACTTTCATTTTTGCATCAAATATAATTATTTCAAAACAAATAATGATGACTTTATTGTGTGATCTCATTTTTATTAACAAATTCATCATTATCCTAGATGCTTTCTTTATTGAAATGCACTATTGAAAAATATTAACTTTTCACTACTTCATCCAAATATGTTATAATTCACAGCTATAGTAGTTTTTAATAGAAAAAAAGCAGCATAATTATATATCGACAATAATCAAAGTAAGAAATAGAGTTACAGAAATTCCCACTTACAACAGCAAAAAAGCATAAACATGCCTAAAAAGTTGGTGAATATGGATAATATTTTCCACCCATTTCTGTTTTATTTCATAGTAAAAGTAGTTTTGAATCGAACATTAAATATAACATAAGTATTTGTCGTCAATAATCAAAATAAAAAATTAAATTAAAGAAATTTAAACCAAACAAAAATATTAACATGCAAATGTCCAAAAGTCACATTTCCATGGTGAAGGAATCATTTTCTGTTAATGTTTTTATCCCGACTGTTGCTTGTAATTGTTGTAGATGTCCACTCCCTTCTCAATTTGATCCATGATAGCATCAGTAATTTCTAGTCCTTTCTTTATGTTATCCATTATTTGGTTATACCGTTGGCTATCCACTAGCCATTCTCCGGTAGATCTATCTTTGTATCCTCACCCCGGCAGTTGTGCCCCATGACCCGCCCACATAACTAAACTCGACCTCGGCCCAGCTTGTTTGGGCATCAGAACCTGTTCTTGTTGGACTCTCGTCTGCTCCGTTCCACATCTGTGTGCCACAAGGAACCATTAACGTTACTGCAAAAAAATATCAGACTGTAGCTAGAATATTCAAGCACAATAGATATCCTACTTGAGCCGGCGTCTGTGTCAGCGTGGTGTCACACATTGGTTAAGTGTTCCGTACCACCCCACTTTTTTCAAAACCATTACAAATATTGCTTATAAACTTCATATACTTTTTTACCACCATTACTTCATCCACAGGCAAGAGTATATAGCTAAGATTTTGGTCAGAATTCTGGGCCTTTTTCGAGAGAGAAACTACATTGAACCTGGGTAAAATCCACTTATTGACTTACGTGGCATTCCCTGTTTGATATTATTTTTGTTTTTAACCTTTTGACACATTGCTATGAAACTTGGAATGCTTCTTTTTATCATGACCCCAATCTGCAGTCAAGAGAAGGTAACTATGTCAAGGATTTTTTTATTTACAGCCCTTTTTTGACTTAGAATCTTTGTTATAAATTATTCTTACCAGACTTGTGTACCAACATGACACTCAACTGTAAGCAAGAGTAGATAACTCAAAATATTTTATTGTACTTAGAAATTCCTAGTTAAAGTCTTGTGTGCAAGGCACTGTCATGCACATATCTCAGTAACCACATAAAGTATTAATTTGAAACTTTGCTATAGTGTACAGGGGTATCAAACAATTAAGTTAGATAACTCTTGACTTAATGTCTTGCTACTAACAACCCTTGTTTACACTTTGAAAATACACAGACTTTTACTGCAAAATATTTTGATTTGATTGGCAAGCACTGAGATGTTCGCCCATCTACTTTTTTTTTAATTATCTCAACAACGAATATTGGGTGAAAATACCATTTATAATGAAAAATAACAAGAGTGCCAAACTGTCTCAAAATGCGCCTGTCAAAAGTTGGAGGTAGATTGAGTGGTAATCAAAGTAAAAATTATTTGTCAAATTTTAGCAATTAAAGGGCCATTAAATTTGGTAAAAACATTTCAGCAATTAAAGGACCAGAACTCCAGAGTGAATGTAACTATGTACCTGGTTATTGCATTTGGCAAGGATAATGTGCCCATAAACATTCTGGTCGAATTTAGGGAAGACTGCATGGAACTTGTTTCAGCTAGAGAGCAAACAAAGCTAATTTTATCAATTTTGGATTACTCAAGGGCCATACAGACGATTTAGCTGGTTATCGACCTTGGTCGAGATATCATGCCCACAGACATTTTAACCAAGTTTGGTGAAGATCGGATGAAAACCGTTCGACTTAAGGTAGCGTACAAGGTTAATTTGATCAATTTTAGATAATTCAAGGGCCGTAATCCAGAAGTGCCTGGTTATTGAACTTGGCCGAGATATCATGGCCACAAATATTTTGACCAAGTTTGGTGAAGATCGGTTGAAACTTTTCGACTTAGACAGCGGACAATGTTTGTGGAATCCCGCCGTATAAAAATATCATAAATACCTTTCTCATTCTCTCTTTCCATTTTGATTGTCTAGTCATGATTGTATTTGTCTGTGAAAGTAAACTCAAATGGCAATCTGCTACGCCTTTTTCCATATCGTAGAGTGTCATATGTTCTTGAACCCTCGATATAATCCAAGTCGCTTCCTTTACCTCTGTATATTGCTCGCAGTTTGTCAACGGATAGGAGTGTTCGCTTTTGAAGTCCTTTGCCGTCACAATACACCTTCAATGTATCCTTAAACAAAGTAAACAAGCTACAGAAGTTTTGCAAGCAAACCATGCAACTTAAAGCCTTGTCACTATAAGGTATATTTTTCCTGAGTTTTTCATCATTAAAACAATCTCTTTAAGGTCAACATCAAGAAACGATTACTGATCATCATATTTCAACACAATCTCCCTCATTGCCTTTCATCTACATTTTTATTTTAAGGTAATACACCCCTAATTGGCACTATTTCAAACCTTGATAATTTGAAATTTTCATAATTTACATCTGGTAACTGACTAGTGTGCAAATTTTGAAGACGTTTCACCTTTGATTGAAAAGTTATCTCGTTTTTTGGCTGCTCATCCCCACTTAAGAAATACTAGCATTATTTAAAAGTACATGTACCCTTTAAAGTTAAAATAGGTATGTTTGCAATCTTGTGCATACATGTACTTGCTTTTGTTCTAGGTTCCAGAAAATATTGCAGGCAATGTAGAATTACAAAACACGTGTAACAAAAATATGCAACAATGACAAAAAATGGTAGAATTTACGTAATTTTGTCCCGAGACATATTATAACACATATAAAATTATAAGAGTGTAGCAAAAGAGTAGAGGCATCACTACTGATTATAGAACTTTTATTAGTAAGTAATATAATTATGAAGTGCAATAAAAGAACAAATGAAAATATTTTACCGTCCACTTTTGAGATATTGATGAAGGTCAACTTTTATATTTTCAAGTAATTGTACAGCGTGATAAAATGAAGGAATATTAAGACACAGTTCTCATATCTTGAAAAATGACATAACTTTTCATGTATTTCAATTTCATTACTAAAAGGGAAAATATAACAACAAAAAAAAATGGTTCCCATGGGGACTGAACTCTGGACCTCTTGATCTCAAAGCGGACTTTCTACCACTGCGCCCAGGTACAAAATGTGCACAACTGTAAAATCCATAGTATTCCAAATGGTCATTATGTCAAGTTTAACGTATCGTTCTCTAGTACTTTCTGAGATATCGCGGACCAGTGTTACTGGAGGGACGGACAGACAGCAGGTACATTTGTAACAAGAGCTGTTTGTAAAACACGTATGGCCCCCTTGATGCAAAAGTTGTACTATGAAAGAAACAGTTTTTAAAGTAAAAAAACAGTGTGAAATTCGTGAAAACAGCATCTGTAGAAATTGTAGAATAAAAAATATTGAAAAAGAAAATAAAACATTCGAAAAAAAAAATTTTAGTAGTGACCTTGACCTAAACAATTTTTTTTTGCCTAAAACAATTTAAAAAAAAAAAAAAAAGAAATTTGAAAAACAAATCTATTTTTAGTAACAATGACCTTGACCCCTAAAATTTTTTTTCGCTGAAAACAATTTAAAACTAAAAATAAATTGAAAAAAATCTATTTTTAGTAGTGACCTTAACCTAAAAAAAAACTTTTTGCGTAAAACAATTTAATGATAAAAAAAAATTCGAAAAAAAAAATCTAATTTTTAGTTACAGTGACCTTGCCCCCTCCCCCCCCCCGTCGAAATAAAAAATAAAAAAATTTAAAAGAAGAAATATTTAAATATCCTCTCCATGCAAGCTACCTACACACCAAGTTTCATTGAAATTGGTCACTCCTAACTCATGTTATTAAGCGGAAACCATTTTTCTATTTTTAGTAACAGTGACCTTGACCTTGATCCCAGTGACCCAAAATGCAACCCAAGCTTCCTCTCCCCGCAAACTACCTACAAACCAAATTTCATTGCAATTGGTCACTTCTAACTTAAGTTATTGAGCGGAAACCATTCTACAATTCCGGGTGACTGTGACCGTGACCTTTGACCTTCTAATCTCAAAACCGTTAGAGGTCCTCTACCGGTTATGACCAACCTCCACATCTAGAGTCGGAAACTGTTTTACAATTACGGGTCACCGTGACCTTAAAGTTTGACCTACTGATCTCAAAATCAATAGGGGTCATCTGCTGGTCATGACAAACCTCCATTTAACCCCATTTGACCACCAATCAAATCGCTCAGATTTTCAAATAAACGTATTTCTTTTTTATTAAAACTACCTACTGAAATCACTTAATTCATTAAGAGTTCTCTCTAAATAGAAAGCACCTTAGCTCCGCCCACAATCACGGACTTTCCGTGCCACAATACATGCCGGTGGCTATGCAAAATGTCAAATGAGGTTAAACACTAAGTGAGTTAGAGTTTATTAAGTCAAATTGTACCGCTCGCTCCCTTTGGGTTTCTTAATTGTTAAAATTTGACTTAATAAACTCTAACTTATACTTAGTGTTTGACCCCATTTGCCTACCAATCGAATCGCTCAGATTTTCAAATAAAGGTCTTTCTTTTTTATTAAAACTACCTACCGAAATCACTTAATTTATTAAGAGTTCGCTCTAAATAGAAAGCTCTTAAACTCCGCCCACAATCACGAACCTATATACACATAAGTCCGAGCTACAATACATGTCGGTGGCTATGCAAAAGGTCAAATGAGGTTAAACACTAAGTAAGTTAGAGTTTATTAAGTCAAATTTTAACAATTAAGAAACCCCGGTCGCTCGCCGCTCTCTTTGGGTTTCTTAATTTTTAAAGTATGACTTAACTTGTGTTGGTAGTGTGTATGTGTGTGTGTACATGATTGTGTGTGTGTGTCGTGTGTGTGCGTGTGTGCGTGTGTGTTGCTGGTGTGCACTTCTGGGTGCTGTGGGGTTCGTTTTGGGGAGGCTGCGTTTTTGGTACGTGGCATTCCCTGTTTGATTTTATTTTTGTTTTAATAAACTCTAACTTATACTAAGAGTTCGCTCTAAATAGAAAGCACTTTAGCTCCGCCCACAATCACGGACCCATATACACATAGGTCCGTGCCACAATACATGTCGGTGGCTATGCAAAAGGTCAAATGAGGTTAAACACTAAGTATCTATTAAGTCAAATTTTAACAATTAAGAAAACCCCGGTCGCTCGCTACCGCTCGCTCTCTTAGGGTTTCTAAATTGATGAAATTTGACTTAAAAAACACTAACTTATACATGGTGTTTTATATCAATTTGTACGTATTATATTGCAGAAAAAAAGTCAAGTATAGCTAAAAATAAAATACAAATTTCTCAATTTTTAGCTCACCTGTGCACGAGGTGCTCAAAGGTGAGCTATTGTGATCGTCTGGTGTCCGTTGTCTGTCTGTTGTCTGTCTGTCTGTCCGTCCGTCCACACTTAATCTTGTGTATGCAATAGGGGCTGCATTTTTCACTAGATCTTCATGAAACTTAGTCAGTATGACTGCCTTGATAAAATCTAGGTCGAGTTCGAATATGGGTCATCTGGGGTCAAAAACTAGGTCACGTGGTCAAATCATAGAAAATCTTTGTGTATACAATAGAGGTTGCATTGTTCATTGGATTTTCATGAAACTTGGTCAGTATGATTGTTTTTATAAAATGCCGGTCGAGTTTGAATATTGGTCATCTAGGGTCAAAAACTAGGTCACGGGGTCAAATCCTAGAAAAACCTTTCGTATGCTATAGAGGTTGCATTTTTTATTGCTTATGTTTATATTTATTGTTTGTATCCTGGCGACTTTTTATAAGATTATTATCTTTTTTTAAGACCTTAATTGACTCCTCTCTTGGGTCATCCATCCGAATACTGAATTATAGGCATTTCAGCCCCTGTAGTCATTTCATCTCCTAAAACCTTAGATGATTCAGGCTCCATAACTGAATATAATGCTTGCATTTCAAAATGGAAGAATAATTAAGAAATTAATCAGTTATATCTTTAATAAGAAATTTCAGGTTTTTCTAGAAGATATCCAAGATATTAATGTAAAAATTAATAGTTTCACCAGTTTGACATTTTTTGTTCAATTATTTAAGCATTTCGCTTAATTCATCACATTTTATTTACAATTTTCATATTTTTTTCTATAAAGCTATTTCTCATAGTAATTAATGTTTGATGCCCAATTTTCAATCATATTAATCAAGTAAAAAAAACAGACCGACTCCGTGGTCTCTAGTGATTAACGCTGAGGACAACCAATCCGGAGGTCTCCGGTTCGAATCCCGGTTTGGGAACCGGAAATTTCAGCAACGCTTTTCAGTGTTTACCACCCATCTACAGATGAACTGGTTTGAAATGCAATGGTTATATAGTCTCGGGTGTATCTGTGCTATACACAAGGCGGGTAAAAGCACCACCGGGGCAAGAGTCTGGTACATGTACCCGTATTCCCTTGTATGCATCTGTTTCTTCAGTCTGCGTCTGTCAGGGGTATTGACAGTTTCACCTAACGAGAAATCCTATGGTCGGCTGGGACTCTAAACAATCTCAAACATACAACATTGATTCAAACTTGACATAGAAATCATTAAGACAAACATTCTGACCAAGTTCCATGATGAGTAGTTATTAAATGTGACATCTAGAGTGTTAACAAGGTTTTCCTTTTATTTGACTCTGTGACCTAGTTTTCGACCCCATGTGACCCAGATTTGAACCTGACTTAAAAATCATTGAGATGAACATTCTGATCAGTTTTCATGATTGGATGTCAATTGTGACCTCTAGAGTGTTAACAAGGCAAGTGTGGACAGACAAACAGACGACAGACGGACAACGGACGCTCGCAATTATAGCTAATAAAATAGCTATATGGTATATTTTATCATGTCTGTTAATAAGAGAAACAAATCCGTAGAACACATTTTTTACATGTTTTTTTAATGGTTTTTTTTTTTTGGGGGGGGGGGGGGGGGGGGGGGGGGGGGGGGTGTGGGTTTTTGGGTGGGGTTGGGGGTGGGGGGGGTTTTTGTTTTTTTTTTTTTTTTTATTTTTTTTTTTTTTTTTTTTTTTTGTTTTTTGGGGGGGGGGGGGGGGGGGGGGGGGGGGGGGGGGTGGGTTTTTTTTTTTTTTTTTTTTTTTTTTTTTTTTTTATTTTAAAAAATTTTAAAAGGGGGGGGGGGGGGGGGGGGGATATAATTTAAAAAAAAATAAAAAAAAAATATTTTTTGGGTTTTTTTTTTTTTTTTTTTTTTTTTTTTTGCCTAGTAGTTAAATGCAAGAAAGTCGATTATCAATTATTTACCGAATTTTAAGAATGGACTAGTCCATGTTTTATCTTAACATTAGCATATTTTATGCATATGGATTTCCAAATAAAATTCAGTTGTCCTTCTATGATCAAAACTACTTTTCATTGAAAAATTACGAAGCTTTGCTAACTTTTTATGTCAATATCTGCCTGTATTGATTTGAGAAGGCTTATTAAGGTCTACACTTCGTCACACAAGGTCTTAAAACTCGTACATGGTTTGATACTACATGTACTTTGAAAAAAGATACACAGCCGTAGTAGGCAATGTGTTCTTCAGTCTTGTAAAGTACATATATTTTTACGTATATTGCTTTCTGCCATATTTATATTTTCCCTCCGACATAGTATTCTTTAAAACTTGTTTTCCTATTCTCAGAAAAAAAGGCAATATAAATTGTGCCTGTGTCTCATGCACACCAGACACACTGCATTTCACAAAGAAAAGTTAATTGTCAATTACATTTGGCACATTTATTTGAATTATGTGTTGACAAGTGGAACTTTATTTTGTTCCAAGTTCTGTGAGATTATAGAATAAACTTTGCAATTTTGAACTGAACGTAAGTGTAAGCAGACCAAAAACTTCAGACAGAGAAATTCCTTACAAAAAGATCCTATCAGACACTACAAAATACCTGTTAGGAAAAGAAAAAAATACAATAAATTTCGAAGAAAATATCTGAAACAACTGGCTTGAACACCTATACACCAACCTTTATTGTTAATTGCTATTGTTATTATTGTTATTGTTATTGTTATGAAAAGGCAAAACCTCTAATCGAAACCGGATATATATACGTAATTGAACATGATATTGTAGAGCAGTTTTCATTTTCAGTTTCTTTCCTAAAACCTTTTATTGCATATTTTAGACTTTGATAAGCGATGGTTATCTAACTTTACCTTGTGTAATTTGTGATAATAATTGTGATATTTATTGTGTAAATAGAGTATGAAGTCTTATATAATAGTTCTTACTAAGAATGGCCATTTATATGTTAATATATGTTGGTTTGTGTATGTATGTTATATATGGATATATGTAATGGATGAGACATTGATTAATAAATAAAATAACAATTGTCTATATATTCACTTTACTGTATGCCAGTGCTAACAGCGAAGATCCATGAAAGTTTCAGTGGTTAGTATTATAAATAATACTATTATTTAGGTTTGATGTTAATTTATAGGACATAAAATGGTCAATATACATGTACATGTATATCTTTCTATTTCGAAGCACTTGTCCCGTGCAAGTGCTTCGAAATAGAAAGATATACATGTACATGTATATGTATCTTTATATTTCAGCTTTTGGATTCCTTGAACAGTCTGTTACTGTACTGGCAACAATTACTATAAGCGAATTTTATTATCAACATACATTACATTACATTAAATTTATTAACGAACATGTTTCTGTAATGAACAAGTGCTCCAGTTTAAACATTATTATTGTTATTGTTATTATTTTTGTAATTGTTTTTAATGTTATCATTATTATTATTATTTTTGTTAATTGTTATTGTTAATTGCTATTGTTGTCAATTGTTATATTATTGTATTGATATTGCTTTTTACACGAAAAAGGCAAAACCTCTCATTGAAACTAGATATAGATACGTAATTTAACATTGTATTGTTTATATTATTTCACTTAACTTTATGCCTGTGCTAACAGAGAAGATTTATGAAAATTTCAGTGGTTAGTATTATTAATAATACTATTATTTAGGTTTTGATGTTAATTTATGAGACATATAATGGTCAATATATAAATTTCTAATCACTTGCACGGGGTATCTTATATTTTGTCTTACAGTTTTCGTTGTCTCAAGTGACAGGCATGCCTTCGCCCCGCTGAAATTGGTGTCCTTTTATAGGTGTCAACATAGTGTTTCTTACAGATAAAAGCTAGTTTTCATAATACACAGGCAAAACCCGGATGGTCTTAATACTCGGATCTTTTGGCAATATCTAATTTAACAAGTATTATCCGGGGGGGGGTTTTTTTTTTTAAAAAAATTGGGGAAAAGTGTATTTTTTTTCTAATACAGAGGAGGTGCCTGCGACTGCATGAAATGAGCCCCAAACCAAATTCCCCCTTTTGGGGTTACAATGATGTACTACTACGCGTTAAAAAAATCGGGTTGTTTTCATAAGAAACTAACTGTTAGAATCAAATAATAAATTTCCTATTTTTCGTTGATAAAATTCCGTCTTTGGATGCGAAAAATTAAAGGAGCGCCCGTTTAAATTCTACTATATTTTTTCAACGAGTCAGGGAGGCATTTGAACAGTGTTATTCTACTGCAAAAGAAAAACACAAAAACCTAATCCGTCTAACACTTTTTCTCTATTTAAGCAATTTGGACAGTGTTACAAACCGACTGCACTTTTAAAGGAAAAATATATTTGACCATAATCATATTTTTTTGTATTATGATGTGCTTTGAAAATTAAATGAAAAATCACATTCAGCAACAAGCCTTAACTAGAGTATGTAAAATCTATTTGATGGACAGGAATTCTAAGATGGTTCAGCACAGAACAATTTCTACAAACTAACTACAAGAAAGGCAGTAGGATTCTGAAAAGAAAACTATCCTATTTCGTAAAGTAAAATGCATACAGAAATCAAATGTCAGTCTCTATCAGATCAGTAATGACCTATACTTGAATAAAATATTACACAATTAAAAAGATGACATACTATACATCACGGACCTGTATGTCGTGTATTTACGTTTTAAAAGAACATGGGGTGACCATGCTTTTTCAACAGATTTACCGTGCACGCCTGTACTTGAAAATAACAGATCCACAATCACAAGCAAACATAACGCACTTGTAAAGTGATCAGCTGAATAAGAAAAATCAAGTCCTCTAATGCACACTTATTATGTCAAAAGCAACAAATATTTCAGCTTTTGGATTCCTTGAATAGTCTGTTAATGTATTGACAACAATTACTACTTCAGCATACATTACTTTACATTAAATTCATTAACGAACATGTTTCTGTAATGAACTAGTGCTCTCGAGTTAAAGCATTATTATTATTATTATTATTATTATTATCATTATTATTATTAATTGTTATTGTTAATTGCTATTGTTGTTATTGTTAATTGTAATTGCTTTTGTTATTCTTATTGCTATTATTTTTTAAAATTAATGTCATTGATAATGTTTCAAATGTTCGTTATCATCTGGCAGAAATAGTCAAAACAGAACAGAAGATTTTCCACTTTTCCACAAAATTCAATAACCCTTCCCGTTTATTTACGGATACTACCGAACAACAGTTATGTCCTCAAACTCTTAATCCCAAATTAAACATTTTTCTGCTGTATGTGTGTTTGACTGACCGAATGTCAGTGTTAAAAACTTTTCGGACACATTTCTGCCATTTTACTGTAGTCTTAAACGAATGCTTGATGTAGAAATAAATATTATTTTCTCTAAAATACGTCAGTAACTCTTTATCTAGACAATATATTTTTGTAAGAATATATCTAAAACGTAACTTACCTTTTTATGCTTAATACGCCCTCAGGTGAGTTTAAAAATCTTGAGTAGTCCTTGTCTTTACAATAGCCTCCTTGCTGTCCCTAAAATGGTCTGAGCTGAATATGAATACAGCTCCTTTTATAACATTTACATCGACACCATTGGGTGGTATCATCACTTAGTGTTTGACCCCATTTGCCCACCAATCGAATCGCTCAGATTTTCAAATAAACGTCTTTCTTTTTTATTAAAACTACCTGCCGAAGAGTTATGAAGAGTTTGCTCTAAATAGAAAGCACTTTAGTTCCGCCTACAATCACCGACCTATATACACATAGGTCCGTGCCACAATACATGTCGGTGGCTATGCAAAAGGTCAAATGAGGTTAAACACTAAGTAAGTTAGAGTTTATTAAGTCAAATTTTAACAATTAAGAAACCCCGGTCGCTCGCTTCCGCTCGCTCCCTTAGAGTTTCTTGGGTCAAAAACAAAAATAACATTTATAACGTGTAGTTATGCCCAGTCTATGTAGCAGGACATGGCCAAACTGTTTTGTTATCTAGTATTTTTGGGAACTCTTTCAATTTTCATTATTTTTCATTTTAGACGAATCACTGTCCGTAACTATATCTACTGCATTAAAGCTGCTCGTTCACAGATTCAGGTGAAAAAAATCTCTAAAAGGATGTTTTAAAACATAAAATAAAAGAATAAATGCTAGAATCAACAACACAAGTGAAAATTTAGGTAGCAATTTGTGAAAAGCTGTTGGAAATGTTGGTGAGTTGGGTTTAACGGCACCGCTACACTATGTTTATAATGGAATTCCAAAAGCTTTGTAACGCTTTATAATATGGTAGCGTATAATTAGCGTAAAAATACAGCAAAACTTTACTGATTCGTCCTAAAATGTGTTAAGTTCAGACCGTTCGAAATCTGAGAGCCGTACTGATGTTCACCAAATCCTGTGTCGGTAAATTGTCAAGCTGTTTGACCGTTATGCTATCATTGTTAAAAAGTTTGTTAAATCTACATCCAAATCCACTTTTGTTACACAATGCTTTTTGAAAGATAACGTTTACTAGTGTGTGGGTGGATTAGATTTAATTTACTAAACTGACTACTAAAGCACGAATTTTGCTTGAAATTTCATGTGGTCTAATTATATATGATGTAAGTTAGCATTTTGGTTGTAACATAATTATGCTCATAGAATATTATGACTATCTTCGCGAAGAATGGATAAAGCTAGCGATTTCTTTGTCGTCGAAACTTTGTCAAAAAAGACTAAAACTCCAGAGTGCCTAAAACAGTACGACCGGTTAACAGTTATTTCTGAAGAATATATGTGACGTAACATTGTGATTACTTTTGCTACCATGTGGTATGCAGATAATGGCGTATTTGAACCGAGTTATAAATAGCACGTCAGCGCCCCCCCCCACAAAAAAAAAAAACTAATATCAACAGGAATGCCAAGTACCAAAAACGCAGCCCCCCAAAACGAGCCCCGCAACCCAGAAGGCACACCCCAACACACACACACACACACACACACACACACACACACACACACACACACACACACACACACACACACACACACACACACACACACATACACACAATCAAGTTCACACACACAATACACTCCACCACCTAGATACAAAGCAAACACACGAGGACAAAACGAACAATTAAAGGAACACAGTGGGGCTGATTTTACTCATTTTGCATTTCGTCAGCAAAGTGGACTGAAACGTAATATTATATTGTTTTATGTATTATTCATAAAACATCATGAAAGACAACACATTTATTGGATAGATTGGTATTACAGGTTTTAACTGTTTTAATGCTCAATTATCTTAAGAGGTTAGTATTCAACACCTGTCCTGATATTGCATTTAAGTAAGTAAGGTAAACAACTGACACCTTATTTAATATGATAATTATACAGTTTGTGTAAGATAATGAGCTAATAGTGATACATGTATAACACGATTGCGGAACTTACAATTTCACGAAATGCTGAACTAAATTTTCGCTGATTTTAAAATTCGCGATTTTCACTGCTCGCGAATATAGCGAAAATTAGACACACGCGAAAAAACCCGATATACGGTATGCGGTCTTCCAGCTATTATATGGACTTTCGGGTATGATGTCGGATTCTTTCTGTCATGATTTACAAGCCGGCCTTTCAGCAGTTTAACACTGTGACATTCACAACCTAATACCGCATCTATCCACATTTTTCTGTTTTTCCAGGTAAAGTTAAACATGTATTGGTTATCGTCGCGTCCTTCATATAGTACACTGTATCTATTCCAACCCTCTCCTCTTCAGTAACTAGCTGTCCAGGATAGTCACACAGAAGGGTATTTGCCTCTAAGTCTTTAGTTGCAAATATCCCTTTCCCTTTCTTACCAGCATTCAGAATTTTTATATTTGGCCATTCTTGTGTCTGAATTTGATGCAAATGTTCGGTACATTGAAGACTTTCTTCCGGTACATCAGAACGACGAGCATTTATTTCCTTTAGTTTTAACGAATCGCGTACCCTATGTATGCACATGTCCCTCAGCTTTTTAGTGTTCCATTGCATCTTTTCAAGGTATCGGTCCACTCTCTCCTCACGATTTTAATCGTTATGTGATTTCACTGTCACTTCCAAGCGTAGTTCTTGAATTTTATGCCTGCACCAATCGTTATATTTTCTTACAGACATTGTGTCTGTTCCTAAATTCAGTTCAGGATGTTTGGTGGCAATTTTTCTGTATGTTTTATTGTTGGTAGTACTGAAAGCGGTAATTGGTTTCATTAGTCGTTTAAGTTCTTCCCATTTTTCATGATCGTTTGGTGACAGAGGTGCTGATAAAGACGAACTAGATGACGTTGGTGATGCATTGCGTAATTCACTTTGCATACGGCCGCTCGACAAGAAATGGCTCTGCGGTGGATATAGTTTCGGTTGTTCTATCTCTTTCTTTTTGTGTGGTTTCCGGGAAATTTGATTGTTTTCTTCTTATTGAATGTGGTCTTGAGGTGTATCTTTCAGTAAATCTTCGGCGTTTGAAAGAAATGAAGTCACGTGTCTATTCTGATTCAAAGCACATGTGTTCAGCATTCTACCAAGTAGTGGAATCCCACGTCGGTGTGGAACCAAAGCAGTATTTCCATGAACATAAGCCTTTTGTGCTGTTGCTTCTGAGTGAGTTAGCATGTCATGTATTGTTCTTCTATCGCCATGGGACATATGTTTTGCGGATAAAGTCTCAATGAGGTGTCGATAGTTGTTTGAGTTTAGGTCCTGAATACCGTACCTGGTCAGAATTCTTGCAATATCCATACTTGGGCTGTGCATTTGCTTTCCTTCACTGTTTAAAAAGAGAGACTGTTGGTATCCTGATTTAGGCTTTGGTCTGATTCTATGTCTGTAAGTCCGCAAACGTTCCCAATGTTCTTCCTCCATGTATATATATGCAATGTAATTTGTTGAAGTCTTGTGGTTTGATGACGCCAAAAAGTCATACGATGAGCCATCATCTCGTGTTTTCTTGTGTTTGTCTGCGAGATCAAAAACTTCCATTTCCATGTGTTGAATCACTCCTGGTCGGTTTCCTATAAGCATACTGTATAAACAAAAGAAACTGTTGATAACAGATGTGTCATAGGTTGAAGGTTTAGCGTGTCCGTCTCCTGCTGTTTTAATAATAGTCTCAACATCTTTCTGAATACGCTCAAAGGTTTCAAATACTGAGATAAACTTCGCTTCATATTGTGACGCATCCGTATATGCTTCTTTTGCTTTAACCTTAGCCTTTTGCCGAGTTAGTTGCAAGTTTTGCTTTCTTTGAAGAGTATTGAAGTCTTGTCTCAATGTTGTCAAACATACTACCTGAGATGGCTCGTTTACTTTAAAATTAAAGTCACCCTCAGCTGCCATGAACATGTTACTGAGTGCCTTATGGTAATTGAGTATAGTGTTGGCACTTAGCTCAACTGTTCTGCGAAGATCTAAAAACATACGTTCAATCTTGCTCTTGTCACACAGGCAGCTCCAGCGGAAGTTTTCTATTTTGTTCTGAGGAGCAAGATATTTGATAATTTTCAGAGAAATCGACAAGTAGGCGTTAACAGGATCTCTTGACATTTTGTGATGTTCTTTTTCAAGTTTGTTCGCTTCATATCTTACTTCTATCATAGAAACATATTTGTTCATCTTTCGGTAGTGTTTTTGTTCTGCCGACGTCAGGTACATATTCAATGATTTGTAAGCATCCGTGATTTTAATTCGATTCATTCTGTGATCATTAACATTGCTACTCATTTGATTTTCAGCATCATAGTCATCCTGTAGTGCTCCATCGGGCATGTCATTCCTTGTTTTTTTAGGTTATGGGGGGCTACGTTTTGGTACGTGGCATTCCCTGTTTGATATTATATGTCTTTTCTCACGCGCCTTGAAAATGGTATAGCTTCTTCAACTGAACTATTACTGCAAGCGGAAATTCTTTTTCGTTTGGTAGATGTGGTGGAAACACTTCTGGGTGAAACTAAAGTGTTTGTTTGCTCATCAGTATTCAGCATTCGGCTGGTAGATGTGGTGGAAACACTTCTGGGTGAAGCTAAAGTGTTCGTTTGCTCATCAGTATTCAACATTCGGCTGGTAGATGCGGTGGAAACACTTCTGGGTGAAACTAAAGTGTTTGTTTGCTCATCAGTATTCAGCATTTGGCTGGTAGATGTGGCGGAAACACTTCTGGGTGAAACCAAATTGTGTGTTTCAGTATCTCGTACTTGTAAAATAGAGTGATCTAGACTAGCGTTTTCGCTCTCTCTCGCTATTGACGCATTTGTGGTTCCCTGTTCAATCACATGATATTTTCTGATGGTGTCATCTTCCTGCTGTCGTTCGACACTATCTAAGATGGAAGGGGTTGAAATAGAAGAAGAATGAGTACATGTTCTCTTCCGGTTCCAGTTCTGCACTGACAGGCTGAGAGTTCAGGCCGTCGACATATATCGTTTAGTGTAAGTCTGCGGACGATGCGGGCTTTGTTTCTCATTGTTGTTCTATTATCCGTTCTCTCGAAAACAGGAAAGTCGTGCTTAATTAAGAACTCAGCAACATCCCAATAACTATGCGGATATTCTGCCTTTAGGGACACTACATCAGTTGACTGCCGTTTACAACCAATTTATGGCCTGTTTTGGTGCTTGCAAGCCAGACAATAAACATGCAAAACCAGTCCTGAAAATGTGGCTATTCTCAAAAAACGGAAAAGCAGGGGCATGTTCAGGCAAATTTTAACATGATTTGAATACTAAGTGCTAATTTTTTCCACAACTTTTTTATGCTTTTTAAGTTTAACAAAATATTAAAATAGAAATGAAAGTGTTTCTGTGCTACCATTTAACTCTAAACCTTTTGTTAAAGTCAGTTTCATACATTTCCCCTAAAACTGAAAAATAACGCGATTTTCCCCCCGCCTGAAGACTTGATCTACTACCCTTAGCTGTAAAAAAAAACCCAAACAAACCTGTCATAGCCAAGCCTCATAGGATTTTCTAGCGATACAGAACTTCTGTAACTCTAGAAACCGAGCCTATATAATTAGTTATTGTCTCAACATTTCAAGCAGTTAAATTCCAGTTAACTTACCATCATCATGCAGCTCAACTTTGTTTCTTATAATAAACCAGCACTTTACTGTGACAACACACTACAGGCAGTGTTTATCGGTACATTAGACAATATTATCCACCAAGAGCATTTCATCCACTTACTATTCGATCGTCTTTAGAAAGGTTTTCGAAGAAAGATATTTGCATAAGGGACACATATGCACTCTTGTTACTAGCAAAGGTATACTTTGGATACAGAGCAAATGTTAATTCACTGTGTCATGTGTGTAAAATATGGAATTAGGACAATTTAATTCAGTATCATTTTAGCACAGGCCAATAAATGCGTTGATAAAACTTGCATTTCATTTCCATTTAACTTAATGACTGAGGACCAGTCAAAAGTATATGATTCAACGTGTTCAAAGATGGTTTAGTTTTATTAACCATTACCCCACTAAATTTCTAAGATGAGTTTGTCCATCTTTCAGTCAAAAATAACACTGTTAATTGTTGAAAGGTACTCCCTGAAAACAGCCTATGATTATTTTGCAAGAATTTGTTGTATCATGATCTGTCCGATGGACAAAGGTAGAATCTTAATATGCAAGCAGTGTACGATTTAATTTTAGTTCTGTCTGTTACAGGTGGGGCGGACATTGCTACCACAATGTCAAAGCTTTTAGGAAATAAGCGAAACAGCAAAATTGAGAAGGATAGACCAAGGTTTTCAGCCCGTCACAGGATGCATAGATCATCTGTGAGACCGTTCTTCTGTTGCAGCAGCCAGATTTCACTCAACAGTATAACTGGTAAGCATGTAATTTATTTGTAATTTATCTGATATTTCAGAAACATACATGTCTTGGTAGTTTCCTTGCTGTTAGCTTTGTACAATCAACACCTGTTCAAGTACTTATATCATCAATTCCAATTTAAGAACAATGAACATGTCAAACTATTATACAGTGGTCTTATTCCTTTTCTGTGTCCAAGCAGGTTGAAGTGACTAGCCAAAGGGTAGAGTAACTTGTGTGTCAAGGCGGCATCTTGGGGTATTCATCACGTTTAATTAAGTGAAAGCTGTATTTTTTCTCAATATGCATAGTTCCTATTTTTGTGTCGCCCTTCCGGAGAAGATTGCTTCATTAAACTTTCAAATAACATTGCTTATGACAAAAGGGTCGTGATACCCCCAAATTATGTAGGTCAATGTCATATTTGACAGAGTTATGCCCCTTTTTGTACTTAAGATTTTGGCTATAACTTAGCCATTTCTGAAGATTTCTTCATCAAGCTTTCAAATTATGCCGCCAAATTTTGTTTAAGGTCATATTTGACAGAGTTATGCCCCTTTGTGTACAACAATTTTGTCACGATTTTGTTAGTTGTTCTGACAAACATGACAAAGTGTAAGAGGGCGATTCAAGTGTTCTACTGAACACCCATCTAGTATTTTAAAGCATTTTGAAAAATTGTTGAAATGGTCACGAGTACCGTATTTGCCTGTCTTTATACATTTGTACTTTTTAATAGAATGGTAATAACTAGTAAATACCATGGTGCATGTAATTATTGCTGCAGCAAATACTTTGCCAAGCCTGCTGTTTTTGCAAATGTCAGAAAATGTCAAGAAGACTGTATATTCATGTATTTTATTATTATGTATTGTGTATTATTTATGCAAGAGAAATTGAGAAGAATTTTTTTATATACCAGGCTTAAGTTAATTGGCTTAGAGGGAGACTAGGGAGAAATAGTCTACATCTACCAGATGTGCCAAACTTGTGTTTGGTTCATTAGGGGGAGGAGAAGTAGTTTTTAAAAAAAATCGTAGGAAAAAATACTGTTTAGGTCAATGACTTCGAAAATTTGACAGATTCTGACGACCTTCTGGACGAATCTGAGGGTGGGGCTACGGCAGCTAGTTGTAGTAGTGTGAAGTCCGACAAGTCCTCGCACAGGTCATCACGTCCTCAGAATACCAAGAGGAGAAAGGGAGCTGCTATGCTTGACTAGTCAAGCACACGTACAAAGTTCTGGTCTGTTAAATTGCGCAATAAGCTCAGTGTGGCAAAGCAGTCCCACTGTGTTTCGGAAACAGAACTAAATGTGCCATTAAATGCCGGTGAAGGGTGCATATGTACATCATACAGGCATCCAGTCTCTGGTGCAGAAGGTGGGCTTAGGACATCACAGGGTGATAGCATAGGAATACCTGTATCAGCAATGGCCCATTTGCAGCTGGGTTCCTCAAGCACTGATATGAGTGGACCGTTACAGACAGACGCAAATCGACGAGTTGCTCGCCGAATTGGAAGAATGAATGCTCCTCTTCCTTTCATAAATCTCAATGCATTGTATCCCGTAAACGACATTGATGAACAGTTAATCGCCCAGAGGCGATTTGAAATAGAGCATGGGATTGAACTTAAAGACACTACAGACAGTATACATGACATATGGGTTCACAAATCTGATAAAGACGACAGCAGTGTTGAGGGAAGACAAGTTGTCGACCAGTATCCTTCGTATGGTGCTATGGGACTTTTTTCATCTGAAGCAGAAACTCTTGTCAATTCAACATTACTGCCTAATGTAGACACATAAGGCCTCACATGCTCTACGCTCAGTCTCAATTCCAATCCCTGGTTGCCAAACATCCCTAGACCACCAGGTGGCGTTCATACCCAGTGCTAAAATATTCAGGCAAAGACTACACAATTTACAGTATTCAGTGTCTGATCGTTCTTTACTAATGGAAAAGTACAAAATGTATAAACCTTGTTTAATTAAGGAAAATGGCCTAAAACATGTAAAAGAAATCCTTGGGTCGCAAAAATTCTTGGTCTATTTTAGCCATATTGCTTTTGGTTAGTATTTTCTCGCACAAAAGGTAGTTTGTAGTCATATTGTTGAAAAGGCACTACCTTTCAAACTTTCATGATTTAGAGAAAAACATTTAGCATAGATTTATACTCAAAGAAAAAATGAAAATTACCCAAGTTATAACCAAAATAGCTGAATCTGTGAAATAGTTTTATTACTGTCAATCAAAGTCAAAATACTTATTACTATCTTAGTCAAAACTTGTAAGTTACCTATTTTGTAAGGTTTAGTACATGAATCTTTCCTATCTCATATCAGAGAAAGAAGTCGGTGTACATGGTGTAAGTCAGTTTTTTGCAAGGTTTTTATTTTTGCACAATTTTTGAGAATTAAACACTTTGGGAATTCATCACACTTGCTAAAATAGCAACAACAACAACATTACCTTTATTCACCCAGTTATGTTACCATAATGCAAACAAACAATGATTATAAAAAATGTGCTCCCTTGCAAATTAAAAAAATAGCTAATCAATAGAAAATTGGAAAATTCACGAAATAAACAACTAAATAATAAAATAAGATAATAAAGATATCACTTCAGAACATGATGCAGCTTTGCCATAACAAAAAGTAATACAATTTCAATTGTTTCAAAATTTGTGTGCAATTCAACAATGGTAATAGACTCTTTTTGGGAAGGAAAACTGATACATAATCCAGATTTAGTAAGAAAGTCAAGGGCATTAAATCTTGAAGCCTTCATTGATATTACAGAAATTTCTATCATGTTTTAAAACTGATGTGCACCAGTCTGTTAAACTTGTTTTCAGTACACCCTGAATACTTTGTATGTTACAGTGTTGTTTATTAGTGAACTGTAAGATTTTTAGAAAAGGATGGTTAATTTTAAGCATGGAAAATTGAAGATGTTGAAGTCACAGAATTATGATTATTAGTCTACATAGTAAAATCATTAAAGCATGTATACTTTTTAGTTTTTCCACATAAGACTCCAAGCAGCATTTCCGCTACTGGGTCACAGAAAATGTGAGACTATACATTGTATGTTAAAGAAGATAATTATAGAAAATGAGGTAACTTCAAATCCAGATTTCAGTGGCCAATATATTTCAAAAGAAAAGGCTCATTATAAATTGATTGTTATTGTGTTTTTGTCATGCATTTTCATGCAATTATATGTTAAATTTATTGTTTAATTACCATCATTTCTGTTTCATAAACAATATTGCAAGTTTAGCATCACATGTTGATATACATGGGTTGATTTGTTGGTACGGACTCACGATTTAGTTGATGTTGTATCTTTTTTATGCCCCGAAGGGTGGCGTATTAAAATCGCACCGTCCGTCCGTCCGTCTGGGCATCCCCCATTACACATTCGTGTCCGGACTGTAACTTTGTCATGCATTGAAGGATTTTAAAATAACTTGGCACAAATGTCTAGCACATCAAGACGACATGTCGTGTGCAAGACCCACGTCCCTACCTCAAAGGTCAAGGTCACACTTAGAGTTTGAAGGTAATGGAATCCTCTATATATGCATACATTCGTGTCCGGACTGTAACTTTGTCATGCATTGAAGGATTTTAACATAACATGGCACAAATGTCTAGCACATCAAGACGACATGTCACCTGCAAAACCCACGTCCCTACCTCAAAGGTCAAGGTCACACTTAGAGTTTGAATGTAATGGAATCATGTATATATGCATACATTTGTGTCCGGACTATAACTTTGTCATACATGGATTGATTCAAAAATAACTTGGCACACATGTTCAGCACATCAAGCCGATTGTTGCTTGCAAAACCCACGTCCCTACCTCAAAGGTCAAGGTCACACTTACAGTTTATATGTAATGGAATCCTGTATATATGCATACATTTGTGTCCGAACTGTAACTTTGTCATGCAATGATTGATTTTAAAATGACTTAACACAAATGTTCAGCACATCAAGACAATGTGTTCTGTTCAAGAACCATGTCCTTACCTCAAAGGTCAAGGTCACACTTAGTGTTTAAAAGTAATGGAATACTGTATGCATGGTAACTCTGTCATGCATGAAAGGATTTTAAAATTACATAGCACAATTATTAAGCACATGGAGAGGACACAGACTGTGAGACACCTCTTTCGGGGGCATTCGTCACTTGTGAGGGACAGCTCAGTTTCTTGCTACTTAGAGTGGCAAAAGGTAGCCATATTTAGTTGCACTGTTTACTGGGATTCAGGTGCTATTTTCGTTGTTGGCTATTTTGTTTATAATATTTCATGTAAAGTTTTATATAATTTGATTCTAAGAACTTGTAAGCCATCTACTTGGCTGAGTTTGCTAGATGCAGAATTTGGTGGTCGTATGTTTGAGCCCAGTAGGCAGTACTGCAGGGTTGAGAGGTATAGTGGCACATTCTCCATGCATCTGTCATTTAGCTGACCTGGGCATGAAGTGTTCATGGCGAGCTACTTGTATTGTGATGGTTTAATGTCGGTAGCCTGTCACAGTCTGTCGTCAACAGTTTATTCAATCAATGGCTCTGAAACAAGGTGAAAGGTCCCTTATTTGGCCCCTTTCTAAAATTGCTCAAGTAATTTTGCTCAACTTCACATTAAGGCAGCCAGAGCTAAGAATAAACAGCGAAACTAACAGAAAACACCAACATCACTAATTTTGTAATCCACTGGGTTAGTTTTAACCAAACTTCAGTGAAATGGTTATTGGTCAGTCTCCATCTGAAATTGCCAATTTTTTTTGTATGTAACAGCACATATGGCAGGCACAGTGAAGAGATGTTCTCTGTTAACCCATGTGAGCGAGATACAATTTATGGCTATCTTTAAAGTGGAAAAGTAATTATCTACATTTATGATGTCACATAAATACTGGATGCAACAAAAAAAACAACATTCAAATAGGGCTTGAAATGAAGCCATAATTATTAGGAGTTTTTCTTGATATGTTGTACAGTTTTAGCTCAACTGAGCACTAAGTGCTCAAAGATGAACTGTTGTTAACATCCGTCAGTTGTAGACAATTTCTTTATTAGCACTCTAGAGACCACGCTTCGTGAGCAATCTAAATCAAACTTTGCATTATTGTTTAACATCAACAGATCTTACATTGTGTTGCATTAAATGCTGAAATTGAGTAGTATGTCCCAGAGTATGTACCCTTGATTGATAATAAATTGCAATTTATGACCTTGTTATCTCTATAAGATTCTAGCCCCTTTATTCCTCTTCCTTTCCTTCTCACATTATATATAATTTTGATTTTTTTCTTAAATAGTACATGTATATCTAGAGTTATGTTCCCATGATCTTCCAAAATAATGCCATATTTCATTTTGTTTACACTGAAGCACTGCTATTTTTCCACAAATCTTAACAGACTTTTGTACCAATAAGATCTCATTCATGTTTGTTTTTGTGCCAAATTGGACTAGTGGTCTAGAGTTTTATGCCCTTCATTATACCCCCGAAACGAAGTTTAGGGGGTATATAGGAGTCACCCGGTGGTTGGTCGGTCGGGCGGTCGGTCGGGCGGTCTGTTGCATTTTCCTTGTTCGGAGCATAACTTGAACTCCATCTTGACTAATTATAGAGTTATTGCCCTTTGTTACTTTTGTTTGTCCGGAGCATAAGTTGAAAACTATTTGTTGGAATTCAATACAATTTCATACAATGGTGTAGAACAATGAGAGGAAGTGCAGTGTTTAAGAACCATAACTCTGTCTTGAGTAACTACAGAATTATTGCCCTTTGTTACTTTTCTTTGTCCGGAGCATAACTTGAAAACTGCTAGTTGGAATTCAATACAACTTCATACAATGGTCAAGTACATTGAGAGAAAGTGCAGTGCATAGGAACCATAACTCTATCTTGACTCATTACAGAATTATTGCCCTTTGTTTCTTTTCCTTGGGCAGAGTATAACTTGAAAACTACTGGTTGGAATTCAATACAACTTCATACAATGGTCAAGTACATTGAGAGGAAGTGCAGTGCACAGGAACCTTAACTATATCTTGACTCATTACAGAGTTATAACCCTTTGTTACTTTTGCTTGTCCGGAGCACAATGAAAGGAAGTGCAGTGCACAAGAACCATAACTCCATCTTGACTAATTACAGAGTTATTGCCCTTTGTTACGTTTCCTTGTCCAGAGCATAACTTGATCAAAGCGCTGTAATCGCTGAAGGCCTGGGGGCTATAGATTTACTCCCCTAAAAACACTTTTTGACCTTCGTGATTTGCGCTGAACCTTACCTAAATCGCGGGTCGAAATATGCAGTGGACAAAATTTAATATACGACATATTATGAATGATTAACAAAGATATCGGTGGCAGGGAAGTTTGTTTGTTTATAAGATGTACTTTAAATAAAAAATAATCACATGGTCAACATTATAAATTGTTTGAGAGACCAATAAAAATAATTCGATCTGCGCTTTGTTTAACTTCAAGCGATATGATCTGATGATGTGGATCGAAAATTATTGTGTACCAAGGACAAGACCTTGAAACAGAAATAAACAAAGCACTACCAGCAATGAGATATAAATGCAGTACTGTGCAATGTGTATAACAGGGAAACTTGTTTACCTTGTAATCGGTGAAAGCGCGGGTCGAAATGTGCAGAGGACGAAATTTAATATACGACACAGAAAGAGGAAGTTTGTTTTATTATAAAACGTACATTAAATGAAACATAATCACATGGTCAACATTATAAATTATTTGAGAGACTAATAAACATAATTTGATCTGCGCTTTGTTCAACTTCAAGCGAGACGATGTGGATCGAAAATTATTGTGTACCAAGGACAAGACCATGAAACAGAAATGAAATATAAATACATTACTGTACAATGCATATAACAGGGAAAACTGTAAATGATTCGTGCTTACATTGTTAGAGGTGGTCTGGATAACAAGTGATGAACTGAACTAACAGTTTAGATAGACAAACATGATGTTGCTAAGGTCAGCCTCGATAAATGGCGGGTGATTTTGCTCACGTGACTTCCCTCTCGGGAATGTACGTAAATTATATATATTTTTTAAAAGAAATTTATTTTGGGGTAAATATATAATTATGTAATCGTTCGTAAATAAAAAAGTTATCAATGAAATAACATCTGATTCAGCAATTTGAATATCAAACTACAAACTCTTATATAGAGCTCCGTACGTTCCGTAAATATTCATACTTTTCCGTGATATGCATATGATTATCTTCCGCAATCAGCTAACAGCGCAGTAATTTCTAAACCAAAGTCCATGAAAAAATTGTGTAATAGAGCCTGTAAGCTAACAACCTTTCTGCAATCATTTAAAATTGTATGTACTGTTTTTATTTATGTTTTTTATAATATGTTCTTATCGTGTGGGACATTCTATAAAGATTGATCTTGTCTGTCCTGCACTACTTTCCCATAGCGCATGTTTTTAGTTGTTATTCGCACATAGCACAGTTAAATTGTCTGCAGTGTTTGAAATGTGGTATGCTAAACTTAGGCCTAGGGGACTTTCAGTCCCCAGGCCAAAAACTACTGGTTGGAATTCAATACAACTTCATACAATGGTCAAGCACAATGAGAGGAAGTGCAGTGTTTAAGAACCATAATTCTAGTTTGACAAATTACTGAATTATTGCCAAGAACAATGTCTCGTTTTTAGTTTTTTTTTCAAGGTATATTCTGTTACTACGAACTTCCTCAGTTTATAAAGCAGCCTACGGGGGTACTAATCACATTTGTGATAGCTCTAGTTTATGAAGTTAAGGTCTGACCATTTTTACATTGGAGCACTTCCATTTTTGCACCAGTTGTATTTAGACAGATGTGTATTCCTAGATTTAAGCTACAGTCTATATCTTGCCTGCTATCTTTTCTTACTGTTGGAGGATTCATTCTACTGTGTGCAAGTCTGGATGCTGGTGGGTGCTGTGTTTGATTTTAAGGGAATGGGAATAACTTTCCTCATGAATATTTTTTGGGGGTACTGTTACATTTTGAACCATATCATACTGGTCTATCCCAAGTCATGTTCCCTTGATTCATGGGAATATTTCTCCAGATTGTGAAGCATACACTCTATAGTCATACTTCTTTTACCTAACGTTGATGGTTTATAATGTGTATACACTTAAATCTGTGAACAAAGACCACTGTTGGGAAGGTACATATGTGGTCTGTGTTTGCAGGTGGTCTTTATTCACAGGTGTTTCTACTATGGATGAATAGTGCACTGTAATCTCCCTCCTTAATTCATAGGGTGGTCTTTATTCAAAGGTGGTCTTTAATATAGAAAAATAATACATTCTTACAGTATTGTACATTCAGTCTATTTATTGCAGAGTTTTTTACTCTTGATTTAGATTTAGCTGTTGCTGCCATGCAAAGTACAGAACAAATCTGTAATCTTGACACACAATGACACTTTGGTGTGTGAAACAGGGCAGACATGGCCCTCTTGTTAATTAGGTTGTAAAGTTGTTTTGTTTTTATTTTGCTGTGTGTAAAAACACCCTTTTGTATAATCTGTTTTCTGTATTTGCTGTATTTGGCATTCCTTGCATAATTGTTTTCTCTAGCATTTACATTTCATAAGTCTGCACCGAACATTTTGTGCCGTTGTTCTCATTATAGTCAAGTTTTTTTTAGAAACGGGTGTAAATACAAGTAATTTTTAATGAACAAATGGGTAAAATTGCTATGCATAGTAATGTCAAAATAGATACTATATGTGTTTTAAGAAAGTTTCAGAAAATGTATTTTTGGGGTCATGTTTGATGCATTTTACATAGCAGCTATGTTATTTCAGTGCATGTTAAAGAATAGAAAAAGAATTCTTTTTGTAGGAAATTTCAAAAATAGAAGAAAAAGCTACTTCAGTTAGCTGTTTGACTGTAAAAGCAAAAGTACGTCTTCGGTCGACATGCATAAAAGTTTAGAATGAAATAGTGGGTGCAAACTATAAACATGCCTGTCATAATTACATACATTTCTTAACCAACATAGTATTTAAACAAATAAACACAATCAAGTCCAGATAATGTTTTGCATTCAATAAACCAATTCAAAAGAATTGCTTTGTAGTAACCTCTCAGACAAGTCTAGACCATAAAAAGACCGTTCATTATGATTATTAACATTTGGCCTTAAACCAAAGTAAAATGAGCAACCTGATCATGGTCTTCTCTGTTTGCTATCAAGTCCCAGGACCACATAGACAAGTAGCCCTTATTGTACCAAGAAAGGTGTCTTACCGGTAGAAATGAACTTTATTTGTACTAAAAACATTCATAACTTTACTTTTTAAGTCGATGTACATATTAGAAATATAGAGAAGTATTTGTATGCCCCCGAAGGGTCGCATGCAAGACCCACGTCCCTACCTCAAAGGTCAAGGTCACACTTACAGTTTATATGTAATGGAATCCTGTATATATGCATACATTTGTGTCCGAACTGTAACTTTGTCATGCATTGATTGATTTTAAAGTAACTTGGCACAAATGTTCAGCACATCACGCTGACGTGTTGCGTGCAAGACCCATGTCTCTACCTCAAAGATCAAGGTCACGTCACCCTTAGAGTTTAAAAGTAATGGATTACTGTATGCATGGAAGGACTTTAAAATTACATGGTACAATTGTTGAGCACAGGGAGAGGACACAGACTGTTAGACACATCTTTCGGGGGCATTTGTCACTTGTGAGGGACGGCTCTTTTCAATGATATTGCAAATAATAAAAAAGACTCCCTGGCACTTTGTTCGTGAAAAAGCAACTTGAATAAGAAATGGATATGTCAACATTGTTAGAGTGAATAGAACATGGTTCCATCATTATCCTATCATTGTATTCATTTTACAATATCAGTAAATTCAAAAAGATCCTGAGACTTTTGAGTGAAACAGTCAATAGAATCACCAAATAGAGTGATGTACACGTCCATTTTAGAATTTAAAAGACCATTAGTTATGGCCAGTGCTTTGGCCTATTTGCATTTCACAAAGAAGAGTACCCATTCATCTGTTCTGCATTCCATTTTCAAAAACAAAAGAGCATTTTTTGTTTAATGAAAAACTTGTATAAAGTAAAAGGAAAATATTTATGATTTTTGTTACAGTTTTGTTGAAATTGAAAGTATGATATGAAACAGGTTAAAAGAGCGACAAAGTGAGAGCTTTCACGGTACAATGTATCTGGTATTCTGGTATCTTACATGTTGCAAAGACTTGTGGTAAGAGACGGTTTCAAGAAGAGGCTTTTAGGTATTTCTATGAAGATATGAAAGAAATTATGTACCAAATTTTTTTAACTGTTACGGTAGCTGCTGTGCATGAAATGAGCTGTTACTTCATTATACATGATACAGGCATTTTTATATTTTCAAAAAAGTTACTGCTGGGCTAAATTTTCTTGTTTATGTTCTTTATGTTTATTTCATGGTAGTATTTAAATTGCCTTGTGGATTTACACTGGACCAGATGACCTTTGTTCAGGTGCAATGACTGATTATATTTTTATTTCAGTACATGTTTTGTTTTTATTATGAGCTCACCTGAGTGCTCAGGGTGAGTTATTGTGATCGCTTGGTGTCCATCATCTGTCCAATAGGCTACATTTCATTTTTTACTGGATCTTCATGAAACGTGGTCCAAATGGGTGTCTTAATGAAAACTAGATAGAGTTTGAATATTGGTCATTTGGGGTCAAAACCTAGGTCACTGGGTCAAATCATAGAAAGAACTAGTGTATGCAGTAGAGGCTGCCTTTTTATTGGATCTTTGTGAAACATTGTCAGCATGAGTGTCTTGATGAAATCTACGTCGAGTTTGAACGTGGGTCATCTTGGATAAAAAACTATGCCACCAGCTTAAATCATAGTTAAACCTTCTGTATGCAATAGAGGCTGCATATTTCATTGGATCTTCGTGAAACTTTGTCAGAATAAGTGTCTTGATGAATTCTAGTTCAGTTTTAAAAATGGGTCATCTCAGATCAAGCTAGATCACCACGGCAAATCAAAAGAGAAACCTTGTAAACGCTAGGGGCCACATTTGATCCCAAATAATCATGAAAATTGATCAAAGGATTATATTGATGCTCTCTAGGCCAGGTTTGTAACTAAGTAAAATGGGGTCAAAAACTTGGTCACACAGACAAATCAAAGGAAAACATTTTTGACACTTAAATGTCACCTTTGATACCAAATTTGCATGAACATTGGTCAGAATGTTTGTTTCAATAATTAGGTCACCAGGGCAAACAAAAGAAAAAGATTGTGAACAGGATATAGTCTACATTATGCATGCAATCATCATGAAAATGTATCAGAATATTGTCACACAGGTGAGTGGTATAGGGCCATGATGGCCCTCTTGTTTGCCATTCAATAAAATGCACATAATAAAAGTCGTGCTAGTCTGTGGTAAATACAATGGTTTTCAAAACTCTAGGAGCGGCTAATTGACAAAACCTTTGTGCCCGTAAACATTGTCACCATTGACAGTTTCTCACAGAGGAAAGAGTTATAGTACTGATTCTTTTCCTGGTAGATTAACTGCCAGTCTGTAAAATGGCTAAAAATATGGTTGAAATGGGCATTTAGACAAGAGGGCCGTGTTTGGCGAAGAGTCAGAAGACTGAAAAAAGACTTTCCAAGCTTAGATAAAGCAAACAGTGCTTGTTCAGCCAAACTTTGGCAATTATGTACAAAAATATAAATGCCGCTGATGATCCAACAGGTTCTTTGGCATAAATATGCCCACAAACATTGTGACATTGTTTGGTGAAGATTAGGGAGAATTACACCACACATTGCTCATTTGGCAAGTCTCTTTAATTAAAAAGGCCATAACTCCATAGTGTCTGGGACAAGCTCGCCATACATTATGAAAAAACAGTCCTACCGTCACAGTCCACAGCTTGCTCAGATGTGCAACTAAGGGCTACCTTGGCACGATGTGAATTTGAAAATATCTGCATACATCAAAAGGTTGAAGTTGGTTAAAGGTAGGACAGCATAAATAATAACAGGGTCGAATGCATGTTTTTCCTAAAAGCGAATGGTACAGGTTCAGTTTCCCCTATGGTCTTGTGGTGTAGTGTATACTGACTTGATATTACTTCTCAAACGGGTAACTCTAAATGTGTGGCCAATTACTTTTATTTTAAACTCTTTGGGGAATAACTTTGAGCCCATGTTCATTGGAAGGCTTATCATCATCTTAATAGAATATTAGAAATTTCGTGCAGCATATTGCCACCAATATTTGGAAAAACAACAGAAACAAGGACATGTGAGCTGGATACTGTACTGTTTATTGTATAGCTAACAATACATACGAAAAAAGCTAACAAATACATATGAAAAGAGCTAACAAATACAAATGAAAAGCGATATAGCTGAAAGGATATTCAATATAACCAAAATATAATTTTACACTTACAGAAAAGTTCTCAGAATGTTGTCAAATTTTACCACCCTGTGATTGATATTACTTCTCAAACAAGTAACTCGAAATAGGTTGCCAATTACTGCAAAAAGCTATTTAGGGTCAAAGGATCTTTGAAATGCTTATCTGCATCTTAATACATGAAAAAACAGTTGCATATTTCCATTGACTATGGTCTTTTCTTAAACACGACACGAAAAAGTCTCGAAAGTGCAAAAATAATTAAAAAAACAACAAGGCAATATGTTAAGAATTTAGGTCACCTTAGAAAAATTACTCGACAGTGATAATGTTTGTCATTACCAAAATGAAAACAGATTTTTAAAATCGCCGAAAATCGTAAAATCTGGTATGTCTATTAATTTTGTAATTTTGTTAAAACTTTGCTTCATTCCACCTTTTTTCTGAATGAAACCAATATTTTAAGCGTCAAATTTATAAAATGAACCCATTTTTCTGACAAATTTTGAATGACTTATGCGATATTCCGTGAATATCTTAAATTTTTCATTTAAAAATATACCCCCAAAAACATTTATCATTGGTGCAAAACTTATCGCAAAATGTTTTTTCAGACTAAAACAATACTTTGGAGTTAACAATATTCACGACTTATTTCCCATTTTCTTTAATTGAAACAATCAATATTGATAACAAAATGCCAGCCGCTGCTTTTTTCTCGCACAGTATACACTCCGTTAATGTGAATACACAAACGTTCAAAATAATAGTCTAGTACTGGTTCTTCCCAGGAACGATTGTTTGTAAACTGCCCGCCTGTTAAAATGACCAAAAACGCGATTGGGACAGGTGTTAAACTCCTACAACACAAAATGTAAGTGTTGCGTTTTTAAATGTCCTATATATGCTGATCGGCAAAAGAAATGCAACTTTACATTTGAACTCGGAATTTGTGTGCTCTGGTACTAAGAGATAGACATTCCTGCAATAATTGAAAACAGTTTTGAATGAATTAGTTCATCATTATTTTATGCAACCTCATACCTGATAAGCGAACTTTACCACCTACAAAAATTCATGAAAAATTGTGTGCTGCCTTTTTCTACAAATGATAACAAATTTTTTAAAAGTTTCGATTCTTTTGCCTTTGAGTATAGTAACTGTGTTAAATTAAGTAAATTTTATGCTTTTTGTAATACATACAATTATTAAATAATTTTCTACATATTTGAATTCCTTGCAATTACATTGTTAGAAAAAAGTCCACAACAAAGTGAACAATTTTACGTCCAAAATTACCATTTATTTTAACAGAAAAAGAACTTTACTACATGCATCTTTAATGCTGTGGCTTCAGATCAAATTTTTGTCTTGGTGAAAAAGTTTTTAGTTCAAAATCCAGGTTAGTAAACGCATCTATGTTCATATTACGCCTAAGGCATATCAGTAAAATATCTAAGCATGAAAACACGCCTTATTCACAAAGTCTGCCATATTTTTCTATGTAAGCCTTGGGGGGAATACGAGTAAAATTAAAAGGACCTTTATAAAATTGCATGTCCGCCTATTCTTTTGCAGAAAAATCTTGCTTACACAGAATGTTTAGGCAGATTTCTGCTTATTTGAGGGGGATTCAGGCTAACATTTTCCTTTGGCCTTCTCAATTTGATCGATGATAGTATCAGTAATTTCTAGTCCTTCCTTGATATAATCGATGATTTGGTTATACCGTTGACTATCGACTAGCCATTCTCCGGTAGAACTATCTTTGTATCCCAGAAAAGATATTTTCACCCCTGCAGCTATGCTCCACCAGCTGCGGCCCACATAACTAAACTGGACCTCGGCCCAGCTTGTTTGGGCATCCGAACCTGTTCTTGTTGGACTCTCGTCTGCTCCGTACCACAACATCTGTGTGCCACATGGAACCATAAACGTTACTGCAACAAAATATCGGACTGAAATGAGTCATTTTGAGCTCGACAAGTTGAAGAGTAGGGGAGCTATATTACACACCTTGGTTTAACTTTTCCGTACCACCCCACATTTGTTTAGAATTATTACACATAGTACTTTGAAACCCTCATTAACCATCATTACCTCTATCAACAAAGAAAATGTAAAACTCTAAGGTATTTGTCAGAATTATGGGCCTTTTTCGACTTTAAAATACATTGAATCTAGGTAAAACCCACTTATTGGCTTAACCTTTTGAGGTACATTTTTGTAATGCAATGAAACTTGGAAAACCCATATGTAGGCTACAGAGGTTATTCTTTTTAATAAACCATTTAAATATGCTTTTAAAGTTGAATAACCCATATGAGGCTACAGAGGTTATTCTTTTTAATAAACCATTTAAAATTGCTTTAAATGAATCTTGTTTCATCAGACCCCTACTGAGACAAGAAAACGTAACCGTAATGATTTCTTTCAAATTATGGTCTTTTGTTTCAGAGCTCGGTTTTTTGCAAGTCCATATACTTATATGAAATTTTGAATATTTGTGTCCATTCGTGACACTAACCGCAAGCAACGGTAGAAATCAAATTTTTAATAACTACAACCTAGTCAAAGCCTTGGGAAGGCGCATCACAAAACTGACCCAGTTTGGTGAAGATCAGATGAAAAATGTTCGAATGAAGAGAACGGACAAGGCTAATTTGATCAATTTTAGATAATTCAAGGCCCATAATCCAAACGTGCCTACGTCGATTTGGCTGGTTATCGAATTGGCCGAGATATCATGGCCACAAACATTTTGACTATGTTTGGTTAAGATCGGATGAAAACTGATCGACTTAGAGAACGGACAGGACTAATTTGATCAATTTGACAATTCAAGGGCCATAATACCAAAGTGCCTGGTTATCGTACTTGGCCGAGACATAATTGCCTCAAACATTTTGACCAAGTTTGGTGAAGATCGGATGAAACCTACTCGACTAAGAGAGCGGACAATGTTAGTGCCCGCCCGCCACTCGCTGTCTAGGAATATCACACCTACCTGTATCATCCGTTTTTTCCATTTTGATTTTCCAGTCATGATTGTACTTGTCCGTGAAAGTAAACTCAAATGGCAATTTGCTATTCCTTTTTCCATATCGTAGAGTGTCATATGTTCTTGAACCCTCGATATAATCCAAGTCGCTTCCTTTATCTCTATATATATCTCGCAGTTTGTCAATGGATAGAAGTGTTCGCTTTTGAAGTTCTATGTTGTCACAATACACCTTCAATGTATCCTTAAACAAAGTAAACACGCTATAAGCAAAGCCTTGTCAGTATAATGTATTATTCCTGAGTTTTTCATCATTACAACAATCTCTTAAGGTCTACATCAAGAAAATTTTACTGATCAACATATTTCAACATAGACTTTCTCATTGCCCTTTATCTACATTCTTATTCGAAGGTAGTACAACCCTAACTGACACTATTTCAAACCTTGATAAACTTGATATTTTTATAATCTACATCTGGTAACTGACTAGTGTGCAAATTTTGAAGACATTTCACCATTTGATTGAAAAGTAATCTCGTTTTTTGCTGCCTATCCACATTTAGAAGTGCTACATTATTCGCACTTGCCCTTTAAAGCTAAAATAGTGTATGTTTGAAGTATTAATTTTATGAAAACAATTTTCTGTAGCTTAGCTAGTTTCAGAAAATGTGCAGGCAATTAAGTTACAAAACATGTATAATGCTCGGATTAAGTATCAATAATGACAAAAAGAGGAAAATTTGTGCATTTAGAAATAACACTACAAAATATAGGAGTGAAAAAGAGTAGGAAACACTACTATAATCTTTTCTTGGCAATGTTGAAATGTTCCTCTACTTTTTAGATATTAATCAAGTTTCCAGTAATTGTACATGTATGTAGCATAAGAAGCAATTCCTGCTTATTGCATTGTTATGTTATCTTAAATTGACTCTCTTCGTGCATTTCAATTTAATTACTAAAAAGAATAATTGGGACTGGAACCGAGTTATTGTTTCGTAGTGGTAGCAGTACCACTGCGCTCAGGTACAAAATGTGCACAACTATAAAATCCAAAGTAGTCCAAATGGTCATTATGTCAAGTTTAACGCATCTTTCTGGAGTACTTTCTGAGATATCGCTGACCAGTGTTCCTGGAGGGACGGACATGTACATTTGTAAATATATAGTACCCCGACAGGGGCTTATCAAGTGGAATAACATACAAAAAACCCCATCGGTTGAAAAGAAGTGACGTCCTTTAAAACAGGTAACTAGCAAGGCCGACATTTAAAGATAACAAATTACCGGGAGCTGTCTTTGATAACAGATTACATGGAACGTCCTGGAAGGTAACAATCTTAAAAGCGAACAGATTGCAATGGATGGCATGCAAAACTAGATTACATGGGAACAAAGTTAAGAGAACGGTATTAAAAAACGAACAGATTACAATACTAGCAGAATACAAGGAACGTCCTCTAAAACTAACAAATTAAAGGGAGACGATTACAGGGACGAGATCTATAAACGAAAATATTTCAAGGGACGATATTTAAACCATACGCCACCGTATCCTAAAAAAAATGTATTATATAGACATAATACCATCTTTTTAAATTATTTTTAGGTACGGTAGCCTTTGATTTAAACCCGACAGATTACATTGGATGGACGGCGTTTAAAATGAACTTTACTTTAAACATATGTTACTGCTGTTAAAGAAGTACATTAGCAATGAGACTCTTCCCTATTTAAAATGATCAATTTACAAGCACAGCATTTACTCTTGAAATCGCCATATTGAATTATGGTCAAGCATGATGCTTAAAACACAGTAGATGCTTCGGAAACTAGTAAGAAAAGAGTTATAATGAATTATTTATCTTATTTACAGGCACAAATGAATATAAACTTAAGAGAGATTTTTGACGAGGATAGTCAAAAATGATTTTGTTACAGATTTCCTCTATATGTATATTCAATCGGAATGAAACAGTTTTACAGATATAATGACAATGCTCATTATTGTAGGAGTATAAATAAATTGCTTATTTCTTTCTTAAAATTATAATGGTAACTTTGAACGGTAATATCAATTCAATGTATCATACAACATTTAAACTCGAAATATGACACTTTTGTATCCGCGTCCATGGTAAGGTGGTTAGTGGCGCAGCATTGAAATCAACAAAAGCTGTTTGTAAAAGACGTAAGCCCGTATGCCCCCCTTGATGCAAAAGGTGTACTATGAAAGTAACAGTTTTTAAAGTAATAGTCAGTGTGAAATTCGTGAAAACGGCATCTGTATAAATTGTAGAATTAAAAAAAAAAAACAAAAAAAAAAAACATTCAAGATAATAAACATTTAAGTGACCTTGACCTCCAAAAATCTTTTTGCTAAAAAAAAAAAATTAAAAACTAAAAAAAAAAGAAATTGAAAAAAAAAGTATTTTTAGTAACTGTGACCTTGACCTAATTTTTTTTTTGCTTTAAACAATCTTATTATCAAAAAGTACAAAATTGTAGAAAAAAACTATTTTTAGTAACAATGACCTTGGCCTTGACCCCTTAAATTTTTTTATTGCTGAAAACAATTTAATCTAAAAGAAAATATGAAAAAAATCTATTTTTAGTTGTGACCTTGACCTAAAAAACATTTTTGCGTTAAACAATTTTATAATGAAAGAAAAAAAATCGAAAAAAGGAAATAAATAAAAAAATTAATTGCTTAAAACAATATAAAATTTTTAAAGAAAAAATATTTAAATATCTTCCTCTCCCTGCAAGCTACCTACACACTAAGTTTCATTGCAAATGGTCACTCCTAACTCATGTTATTAAAGGGGCAACTCTCGCTGGTATACCAGCGAGTATTTTGTTGTATGCAGCTGTAACTTGATACCTCTAAAACTACCTGTCAATTAAACTGGAGGAGGTTACTAGAGTGAATGAATCACACTTGCAAGCAGATATTTTTGCTCTTGAGCTGACTAGGGGCTTCTTTACGTTTCTTATATTTTGTATCTATGAACATTTCGAAATCAGATGAAAATTTATCCACCTCCTGAATCATTTCTTCTCACTTTCTTTTTAACCCATGATATTCATTCATATTCTCCCTTTTAAGAAAATTTAAAGATAAATACTATGTTTCACACCTAACTCACAGAGTTCAAATTTTGCACAAGGCCTGATTTTGTGTAATTTCCTACAATATAAATACATTGTGGTAAAATGAATATGTCAGCACCCAATTAAGATAGAGTCACAAAATTTAATTGGTAATTATATGCCATCGGCATGCAGGTCTGTTTTGTGTATTTTTGAAGGACAAAAATTCCAGACATGAAACTGATACATGTGTCAGAAAAGGAGGGAAATTATCACAACAGTTCAAAACACAATGTATATGCATGTAGTTGATGAAGAGTAAAGTTTATATTTTAATAAAGCATTGCAGAAAAAGTGCATAAGAATAAGACCTGTATTGTTTATATCAAGAGAGTAAATGGAGCTATTTGCGTTAGGTTTAATGTTCCTGACACGGTTTTAAAAGTTCATAGTGATGATAACATGGGATTATGTAAATTGTAGACCATCAAGGGAAAAAATAAAATGGAGAAATTATTAAAGTCAATAGTAAAATCAATCTAAAGCCTCATTCTTGGATAATAATGGATCATAATATATAACGAGCCAGGATAATATTAACTGACCCTGCAGGTGCGATCCTTGCAGTGGTTTAGTAGGAGGATTCTTCGTCTAAGTCACATAAACATTTTTAATTTATACCGACACTGTTTATGGTTTGCCTTATGTTATATATCTGCATACCCACGGGCTTGACCAAGAAATGGAAGACTAGGAAATAGTATCATACAACAAAACATTATTATAGAAAATACTGAACTATACTATAGTCAGAATGGGCTTTTGAAGTAAAATAGTAGATGAATGGGGGAAGAACAAAACATATTGAACCGCAAGTTAAGTTGTGTCCTGCTGTGTACTTTTGCAAGTTAGACATTTATACCAAAATTAAAAAGTTCAATACTGACTACTTGAAAAACTTATGGCAACTTGAATAGATTTCTGCAGCAAAAACATATGTTTACGTTACATGTATCTGCTAACTTTTAACTTACTTATTTAGGTCTTGATTACCTTAATGATTCAATTTAATGAAGGATATTCTCATTTTATGGAAATAAACTTTCATCAAGGTTAGTAAACTGTTTTTGTTCTGTAATGCATGCCACTACTCTCAAGTGTATAAACATAACAACGTAGCCTTTGTTTACAAACACAGAGTTTATCAGCAATTAGCCACGCCTCCCGGGAAATTCAAATCTGAGATCGTCTGCTTGACAGGTTGATTTTTGTTCTCAAAGTCATTTTTAGAACAGATATATCATTAAGATTTTTGGATGAACTGTTATGAAATGGCACAGTTTACCTTTGTAACAAATTTCAAAGGAAACAGTTCTGTAATTTTGTCAAAATTTAAAAAAAAGGGTCTCTGATGTGAAACATGTTTGAAATTATTGAAAAACCTGCCCCAGCGCCATCTAGTGGTTTATATAGTCCAGTTACCCCTTTAAGCGGAAACTACTTTTCTATTTTTAGTAACAGTGACCTTAACCTTGATCCTAGTGACCCCAAATGCACTCCAAGCTTCCTCTCCCCGCAAACTACTTACAAACCAAATTTCATTGCAATTGGTCACTCCTTACTTAAGTTATTGAGCGGAAACCATTCTACAATTCCGGGTGACTGTGACTTTGACCTTTGACCTACTAATCTCAAAACCATTAGGTGTCCTCTACCTGTTATGACCAACCTCCATATCAAGTTTGAAGATGTTAGGCCCAAGCGTTCTCAAGTTATCATTCGGAAGCTGTTTTATAATTACGGGTCACCGTGACCTTGAAGTTTGACCTTCTAACCTCAAAATCAATAGAGGTCAACTGCTTGGTCATGAAAAACCTCCACATCAACTTTGAAGATGCTAATTCCAAACATTTTCAAGTTATCATCCGGAAACCGTTTTACTATTCCGGGTCACTGTGACCTTGACCTTTAACATACTGACCTAAAAAACAATAGGGGTTCTGCTGGTCATAACCAACCTCCACGTCAAGTTTCAGGATCCTAGGCCTAAGCGTTCTTGAGTTATCATCCGGAAACCAGTTGGTAGACGGACGGACGGACGGACAGACATACCGACATACCGGACGACCGACCGACATCTGCAAATCAATATACCCCTCTTATAGAATAGAGATTCAAGCAAGCAACATCCCTGCCAAAGTTTCATTAACATTGACCAAGCGGTTTCTGAAGCAATTCTGGGAGGACGACGGACGACGGGCATCAAACGGTAACAATAGCTCGCCCTGGCCCATTTGTGCCAGGTGACCTTTTATTGAATTTTATACAATTACATGTACATGTATCTGATTTCCTTGATTTGACCGTGTGGCCCATTTGTTGACTCTAGGTGACCCATGATTCAAACTTGACCTAGAATTCATTAAGGCAAACATTCTGACCAAGTTACATGATGATAAGTTAATAACATCTAGCGTGTTAACAAGGTTTTCCTTTTATTTGTCTCTGTGACCTAGTTTTCGACCCCAGATGACTTAGAAATCATTGAAATGAACATTCTGATCAATTTTCATGAAGATTGAATGTCAATTTTGACCTCTAGAGTGTTAGGCGAGTCCCAATATGGTTTTGAATAAAAACAAATTTAGCCATCTAGACTGTCACGTGCTACAAATGCTAAAAGGATATTGGTTACGGTTCATATGGTTTGAAAATTAACTTTAATAATGTAAATAACTTACAACAATGGTCACGGGTGTGATGACGCACACTATCAGAACATAGTAAACACAAAATATCCATGGCTGCTTTCCAATCATCTTGATGCCCTTTGTGACGATCCTAATGCCTAGTAGACAAATGCAAAAAAGTCGATTATCAATTATTTACCGAACTCTAAGAATGGACTAGTCTATGTTTTGTCTTAACATTAGCATGTTTTATTCATACAGATGTTCAAATAGAATGTAGTTGTCCTTCCGTAACATGTCGTTTACTTTACTGTGCACGCCTGTTCTTGAAAATAACAGATCTGCAATTACGAGCAAACGTTACGCACTTGTAAAGGGATCAGCCGAATATGAAACATAAAGTCCTCTTATGCACACTTATTATGTCAACATCCACAAATATTACAGCTTTTGGATTCCTTGAATAGTTTGTTAATGTATTGGCAACAATTACTACAAACGAATCTTATTTTCAAATTACATTATTTTACATTAAATTCATTAATGAAGTTATTTCTGTAATGAACTAGTACTCTCGAGTTAAAACATTATCATTATTGATAATAGTTATAATAATAATAATAATATTATTATTATTATTATTATTATTATTATTATTATTATTATTATTGTTATTGCTAATTGCTATTGTTGTTATTGTTAATTGTAATTGCTATTGTTATTCTAATGGCTATTATTACTTACAATTAATGCCATTGATAATGTTGAATGTTCTTTAACATCTGGCAGAAAAAGTCAAAATAGAACAGAAGATTTTCCCCTTTCCCACAAAATTCAATATCTCCCTTAGGCAATATTCCAGCACAATCGATAACCCTTCCCGTTTATTTACGGATACTACCGAACAACAGTTATGTCCGCAAACTCTTAATCCCCCATTAAACTTGTTCTGCCGTATGTGACTTTTCGGACATTCTGCCATTTTACTTAAGTCTTAAACGAATGCTTGATGTAGAAATAAATATTATTTTCTCTAAAATACGTCAGTAACTCTTTATCTAGACATTGTACTATTTTGAGAATATATCTTAAAATGTAGCTTACCTTTTTATGCTTAATAGGCCCTCAGGCGAGTAAAAATTCTTGAGTTGTCCGTGTCTTTACAATAGCCTCCTTGGTGCCCCTAAAATGGTCTGAGCTGAATATGAATTCATCCCCTTTTATAACATTTACATCGACATCACACCAGTGGGTGGTATCATCCTTTCGTTTGAGTTGGAAGTCAGATTGTTTTTCTTTTCGTAAAAATCACTACATCTGTTTCTTGGTATGCCGAAAAAAGCTTCTAGAGATGTTAAATATAGCTTACTTAGTAATTTGAAGTAAAAGTAATTTAACCGTTTCAGTTGGTGTCCCACGATCGTGATTTCAGAATTCGGTTAAAGTGTATAGATATGTAGGCGTTTAGTATTTAGAAATATCAAACATGTTTGAAGATTGTCATACTTTCATATTATAGAGCATATTATAGAGTTGTACTTGTCACAATGTTACTTCACATATACTATTCACAAAGTTTTCATAACCGGTCGTACTGTCCAAGGCACTCTGGAGTGTTCATTCTGTTCTTGAAAAAGTTTTGACAAATAACTAATCGATAGCTTTATCCATTCTTCGCAAAGATGGTCATACTATTTTATGGGCGTATTTTTCAACAACTTCTCATAAATACTTGGGTGGATTTGTTTCAAAGGTACGGCTGTTTGTTAATTGTTGGTTTCTATAGTGAAGCCATGTTTACTTGTCAAACTCCTCATACGCTCGTCCATCACTGGGATGGTGTTTATCAAACCCATCACAGATGAACAACTTCGACGTGTAAACGTCAAATAGTTATTGGCGCTCTCCTTTGGGTCGGAGTCATGCATTTTCCCGGATATCCGTGATAGGAGCTTTCATTAAAGGCTGAAACATTTTGTTTTTTAAACGTTTGTTTTCAAATATAATTTAACTAAAAAAACCAACCTATTCCTATACCGAAAATAACAACATCTATTTTGAAAAGTGTAAAATTACACCAATCAAACAAGAAATATCTTTAAAAAACATGGTCGGCGCGATTTCGAGTATATATATGAAAGTGATGGGTAGCTAGATTTCATAGTAAAAATTCTGTAATGCAGGAAGAAGGCGGCAAATGTCCTAGGATGAGAAAATGTGCACCCTGACCCGGAGGCGAGCCCGGGACCCTTCGTTTATAAGGCGACTTGCACATGTTTCCCCCAATTCTGAGTAAGTCCGTTCCGTGACATGTGCATCAGAAAACAAACTCATTCCTTGTTTTTCTACTCGAAATATTGACCGTTATTCAGGTTGAGAAAGTATAATTACTCTACACTTATAGTTAACATAAGTTTGGGGGTAATTATATATTATGTTGATAGATATGAACTATTTTCGTACTAAAATGATAACACCATTAATAATAGACAGAAAGCGCAAGAGATTTTTATTGACCTTTTTCATACAGTATTATCCAATTAAAAGGTACCTTACAGAGTCAATATTTCGATCCAAAAAATGTTGTACATTGTACTTTTCATTTCATTGGCTGTTGAAAGGTTGCCAACTTCCGGTCAAAAGCGAGCTTAATACGGCTGCGCCGAAAAAGAAATCGTTTTAACGTCAGAACTGATCCTTCCGGGTCTATTTACCCGGAGACACCTCAAAAACTACACAAAGATACACGAAAACGCCAAAATATTGTTAAAATGTAGTGTTTACTATTTAGATGTCAAATCTGAAACCGGAAAACCTATTCTTATACCGAAAATAACAACATCTATTTTGAAAAGTGTATAATTACAAATCGTATTGACTTAAAACTGATCCTTGAGTGCCAACTATTTACCCGAAGACACCATAGACTACACAATGACATACGAAAACGCCACACTATTGTTATAAATAAACAGTTATTAACATTCAGATGTAAAACCAGAAACATTTCATTAAAATACGTCAACAATGTTGCAAAGAACTGCGTAACATGTAAGTATCTTTATCCAAAGAAGGTGGAGATATATTTACCTGACTTCAATTTCTAGTCAGTTTTTGCCGAAAACTTGTGATTGATTATCGAAAAATGGGTCAACTACGGTGACCAATGAGTCCATTAATGTGGTTGACCTAGTTTTTGGTCTGAGCTGAATTAAAAGTTGTCTATTTATATAGCATTTCAATTGAAGCGAGTGTGCAATATGTCAATCCGTCATTGGTTGATTCAAGGTAAAATGTGATATTTGTTAATCAGCTTCTAATGACAAAATACAGCATCGTTATCTCAAAGGTAGGCCTACCCGTTCCAGTCGGTGACCCGTTGAGATTGTGTTTTTTTAACCTTTGCGCCTGTGTTGATAATAAAAATAGAAAATAACAGTAATTTGACCATTCGTTTTTTTTTCATTTTATTTTCTTTTTTTAAAATTAGAGTCACAGTGGCTTTTTCATTACATTATACAGTTATAAACAATGTTGCGATCAGTGTATCGTTTTACGGACCTGTAAGAATGTAATATTGACCGAAGACGTCAACAATGTTGCAAAGAACTGCGTAACATGTAAGTATCTTTATCCAAAGAAGGTGGAGATATATTTACCTGACTTCAATTTCTAGTCAGTTTTTGCCGAAAACTTGTGATTGATTATCGAAAAATGGGTCAACTACGGTGACCAATGAGTCCATTAATGTGGTTGACCTAGTTTTTGGTCTGAGCTGAATTAAAAGTTGTCTATTTATATAGCATTTCAATTGAAGCGAGTGTGCAATATGTCAATCCGTCATTGGTTGATTCAAGGTAAAATGTGATATTTGTTAATCAGCTTCTAATGACAAATACAGCATCGTTATCTCAAAGGTAGGCCTACCCGTTCCAGTCGGTGACCCGTTGAGATTGTGTTTTTTTTAACCTTTGCGCCTGTGTTGATAATAAAATAGAAAATAACAGTAATTTGACCATTCGTTTTTTTTTCATTTTATTTTCTTTTTTTAAAATTAGAGTCACAGTGGCTTTTTCATTACATTATACAGTTATAAACAATGTTGCGATCAGTGTATCGTTTTACGGACCTGTAAGAATGTAATATTGACCGAAGACGATGCATATTGACCTATTTCTCTCACCCCACGCCCACGTCAGCTTTATGACAACGAAAACAACTTGTTTTTTCTCCTCTGCTAAACCTTGACACATATATTGTAATGTCCTAGGGTGTTACCTCATTCATTCTTTTTTCTTCTTTCATTCTTCTTTCACTCTGGCTGTTTTTCTTTTTGATGATTTTTACTGGCGACACCACATAAAGTTGGCTGTTGCCCTTGCAAATTATACAGAACAGCAACACAACCGTACGTAATTGTGCCAGTATACTTTAATTTCCTTGTGTTTTCCACGGCAGAATCTTGTTGATTGTCACCGGTTTTCGCGAATATACGATTATCCGTCCTACACATTTATTTATGTAATTCTAGTCACATTTCCTAGTCAGTTGTGTTAAATCCAGGTTAAGAATTAATCCTGCACAGTTACTTTGAATAATCACTAGTTATATTTCTGTATTTAATGCATTTGATTTTGTCTTTGTCACTGTTTATGAACTATGTCCGCCATGTTATTTTTAACTGTGAGCAGTTGCGTAGCAACCACAGTGGCGGTATATTTAAATTTTAGTCTTACTGCGTAAATTACCAAAATGTACCAGATTCAAGGTTCCAGAAAGCGCACTTATGAGGTTAATGTCTTTTAATTATTATTATTGATTAAAAGTCGGTTTTTCATTAAAGCCTGGAGGTCGCTTTGTACAGCAACAAGCACCTGTTGTGTGCACACATCCCACAGTCGTGAGCAGTTGATGCTCACTGCCCACAATGTGAATTGTGAGCACACAGCTCACAACTCACAGTATTCGGCAGTGAACCTCACAATTGTGTGCTGTGAGCCTGTTTAGTATAAATACTGCGTTCCCACTCATTTCTGGGACTCCAGCGCTTCTTTCAGTACTACAGGCTGCATTTATTTCACGTTAGGTGTGGATACGTTTATTTCTAAATTATTTTAAGTGCTTGTTGATCATTTAATTTTATTAGAAGCAGCCTGTATTTTTACTCATTTAATTCAACAAATTACTATTTCATACGTAGGTTTTTAAAATGAATTACAGTCTTTTAGATCTCATTCATTGATATTTTGACAGTAATTGTTGTCAGCTCTTCAGCTTTCAAATGTTTGTGAAAACATTACGTTCGGCGACTTTCATACATTAAAGTTTTATACTTTGTTAACAAAATTGTCTCTATAAGTCGTGGGACCACAGTGGCTACATTATAGTAGAATACTTTGGCATATCCATATAGTGTTTGTAGTTACCGTATTGTAGTTATTTTTATTAATCATACAAAAGATCAAACATTAAAGTTAATCTATGAAACTTTAGATGTGTTCAGTCTTTTTAATTACGGTTCAAGTAGCAACCCTGGTCAACCCCTGTAATCATTAGGGCGTAAGTTGGAGTCCATTCTAAATAGTTAGGTGCTACCTAACTTATTGTGATCAAGCTCTGTCCGTATACCAGTCCGATCATAGCCTGCAGTCTCGGAAGTTTTGGGCAGCAGTTTAATCATTATACATAGAAGAGTCGCTTGGCAGCAACAGGGCATTACACGTGACCAGTGATCACACTGACAGACCAGAAGATCGGCAATCTGTGGAACTTAGACCAAACTACCAACTGAGCCTTACTACCCATACAGTTAGTCACGCAACCTACGGGCCTCATAATTAGGCCCCTGAAAGCGCCCCATACCACTGGAGCGTAACATCTTATGGTGGCAGCGGTGGGATCTGTAAATTCCATGAAACAGATCCAGAGATCCGAATCCAGATTTTTATATACGCTACCCTTCTATTCGTAGAAACCAACAATGAACCAAAATAGACCTGACGAGATCCAGAGTGACGAGGAAGTGACCTTTAACTTGATGTCAAGCGTACCTACCGAGAGTAACCACTGTGAGTCACTTGTACAGAACAATATGCAGTTCGCAGATTGCAATGATAACCAGTCCATTATATCCTCGGAAGAAGATATTTATGTCGAAGTGCCTGATACTGATCAGGTTATGCCAGACCAAATTCAGAGTAGTAATGATAACAATGGTGCCATTGAGAACATGGTAAATAATATCACAGGTGTTTTAAAAGACGTGGTAAAAGAATTAAAAACCCTTAAAGATGTCAAAGAAAGTAGAACCACTCATGGGACTTTCCCAACTCAAAACGAATCTAACAGACAGTTGCCTAGAGTAGTTATTAGCAATAACGCAACAGAACGGAATAAGCATTTTCCCAGCAATAACCTTCCTAACCCATCTTACGTTCGGGCCGGTTTCGAACCCGAGGGTGTGCAACCGAGCCTACAGCCAGGCATGGCCGCTGGTAGAAATGTGTCCTACAATAGCAATCAAAACCAGTTGTATTTTGACCAAGGGGAACCCGTTCCAAACTTCCAGTATAACCAACCTCTAACAAGAGAGTCTGAATATTTAGAATACATGCCAGCCCCAAGGCCCAATGCTATCCCATCATTCGATAGATTTCACAATCGTGGAACACCTTTGAAAATGAATGCCTTTACAGGTAGAGAAGACTGGGCAACCTGGATAGCTAGATTCGAAGCCATTGCCGATAGGTACCGGTGGTCACATGAAGACAAGCTAGACCAACTTTTGCCAAAAATCGAAGGGCAAGCCGCGCAGTTTGTTTTTTGTCAGCTTCCACGCGTGATTTTATCAAACTACAAAGAGCTTATAAAGGAGTTGAACAGCAGGTATCGCGTAATTGAACCAGCGCGTTCATTTGCGGCAAAATTCAGTAGGCGATCACAAAGGCATGGTGAGACGGCAGAGGTATATGCAGCAGAGCTAAAGATGCTCTATGATAAGGCGCACGGATATCGGGATAGGCGCACAAGGGACGAAGACCTGGTGAGACGATTCTTAGACGGATTGCTAGATGAAGACATTAAATTTGAGGTCGAGTATCACAAGGAGCCTGAAAATATCGACGAGGCAGTGTTTCATGTAGTAAACATGATCCAAATGCGCAGCAGGGGTGATTATGACAAAAGATCAAGAAAAGGCACAAGACGCACTGTACCTGACAATGATGACAGTTACTCAAGTGTAAGTCGGTCGGAAAATTACTCAGCCATAAGACGATTCGACTATAAGACGCACAAGAAGGAAGAAACGGAAATTAATCGTGAAAGACAGAATCCAAAGACAGAAGAGGCTACAGCTTCAGCACAGAAAGGAAATGACATCCTATCACAGATTATGGAAAGGTTAGAAAGACTAGAGGGAGCACAGAGAACAACTCCAAATGTAAGAAAGAAGCCTTTAGACGACAAAATCCGTGATGTTGAATGTTTCAACTGTCACAGAAAGGGCCACTATGCCAGAAATTGTCTCGACAAAGCAGCATTTAAGCGTGAGCAGAGAAGTGATGCCACAACAACAAGTACCAGTAATTTAAACATGAGAGGACCAGCCCTTGCGGCCAAAGGGAGGTCCCAGTAAATAAAGACGATAAGGCCAAAAGCACCGATGTAGAGCACGAAGCTCATGTTGGGGGGAAGTCTGCAAAAGCGGGAAAAATAAAGGAGCAGCCCAGAGAGTTATATGATGGTGTTTACGTAGATGGCTACGTTCAGGACAATCCCTTAGTGTATACGATGGACACAGGGGCATCAAGGTCGATTCTTTCATCCAGGGTGTATGAGAAGATTTGTGAGGATGTCCGTCCAAAGTTGGAAGGCTCTGCTTGCCTTAGAGGGGCGGGAGGTTCCCCAATTCGAGAAAGAGGCAAAGCAACATTTAACATGAAACTGGGTCAGCTCCAATTGCAGAGGGAGATGATTGTGGCCGACATCGAGGACGAAGCTTTGTTAGGCTACGATATATTAGTGGACGACGAGACGGGTCCGGCAGACTTACTCCTGAGCAAGAATATTACTCTACTTCAAGGTCAAGAAGTACCTTGTAGACCGAGAGCAAAGAAACCAAAAGTGAGAATGGTGCTTGTTGCAGACGATGTCAGCGTGCCTGGTAAATCGGAAGCTCTTGTTGATGTGTTTGTGGAAAGGATTGAAGAAGACGACCGAGACAATGCTGCAGATTACGTAATAGAACCAACAGATGGCTTTAACGACAGATATCATCTGGTTATGGGAGCTACCGTGGTGGACATCAATAGGTCGGCAACGACCAAGATCAGGGTACTTAACCCACTACCATCTGAAGTTAAGCTACGACAATATGCTTACATAGGGACAGCTGAAAAGATCGATAAAATAGTTACCGTCATTACCGAACAAGAGCATGCCGAAGAGACAGATAACCGTAACAGAATTTGCAGGGTAGATGTTAATACAGGCAATAGTAGTAAGAAGATGCCCCCTATACAAAAGGTTAATAAAGATCAAGTTCCTGGACACCTTAAAGATTTGTTTGAACAATCAACCAAGGGAAGGTCAACAGACGAACAGGAGGTCATAGCAGGTATACTTAAAAAATACTCAGAAACCTTCTCTAAAGACGAATGGGACCTTGGAACGACACATTTAGCAGAACACTCTATAAATACTGGCGACGCGCAGCCCATAAAGCAACGCCCCAGAAGGGTTCCACTTGCTTACGCAACTGAAGAGAAGAAGGCTATAGAGGACCTCATAAAGAAGGGAGTGATACAGAAAAGTACCTCTCCTTGGGCAAGTCCAATAGTTCTGGTCAGAAAAAAAACAGGAGCAATAAGACCATGCGTCGATTATCGCAGAGTAAACGCTTTAGTAAAACCTGATGGTTTCCCCTTACCGAGAGTTCTAGAGTGTTTGGACGCCGTTGCCGGTTCAAGTCTTTTTAGTAGCTTTGATTTGACTAGCGGGTATTTCCAAATACCACTAAAGCAGGAAGATGTACCTAAAAGTTCATTTGTCTGCAAATTTGGTCAATTTGAGATGACTAAAATGCCGTTTGGATTAAACAATAGTAGCAGCACCTTTCAGCGTACTATGGAATTGGCCCTTCAAGGTCTCCAATGGGAGACATGCTTAGTGTATATTGACGATATTATTGTCTATGGAAACGGCTTTGAACAGCACATAGAAAGAGTCGATCAGGTACTTGATAGAATGAAGCAAGCTGGTCTAAAACTGCGTCCTGACAAATGTCACATGTTTCAAACAGAAGTTGTCTTCTTAGGTCACGTGGTGTCGAAGGCAGGAATTCACCCAGACCCGACTAACACCTCCAAGGTATTGGGATGGCCGGTGCCACAGAACGCAAAACAAGTTAAACAATTCGTGGCGACGGGGTCGTACTATCGTCGGTTTATCAAAGACTTCGCAAAAATGGCCAGACCTTTGACCGATCTTACGAAGAAAGATGCGGTGTTTCACTGGACTGAGTCGTGCAGCAAAGCCTTTCAAGCTATAAAGCTAGCACTCACTAGTCCCGATCTAATTGGGTTCCCTCTAAATGACGCAGGCGTGTTTATACTCGACACAGATGCTTCGGGAGTAGGGATTGGAAGTGTGATGGCGCAAGTCCAAGAGGGGCGCGAGAGAGTTATATCATACGCCAGCAGAGCTCTCAATAAAGCGGAACGAAACTATTGTATCACAGAAAAGGAACTTTTAGCTGTAGTTTATTTTATACAGTATTTCCGCCAATACCTATTAGGGCGCAAGTTCCTGGTACGCACAGATCACCAAGCTCTGGTGTGGTTGTTTTCTTTAAAGGAACCCAACGGGAAAATAGCGCGATGGATAGAAATACTAGCGCCATTTGACTTCAGTATCGAATACCGACCAGGTAAAAAACAGCCGCACTGTGATGCTTTGTCAAGATGCCCACAACCAAGAGATTGTCAATGTCCTGATATTGACACTAGTGAACCTTTGAGGTGTGGCCCATGTAATAAATGCAAAAGAAGGGCAGAAGATATGCAACACCTCCCGTCAAAACATGCGAATGGAATTCAAACTGAGATGACCTCCGCCGACGAAACAAGATTGGATAAAGACCCCATCAGGCAGATCGACCATACCACACCTAGTCCCGCTAATGCCAGTGCGGACACTTTAAGACCATGGTTGGATACCAGAGCCGCTCAGTGGATGGGATGCAAACAGAGGGCAGATCCAAAAATAGCTCCGATTATTAGGGCCAAAGAGAATGGCAAGAAACCTTCAAATGCAGACATGCAAGGTGAGAGCCCCACAACAAGACACTTTCATCTTATATTTGACAGCCTTGAGCTTAGGGACGGTGTACTCTATAAAAGGTTTGTTAAAGCTAACAACATCGACAGGTATCTCCAGGTGATTGCACCGGATTGCTTCAAAAGGAAGATAATGTACCAAATGCATAACGGAATACTCTCAGGTCATCTCGGTGTCAAAAGAACAGCACAGACAATACTTCAAAGGTACTATTGGTTTGAGCTCAAGGATAGTGTTCGTCTATTTGTACAGTCCTGTGACGTATGCGCAGCAGACAAAATGCCTAGACATATACCGAAAGCTCCAATGGGTCACTTGACTAGCGGTGCACCATGGGACACTTTGGCAATTGACTACTTGGGGCCACTCCCTGAGACCCCGCACAGGAATAAGTACATCCTTGTGCTGACTGATCACTTCACGAAATATGTTGAAGTTGTTGCTGTTAAGACTCAAAAGGCAGAAGAATGCGCACTCAAACTAGCGAATGAGTTCATTGCCCGGTGGGGCGCACCGCTGTCCATACACAGCGACCAGGGCGCAGCCTTTGAGAGTAAGCTGTTTAAGGACCTTTGTGACCTTTTCGAGATAAAGAAGACTCGAACCAGCCCACGGAATCCAAAATGTAATGGACAAACTGAACGTTTCAATAAAACTCTTATAACAATGATTAAGGCTTACCTGGTTGACCAAGATGATTGGGATTTATACCTAGGTTGCATTGCTGGAGCATACAGGTCGTCACCACATGAGTCTACAAAGTTGACTCCAAACCTAATGTGTTTAGGTCGGGAAATTCGAATGCCTGCAGACATCGCATATGGCTACATTCACGAAGATAGGCGTGTCTCGGCCTCTCAATATGTAGAAGAGATTCGCGACAAAATGGTTCAAGCCCACGAAGTAGCCCGTAAACACCTGAAGACCAGCGCTAAGCGCAGCAAAGAACGTTACGACGCGAAATGCTGTTTCTCCAACTATGATGTCGGGGATATTGTTTGGATGTTGCATGAAGCTAAGACAGTAGGCATAACACCAAAGCTGGAACGAAAGTTCGACGGTCCCTTTCTTGTCAAAGAAAAGAGGTCGCCCGTCACTTATATCGTGCAATTAGATGCACGCGGGACTAGCCGAATGGCCCACCATGATAAACTAAAACATTACTTAGGTGATGAGGTCCCAAATTGGTTAAAGAAAGCCAGCAAGCCCCTAAAGAAGGGAAAGCCTAAGATCCAGTAACTGTCCAGACGTTCACTGTATCTGGTTCCTTTTAGATAGTTTCACTATACATGTTTCGTATTAGCGCTAGAATAGGTAGCAGCGTAGTTTAAAAGTAGAAATTCAAGGTGGTCACACGACGTTATCAAAACAGCTAAACTTACATTCTGGTTGAGCAAAGTTTCCGCCAAGACTGACTGAAGATCTTTCAACTAAAATGTTCACATTCTTTTACCTCTAGTAAGGATCCCCAATTTATGCTTTCAGGCTGCAATGGAATCTCAAAGAGCACCGAGGCGCAGCAGAATGTATACCTGTATACACTGCAGCAACCGGAAGTTGTCGTACGTTGCCGAACGCTACAGAGTTGTAGACCATGTACAGAAGCATCACCTTGCTCTTGATGAGGCGTCATTTTACTGCAACCTGTGTATGTTTAGGTGTGCCTCAAGAGATCAACTTGAGAAGCATATGACTGCCTACAAACGACATGTTATGATGGCGACCAGCCTAGGTGTTGGCGCAGATGTTCGGAAGTTCCTAGTGGCGAACCCGAATCCAAGGCAGATACGGGAAGGGATCGATTTCAGACAGGCTGCCTTGGAGGATCAGGCCGGTGAACTTTTCTCACGCCCAGAAGATCCTTTTGATGATACGGTACCAGCGCTGCCTGAAGACAAGTCACAGGACCTGATTACAGTGCAGGTAACTCCAGCCATGTTGGCTTCCCTCATGCCGCCAAAAGTGCCTATGACTAGCCAGCCAATCAGCAGTCTATTCGATACAAGTCAAATCAGTACTGCAGCTTACGACCCAGTGAGACCCAGCTATAAGGGAGCGGCACCCGATTCGGACTTTTTAACGGCTACCGTGTTCGGTACACCACAGGTGTCTTTACCTTCGTTTCAGCCACTGACTGGCTTTGCTCCGCCCTCCACGGCAACGTACGTGCCAACCAGGGCCTCCACGCCAAACAACGTGAATAGGCGACAGTTACTGAGCCCACTAAACACACCTGAAATCCGGCATACACAAAGCCCTCATGAAGCCCCACTTAACCGTCATCCAACCATAGAGGAAAATGTGCTTGACCAGATACTGGGGAATAATGAGCCCATGAACTTTTCTCCAGATGTTACCAAGAACCACGCACCAACAACCTGTGCAACGACGGACCAGGCGTGCCAGACGAGGTCGGTAGAAGAATTGATGGCCGACCACTACAAGCCTATCACCGCCACGCTTGGTCACCTTGAAAAGGCCATGGAGGTGTCTCTTGGTAAGGTTACATGTGCCATGGAGTCATCTGTGAGAGCCACCCGTCATCTGGGACAGGCAATGGAGTCGATCGCGGACTCAGTCCGAACACTGAGCAGGGCTGTAGAGCGCATTGCGGACGAGCAGCGAAGGCAAGTGAGGCGAGATGATTCCACAGCCACCAGACCTGAGAAGAAGCCGCGGTTGGAGGAAAATAAGGAGAACTCAACGCTGAAATCTGTCGTCACAAAGAAGCATAATTCTAAAAAATAAGGAAAATTTATACAAACATTTAATTTAATAACATTGTGCGAATTGGAAGCGCTTTAAATGCTGTGAAACTTTGATATGTAAAAAGTGAACTTTAATTACACGTTGAAACTTTAATTATTCGAGTGGAGAATGACAGTGAAAACTTATATGATAAACTATTCAAAGGACTCATATTTAGACTTCAAAGATTGTGACAGCTGAAATGCTATTAAGTTAACCTAATGAATTTTGTGTTACTTTAGTGTTATTTGAATTTGTATCAGTCACGTAACACTAATATTGTTATTCTGCTTATATATATATAACTGTTTTTAATTACAGTGTTTATTAAGATATTCCGCATGTCTCTTGGCTTATAGTGATTCAATCACATATTCTTAGTGTTGATCTAAAAAAATGTATAGTAACATATACATATCAGGATTTAGATCTTCTGTAATAATGCTAAGGTGTCTTTTATTGTCTGAACGTCAAGTTTTGGTTGTGATGTAGAAGCATTTTTACGAAATTTATGGTGGCTTTACACTTTAAACACTTCTAATGCTCAGTTAATTTGTAGTGTTGTACCTTGAGCTGAATCTTACTTAAATTTAAGTAATTTTCTTTTTCTTGATTATTCTTAAGGTGATTCAGTGCACATTTGTGATTAAGGTAGCTTGTGTATAAGTATCGTGAAATTTAATTATTGTCATATAATAGTTTAGTGGCAACAGGAGTTGTGCCATGGAAAACCGGGGGGTAATGTAATGCCCTAGGGTGTTACCTCATTCATTCTTTTTTCTTCTTTCATTCTTCTTTCACTCTGGCTGTTTTTCTTTTTGATGATTTTTACTGGCGACACCACATAAAGTTGGCTGTTGCCCTTGCAAATTATACAGAACAGCAACACAACCGTACGTAATTGTGCCAGTATACTTTAATTTCCTTGTGTTTTCCACGGCAGAATCTTGTTGATTGTCACCGGTTTTCGCGAATATACGATTATCCGTCCTACACATTTATTTATGTAATTCTAGTCACATTTCCTAGTCAGTTGTGTTAAATCCAGGTTAAGAATTAATCCTGCACAGTTACTTTGAATAATCACTAGTTATATTTCTGTATTTAATGCATCTGATTTTGTCTTTGTCACTGTTTATGAACTATGTCCGCCATGTTATTTTTAACTGTGAGCAGTTGCGTAGCAACCACAGTGGCGGTATATTTAAATTTTAGTCTTACTGCGTAAATTACCAAAATGTACCAGATTCAAGGTTCCAGAAAGCGCACTTATGAGGTTAATGTCTTTTAATTATTATTATTGATTAAAAGTCGGTTTTTCATTAAAGCCTGGAGGTCGCTTTGTACAGCAACAAGCACCTGTTGTGTGCACACATCCCACAGTCGTGAGCAGTTGATGCTCACTGCCCACAATGTGAATTGTGAGCACACAGCTCACAACTCACAGTATTCGGCAGTGAACCTCACAATTGTGTGCTGTGAGCCTGTTTAGTATAAATACTGCGTTCCCACTCATTTCTGGGACTCCAGCGCTTCTTTCAGTACTACAGGCTGCATTTATTTCACGTTAGGTGTGGATACGTTTATTTCTAAATTATTTTAAGTGCTTGTTGATCATTTAATTTTATTAGAAGCAGCCTGTATTTTTACTCATTTAATTCAACAAATTACTATTTCATACGTAGGTTTTTAAAATGAATTACAGTCTTTTAGATCTCATTCATTGATATTTTGACAGTAATTGTTGTCAGCTCTTCAGCTTTCAAATGTTTGTGAAAACATTACGTTCGGCGACTTTCATACATTAAAGTTTTATACTTTGTTAACAAAATTGTCTCTATAAGTCGTGGGACCACAGTGGCTACATTATAGTAGAATACTTTGGCATATCCATATAGTGTTTGTAGTTACCGTATTGTAGTTATTTTTATTAATCATACAAAAGATCAAACATTAAAGTTAATCTATGAAACTTTAGATGTGTTCAGTCTTTTTAATTACGGTTCAAGTAGCAACCCTGGTCAACCCCTGTAATCATTAGGGCGTAAGTTGGAGTCCATTCTAAATAGTTAGGTGCTACCTAACTTATTGTGATCAAACTCTGTCCGTATACCAGTCCGATCATAGCCTGCAGTCTCGGAAGTTTTGGGCAGCAGTTTAATCATTATACATAGAAGAGTCGCTTGGCAGCAACAGGGCATTACACGTGACCAGTGATCACACTGACAGACCAGAAGATCGGCAATCTGTGGAACTTAGACCAAACTACCAACTGAGCCTTACTACCCATACAGTTAGTCACGCAACCTACGGGCCTCATAATTAGGCCCCTGAAAGCGCCCCATACCACTGGAGCGTAACAATATTACTTAACCGTTTTATTTACTTAAAAACATTTTTGTACTAAGTCTTCCATGACCGCAACTGTAGTATAGTAAAAAGTTTTGCTCTATTCGAAAACTGTAATAAATATAGGATGCAGTGACAGTGACGAAACAGATGTATGTATACACTTACCGTGACAGGAATTTGTCTTCTGCTTCGACACTGTCACTTTATCCTAAATTCACTGTATATCGAAACAAGTTAAATACATGCTGGTAGGAAATTCCAAACTGTAATAAGCTTATTATGTCTACAAGTTAACCAAAGGCATCATTTGCCATAAAGGTTACGATTTAGACCAGCATGTACAACCTTCAGGCGATTCGTCGTACGATACAGGTGCTTCTGCTTTGTAACAAATTCAGGCTACTTGCCATAAAAACAAAGGAATAAACCTACAAAACACGTATGCTGAATTCTTACATCTAAAAGGTTACAAACAAGGTGAAAGAACAGACAACAACAGCAACAACAATAGTAATAATAATAATAATGATAAGAAGAAGAATAACAACAACATTTATAATAATATAAATAAAATAATAATTATAATAATAATTATAATAATAACGGCAACAGCAACAATTATGATAATAATAATCATATGATTGATTGATGTATAAAGGTAGAATTTGTGCGCATAATGATAATATTAATTATAGTTGTTGTTATTACTACCATAAAATGTAGTCTGTTAGAAGCATTTTCAGTCATTAACTCCTCTCTTAAAGTTGATGTTATGGATTCCAACTGAATGTGGGGAAACCTGTTTTTTTTAATCGAAAGTACATGCTATAAGAACAGCGCGGCATTATTTTCAAATGACGTTGTAAAACAAAACTTTGAGACAACAATTTTTAATGAAAACGCAATATACATACGAAGGAAATGCATATGTCAACATTGTTTTTGATTAAATAGAACTAGGTTCTATCATCCTATCAGTACAAACAATTTCTTAAGCGATAAAATGCCCTAGCTTTATCTATAAAAATAAACGTTTTTGAAAGAAGAGTCATAAAAACGAGAAAAATTCCCTTTTTTAAAATGTACATGTACATGTATTCCGATTTTTGCAGGTGAAACGACAGCTCGGCCATTTCTTCCATTTAAAGTGTATAAACTGTTGAAATAAGAAACAACTACTGAAATTCTATAAATTTTCATTTTCTTAATTTATATTTTTCATTGAAGATGTATGTATTATATCTGATTGTCACACATATTGAACATGCAATCATGTGTATAATAGTTTGAAATCACCAGACTGCACATTTCAAAACATACCTTAATATAGCTACTTTTCTTGCTAATCTGTTTAATCAATATTTTGTATATACAATATGTACTTTTATATACCTTAAGATATATTATTGTACATTCTGTGAATCCGCAAAAACTTTTCACGAAATAACTACCAAGTATTTACAATATGATGAGAATTTTATTGCTTCCAAGAAAGCCTTAGTTTTCAATAAGCTCGATACTTTCAGTCTACGCATTGCGTATTCTATGAATCCGAAAACCTTTTTTTGGAATAACTACGCAGGTTTTACAAATGAAAAGAATTTTAATGCTTCGGAGAAAACCTTACTTTTCAACAAAAGCCGAGACTTTCATTCTACGTATGTATGGTGTATCCCTGAGTACCCACGGGTCGTCGCCTTTGGGATTTTAACCTAGATATATACAAGAAGAGATTAATCAAATTGAAATTATCATTTAACTTTTAGAGAAACCCCTTTTCTTTCTAACAGTTGCTATTTTATCTAAAGTTAAGGAGAATGCAGACAAATCTTGTGTGTAAAACTCCGTAATATTGGAATGACTTCTTGATGTTGCATTCGGTCTCATGTAAAATTGTTAGGTTTTGCTTCAATAAGTTGGTGAAAGGGAATAATTCATTAAGCTTATACTTTCTAAAAAGTTAAAATCTTGAACTACTTAACAACTGCATTAGGATCATTATATTATTTAAGTAGTGACCAAAGAAGTATCTGCTCCCCCTGTTGGGGTATATTACCATTTTACCGGGCCACGTGCTTTTAATTCATTGTCGTGTTCACTTAATTTCCAAACGCAGTAGCTTTTCACACAAGCTGTAAACTTTATAAACGTTTTTAGCAGAAATGTACCTGTCTGAGTATTTTATTTAGCAAGAGTATGAACAAAATTAACAATAAAAGTTACACAGATTGAGGATCATAACCCCGTCTGTGATACCTGCCATCTTATACAAGACTGCGAGTGGACGGTGGAACTGGGCACCATGGGCGGCGGCGTCTCCCCTAATATTTCGGGAAAAATTTGTCATGGATTCTACTTTATATCTCAACTGAACGTGGGGGAACCTGTTTCTACCTCGAAAGTACATGTTACAGATATAAATATAGGGCGGCATTATTTTCAAATGACATTATAAAAAACGCTTTGTACCAAGGAACGCCGGAACTGGGCACCAGTGGGCGTCGGCATCTCCCAAATATTTCGCTGTGGTTTTTGTCGGTTTTACAACAAAACTTCACTTAAGTGTGTTTTCCTTGATACTGAAAATGAGTCGGCTTACTGTTTTGGTTAGGTAGATGCCACTTAATGTTTACGTCGATGGCAAATCACATTTAAATGTATGACTAAAATAAACAGAGATATGAAACTAGCATCATATGCTGTGTTTCTGTGCAATAAATCTAGCTAGTTTTACCTATTTGTGTATTTGCTAAAGACAATCGCTACAAGTAGCAGTAATTTGCATTAAACTATATACTTATACGCGTGAACAATGAAGTAACTGACAGCATGGCGATGTCTGATGTTACAAATGGGTTATCAGATACAAGAAAAAACATCAATTTGAAACCAGCTTCGGTAAATTTATAAGCTTTGACAAGACAGTACTGCAGTATCAAACAAAAACAAAACATGATGTTGATCTTAATATAAAATGTAAAAAAAGATTAAACATCATTTAACACAGCAAATACACAGCACATACTATATACAGAAGAAAGAATCTTCTAAATATGAGAAATTGCAGCCAGGCAAGGTATACATGTGCTCACTTTAACTTTACAATGGACTCTACAAATGCAAGTGTAAAAATAAAGGCCACACTTTTCATGGGAGCATGTCTACATCTTTCAGACAATGATTTCCGACATTTTCCAGTTATACGATTTACAGATGCAGTGGCCCTGCTACGATGCCAAGAAACGTCATCTTCACAATAACGCAAATAAACCACAATTAAAGCAAAAGTGACTCTGCAGAGTCGAATGCTTCATGACCCGAGATTTCTAGAACTGTCAGAAAGTGGTATCGTATTACAATACATGTAAATTATTAAATGAGATTTTTATGCATTTTGAACAATTTGTACCGTTTAAAGAGAGGGAACAAAATATCGAAGTTAACAAGGTTACACATTAGTTTCTGACTTTTTATCTAATATTAGAATAAAGGTCATCTATTTACAAGCAATAGGTCAAACACGAAGTTCATGACAAAGGAGAGACTCAGTACAAATTCACAGAAACGCTATCCCTAACTCTCTATTGTCCATCAAAGTACAATACATCTACTAATCAAGACTTAGGCTTCGTTTACATACAACAAGTTTCTTGTACAAGACATTAAAGATAAGGCAAAGTTATGACTTGTACAAGAAATTTTTCTACACAAGATCTAGCAAGAATTGCTTTGACAATTAATCACAAAATAGCGGGAAGATGTCTTCAGCATATAATATTGTCTTGAACATGCAGACGAGTTTCTGATTTTTTAAAGAAAATATGAAATGAATGGTTTATGTGTTTGAAAAAATGCATTAAGTGTTCTTATCGAGAAAAATCTTTGATTGAATGACCAATACATATTAAAATGACTTTTAAATTTCATCTTAAAAACTCTCTTTTTTGTTCAGTGTGATAGTACTTTAAACTTGTATCATATAAATGTTCCCTTTTTTGGTATAAATTGATCAGTTGGTCAACTTTGTCCTTTGACCAAGCCATTGTGTACTAAATGTTTTAAAATGTACCTGAATTACCTCTCCCACACCTGTTTTTCCTCTCTAACACTTCTTATCAGTAATTTGACAGCCAAGAAATTGTGAAAAAACAGAACAGGCTCTATTCTCAGGCAAGAAAATTATCGCATATTATGTCACATAAATTCTGACAAAAGTTGCTCAAATGTGGGTGTTTACATATGAAAAATTCTTGTACAAGACATAAAATGTCTTGTACAAGAAACTTGGAAGGTGTAAACCCCCACTAATTCATAGGCAAAGCTTCAATATCATTAATAAGTGTAACCTCAAGTTATCTTGTTTAGACGAGATCAGACTTATAAACAGCGGAGAAACATTCCCTAGGAGTGGGGCCCAGACAAAAGAATATGACATTTAAAATTAAGTTCCCAAAAAAAAGGACATCGTGTCTTCAATAATCAGCTTTGGTACCTTGACGTCATCATCTCAATGTCGTTAGGAAGCAGGAACGTAACTTTTCCAAATCATATAGGAAGTTCAAGGACGAAATGATTTAGCGATACCTCAGATGTATGGAACAACGAAAGAACTGTGTAATAATGAGCATGGGACTGCAAAATCATACACTTTTGGTTTCTTGGTAGTTTTGGATAATTATATGGTCAACGTCACTCATACCACAAATAAATTGTATCTAATTTGATGAAAGTAATGACACAGCGGCCGAATGGCTTGGTAGGGGCGGGGGGTGTGTGTGGGTGCGTGTGCGTGGTGCGTGCGGCGTGCGGCGTGGTGTGTGTGGTGGGTGCACTCTGGGGCGTGGGGCTCGTTTTGGGGAGGCTGCGTTTTTGGTACGTGGCATTCCCTGTTTGATATTATTTTTGTTTTTTTGGTGACGATTCTGGAGAAATTACACCGGGCAGTACTTATTTGGCAAGTCTTGGTAATTATCAACTGCCGCGTAGCGGGAGGGGATATAGGAATGGTATCCGTCTGTCCTTCCGTCCGTCCGTAACATTTCCTGTCCGCTCCATATCACCTTAACCGTTTGAATAATTTTGATGAAACTCATTTAAAATATTCATTCCATCACTCCATGTGCAGAACCCATGAGCTGGTCACGCTGGGTCAAGGTCACAACTTAAGGTCAAACGTTTGAGTCTTAAATTACGTGTCCGCTCTATATGTCCTTAACTCAATGAAAGATTTTGACAAAACTCAGGTCAAATGTTGACCAATTTAAGACAATGAACTGAACCAAAGACCTGGTCATGTTGGGTCAAGGTCGATGTCAACACTTAACGTCAAAAGTTACAGTCGTGAATTTCTTGTCTGATCAATGTCTCCACAACCCTTTGAAGTAATTTGATGAAACTGTGGTGAAATATTTACTTCATTTAGTTAATGTGCAGAATCCATGATCGGGCCATGTCAACATAAGCTCAAGGTCAAAACTTAAGGTCACAGATTCCAGTCTGTCAGCTCAGTACCTTCTAAACTCTTTGAAGGATTTTAATGAGACTTCAGTCAAATGCTCATCTCGTTAAGACAATATTTTGCACCACACTGGCTCAAGGTCAAGGACACAGCTTAAGTTTAAAGGTTCGAGTCTTGAATTTGTGTCCACTTAATATTTCCAAAACCGCTTGATGGATTTGAATGAAACCAAAATTTTCACCTCATCGAGATGATGTGCAGAACCCATGATAGTCACACTTTAAAATCAAATACAGGTGATGAGTAGAACACTCTTTTATTCAATATGACAAAACCGTTTGCCCGTAAAACCTCAAATAACCTATTCTTTTTGTCAAAGTTCTACATTATATTGTCTTACTTTCCTTATGAGGAAATGAAAGTTAGTTACCTCGAAACGATAGTAAATATATGCATATATACAAACTTTGAGTGCCGGTCAGGAGTATATCGTTTGCATTACACAGAACATTTCCAGACATGAATTGTGCTGTCCAAATAGAGCAATGAAAACTAGGCATATGCATTCTTGTCATTATTGAAACATTGGTGCATTATTTTCTGTTCTCAACACTAATCTTCATTGGGTACTAAATTTTACTGTTAGATAAACATTCTTCGATAAAATCTACACTTCCTACGTCGTAGAGGCCTTACCTTTGATCACTTGAACAAATCAGTGACATTTTCAGTTACCTTTCAGAAATTCACACGAACTTCTGAGATAAAACTACACTCAGTAGCATGAATTCATTCAATATTTCCATTTGCGACAGGGGATATAGCTGTCTTTTAGACTGCCATGTTAAAGGGACAATAACACCATAATGTAAGGTGGTGATCTGGAAATACACTGGGAAATAGTGCTCAGATGAGCGACTAAGGACCACCTTGAACCTATGGGAAATAAAAAAATATCTGCATATGTCAGCAAGTAGTCAGTTTATGGTAGGACATCACAACTTGTATTTCCTTACACCAACTGGTACAGGTTCAGTTTCCACAGCTAGCATGTTATACTGACTTGAATTACCAACAACGAATTACCCTGTGATTTATACTACTTCTCAAACGAGTTAATCGAAATAAGTTGCCAATTTACTTTAAGTCAAAACTTTTTGTAGGATATCTCCGAGCTCGAAGATATTTATGGTTAAAGGTCCGTCGACATGCTTATCAGCATTTTAATTTATTAGACTGTCCCACAAATATGCGGAAAACAACAGAAACAATGACATGTTATCTAGATAAATGTACTGTTTATTGTAAAGCTATCAAATACACATGAAAAGCAATACAGCTAAAAGCATGATACTTATAACCAAAAACTTAATTTAGATTTCAAAACTTACAACTACATGAAAGTTCTCAGAATGTTGACCGATATATCGGAAAACAATATGAAATCGATAAGGAATTTTACATAGAATTATATAAGAACTAATTAAAACCATCTACTTGTAACACTTCAATTTTATACTGGGTCGTATTCGCGATATTACTAGAAAAAATATTTCTTCAATTATCGAATGATATATGTTTCTTCAAAATAAGTAAATTTCTTCTAGCTTCTAATTCTGTCAAACTGGTCACAAGTTTTTCCTGTTTAACGTAGTAGCAAAATACACAAAACAAGCGAGCCTGCACCATTTGAACTAATCTTTAAATCAAATAAATTAATTTTAAAATATATTCCTTGATATCGTGACATTTTACAGTTGGCACTATGAATGTATAATTTAAGAATACTAGTATTTCAACATCGTTTAAAAATAAACTGAACACAATGCAATGTGCTATCACTATCGTTTACGCAAATTTATCAAGTATTTATGAATATCTAAAGTTTTACTAGGACTTTATATTATTTAAAAAGACTCACATCTATGTTGCCTCAAGACATTTTGGGATTTTTTTTCCTCACAACAGTAATAAGGAAGAATTCCGGTGGGACATTTCTGGTGAGCTCGAAGTTGCGCTTATATTTGTACACTCTGTCATATCTACCGCAAATGATTTTCTCGCTCGACACCATTCATTTTTCTGAAAATAAGGAAATGCATGTATTATTCGAACATTTCAACGAAATAGGTAGCATACTTTCCATGTTGAAGTTACAAGAAAAACCGACTTCAAAAATTAGCAAAATAAAATGACTTCAAAGATAACCATAATTTGCAATTTCCTTTATTTTTGGTAAACTGTTCGTTTCTTCGAAAATCGTTTTGACGGCTTGATAATGATCAAAAATTGGGCTTGCCCAGTGGTAATAATGAAGTTTATGTAAACATAGTTTTTACGATATGTGCAAAATTAAAGTGTTCTCCAAAACTGCCAATTTTCACAGAAGATCAGTATCAGTCGATTTTCGTGCCCGAATGCGCTTTATTAAGTGAAAATTGGTTGACTAAGATCAAACTTACCCCACTTTGAAACTTCGAATTGACGACAATTGTTGTGAAAATTAGCTTCGCGGATTAGCAAAATTGACGTAATAGACCACGTGGTATTGTCACCCTGATAACGCTCGTGTCTATATCGTATAGTCAACCCCACTCGTTTTCTATCCTGTACTTGTCATTTTATTACAAAATGTGGGTGTATTTTGTATCTATGTGCTTTCGTCATTTGGGTAAGAAAGATTATCATTGTTAGAAGGATAAAGATGTCATTTTGAAATTGCTTGGTGAAAAAAGATCCAAACAATTTTGTTTACAAGTTGTTCATAACCGCAACGCAATAAAGCTGACCATATTTTGTTTAAATTCTATTTCCAAAGAATGTCATATTAGGTTTAAGGAAAATTTTGTTTCTTAAAATCACATATTTTCACAGTAAGTCATAAATTAACATTTTAAGTGGAAAAATTAGATAAAAAAGTAATAGATTTGGTGATAATTTCCACTTAAGATGTTAAGGACAATTTCTCAGAAAGACAGACCAATTTACCGAGATATTTACCGATACGTCCGTGAAATATCATTAGATATATTGAGTTCAGTTGTATGCATTGTATTAATGTCTATCAGTCAAAATTATGTTCATGTAACTGTATCATTAAATCAAAGTACTTGAAATAATGATGGAAGGTGATTAGCTTACGAAAACTAAGTAAGATTTGGTCGTTTGTAGCACTGTATAAAAATCCATCTTTTAATATTTATAATTCATGATAAATACATGTACATGTACAAGTTTCAAACATTTGTTAGCATTGTACATGTAGTATGTTTCCGCCAAAAGAGCTAGGAGTCTTGGATCGTGTTTTTTTCCGGCTTTATTGTGCCATTTTACCCTGACATAAGAAACAATGTCATCGAGTATAGATTTATTTCACAAGAATTTAATTTTTTATGTTAGCATTAAAGTACCCAATAGACTCAGTTCTTTGTGAACAAAATTAAAAGGAACTTTACCATGCCGAAAAATTATCCAAGCAAAAGATAAACTGTAAATTACAAAAAACCGCTACATTTGTAGTATCAATCAGGACTTATCACTAGAGAACAGGTGCAAACAATGTTCAAGAAACCTCTTCGGTCAAGATATATATTTTTCTCACCCTGTGACATTTTGCGCCTTTTTGCTACATAAAGGATTTTTTACTATGCAATCTAGCTACCCATCACTTTCATACATGTACTCAAAATCGCGCCGATCATCTTTTTATAAGATATCTCTCGTTTTATTGGTGTACTTTTACACTTTTCAAAACAGGTGTGGTTATTTTTGGTAAAGGAATAGGTTTGTTCAGCCTTTAATGAAAGCATCTACCACGGATATCAGGCAAAATGCATGACTCCGACCTCAAGGGTAGCGCCAATAACTATTTGATGTTTTCACGTCGAGGTTGTTCATCTATGAAGAGTATGATGCAACTCCTCCCAGTTATCAACGATCGTATGAGGGGTTTGGCAAGCGAAATTGCCTCACTATAGAAAAACAACAATTACCAAACAAACGGCCGTAACTTTGAAACAAATTACCATCCAATTATTTATGAAAAATTGTACGGACAAGTCCAACTCTATATGCTCTACATGATGGAAGTATGACACTCTTCGAACATGTTTGATATTTCTAAATATTAAACGCCTACATATTCATTCAATTTAACCGAATTCTGAAAGCAAGATCGTGGGACACCAGCTGAAACGGTTAAATTACTTTTACTTCAAATTACTAAGTAAGCTATATTTAACATCTCTAGAAGCTTTTTGCAACATACCAAGAAACAGATGTAGTGACTTCTACGAGAAGAAAAACAAACAATTATACGTCCAACCCAAACGAAGTGATGATACCGCCCACTGGTGTGATGTCGATGTTAATGTTATAAAAGTAGATGAATTCATATTCAGCTCAGACCATTTGAGTGGCAGAAAGGAGGCTTTTGTAAAGACAGGGACTACTTAAGATTTTAAAACTCACCTGAGGGCCTATTAAGCATAAAAGGGTAAGTTACGTTTGTAGATATATTCTTACAAAAATATATTGTCTAGATAAAAGTTACTGAAGTATTTTAGAGAAAATAATGTTTATTTCTACATCAAGCATTCGTTTAAGACTTCAGTAAAGTGGCAGAAATGTGTCCAAAAAGTTTTTAACACTGACATTCGGTCAGGAAACACACATACAGCAGAAAAATGTTTAATTGAGGATTAGGCGTTTGCAAACATAACTGTTGTTCGGTAGTATCCGTAAATAAACGGGAAGGGTTTTTGAATTTTGTGGAAAAGTGGGAAATCTTCTGTTCTATTTTGACTATTTCTGTCAGATGATAAAAAAAATTGAAATATTATCAATGACATTAATTTTAAAAAATAGCAATAAGAATATTAATAGCAATTACAATTATCAATAACAGCAATAGCAATTAACAATAACAATTAATAATGTACTACTCATGGATATTGACATAATAAGTGTGCATTAGAGGACTTGATTTTTCAAATTCGGTTTATCACTTTACAAGTGCGTAATGTTTGCTTGTGATTGTGGGTCTGTTATTTTCAAGTACAGGCGTGCACGCTAAATTTGTTGAAAAAGACAATAGCAATTACAATTAACAATAACAACAACAGCAATTAACAATAAAAGTTTGTGTATAGGTGTTAAAGCCAGTTGTTTCAGATATTTTCTTCGAAATTTATTGTATCGTTTTCTTTACCTAACAGGTATTTTGTAGTGTCAGATAGGGTCTCTTTGTATGGAATTGTCATGTCTGAAGATTTTGGTCATTTACGTTCATTCGAAAATTGCAACGTTTACTCTATAATCTCACAGAACTTGGAACAAAATAAAGTTCCACTTGTCAACACATAATTCAAATAAATGTGCCAAATGAAATTGATAGTTAACTTTTCTTTGTGGAATGTATTGTATCTGGTGTGCATGGGCACAGGCACAATTATATTGCCTTTTTTCTGGAAATGGGAAAGCAAATTTTAAAGGATACTATGTCGGAGGGAAAATATAAATATGACGGAAAACAATATACATAAAAATATGTACTTTATGACTGAAGAACACATTGCCTACTACGGCTGTGTATTGTTTTAGTACATGAAATACCAAACCCTCTACTAGATTTAAAAGCTTGTGTGACAAAGAGTAGATCTTAATAAGCCATCTCAAATCAATACAGGCAGATCATGACATAACAGTTAGCAAACTCGACTTCGAAATATTTCATTGAAAAATACTTTTAGACAGAAAACGACATGTTACGGAAGGACAACTACATTTTATTTGAACATATATGAATGAAATGTGCTGATGCTAAGATAAAACATAGACAAATCCATCAAAAAATTGGTAAATAATTAATAATCTTTTCTAAACATTTGTCTACTTGGCATTAGGAACTTCACGAAGGACATTGAGATGATGATTGGAAAGCAGCCATGGATATTTGGGACTAACTACATGTATGTTCTGGTATGGTGCGTCATCACACCCGTGGTATTTGTTGTAAGTCATTTACAAATATTGATGTTTTATTTAACGTCATATGAACTCTAACTAATAGCCTTTCTACCATTTGTATGACAGTCCGTCCGCTGTCTACATTTGCCATTTGTTAACACCCTTGAGGTCACATTTGAAACCCAATCTTTATGAAAATTGGTCAGAATGTTTTTTCTTCTTTGATTGTTTTTTGTTCCGGCCGATCCCGAGACTTCTCCCTGCGTGAACTTGCCAAGACTCCTGACAGACACAGGTTTAAGAGAGACAGATGCAGATGTAAGGGAATCCGGGTACCAGACCCTACCTCTATTACGAATAGACCCCTTGGTTCTTTTACATGCCCAATGTATAGCACCGATACAGATGAGACCACCTATGGGTTTTTAACAAGTTCATCTCTAGATGGGTGGCACACACTGACACGCCCAGGTTAGGTTGAAGAGACAGATGCAGATACAATGTACAAGGGAATCCGTCCATATGCGTTCGTCGCCAAGAATTCCATGTAGTCTATTACTTTTATTTTACATTTGCCGTTGCATTTGACAATATGTTTCGATTTTTAGATTGTCCACTTCCTGGAAGGGGGGGGGGGGGGGGGGGGGGGGGGGGGGGGGGGGGGGGGGGGGGGGGGGGGGGGGGGGGGGGGGGGGGGGGGGGGGGGGGGGGGGGGGGGGGGGGGGGGGGGGGGCTTGGGGGGGGCCCGACCCCCCACCCCCGGGATGAGCGGCAGACACCTTAACCTCTACACCACCGCTCCTCTGACTTTTACATGCCGTTCATTACAATATGTTCGATTTTTAGATTGTTCCTTCTGAAGGACGTCCCATGTAATCTGTTAGTTTTACATGCCGTCCACTGCAATATATTTGTTTGAATATTGTTCCCTTTAAATTGCGTCTCTTGTTATCTGTAATCAAAGAGCGTTCCTGTAATTAATCAGTTTTAAATGTGGGTCTTGCCATTCCCCTGTTCGTTTTAAAACCGTCACTTCTTTCCAACTAATCGGGTTTTTTGTGTAAGTTGTTCCGTGCCCTGGTTAGCCGGTTTCATCGGACGGATAGAGTTTATTTACTAATGTATCTGCAGTCTGTCCGCCCCAAACACTGGCAAGTGATATCTCAGAAACTACATGTATATAGAAAGGAACGTTGAACTTGACATACACGGCTTTGTGTTGTTTCGTCAAACTTAACTTGTGATTGCTTTGGCTGTCAGATTTACATTCCCAATCCTCCAAGAACAATTGTCTATTTGAAATAAGGCAATGAGGAAATCTATTTTGATCAGTAATCTTTTCTTGATGGTAGACCTTAAGGGATTGTTGAAATGATGAAAAAATGCTTTAAGTGGGTTTGCTTGCAAAACACTGTAGCATGTTTAATTTGTTTAAGGATACATTGAAAGTGTCTTGTGACGGCACAGAACTACAAAAGCGTACACTCATAACCATGGACCAACTGCGAGATATATATAGAAATAGGAGTAGTGACTTGGATTATATCGAGGGTTCAAGGACATACGACACTCTTCGATATGGAGACCAGGATAGCAAACTGCCATTTGAGGTAACTTTCACGGACAAGCATAATCATGACTGGACAATTAAAACGGAAAAAGAGTCTGATACAGGTAAGTGTGTTCTTTTTATACGCGACGGGAACATTGGGCGGCTACGACCACAAACATTGTCCGCTTTATAAGTCGAACAGTCGTAAATAATCAAAGTATTTGTTGGAAAAGTATCTCGGTCAAGTTCGATAACCAGCAAAATCGCCACAGGGACCTCTGGATTATGACCCTTGAACTATACATAAAAGATCAAATTAGCTTTGTCCGCTTTATAAGTCGAACAGTTTTTATCTGATCTTCATTAAACTTGGTCAAATGTTTTTGGGCATGATGTCTCGGCCATGACCAGCCAATTCTGAATTAGGATCCTTGTATTATCTAATTGATAAAATGAGTCTTGTCCGCTCTGTAAGTCGAACAATTTTCATCCGATTTGCACTAAATTTACTTACTAGTAGTCAAAATGTTTTTCGGCATGATATCTCGACCATGTTCGATAACCAGCTAATCGTCCTAGTCGCTTCTAGAGTCCATGGTCCTTGAATGATTCAAAATTGATAAAATTAGAATTTTGTGCTTTATCTCTCTGAACAATTTTCATGCAGTCTTCACAAATGTTGACAATAATCTTTATGTGTACTTTTCCCGGCCAAATTTAATAATCAGCTACATAGCTGCAGTCACTCTGAAGGTATGGTCCTTTAATTTAAATGTTTACACCAAATTATACGGCCCTTCTGTTGCTAAAATTTGACAAATAATTTCTCCAAACATGAATCGTAACATGTTACAGCCCTTAAACGGCCGTATTTGTGACAGTTTGGCACTCTCGTTACGTTTTGTTGTTAATGCTATTTTCACCAAATATGCGTTGTTGCAATAGGCGGCTGGTAAGTAAGATTAGATGTTCGCATCAAAATACGGCACAGTGACAAGACTTCCCTATTAATATATTCACTCATTGTGAAAGCCCCACTTTTTGACCAATGTTCTTAAATCCATATATCATAATGTTGAGACGAAGAGATGATGATGAAATACAAAATGCAACTTTCAGTCTAATATTTTGTTGCAGTTACGTTGGTGGTTCCATGTGGCACACAGATGTTATGGTACGGAGCAGACGAGAGTCCAACAAGAACAGGTTCGGATGCTCAAACAAGCTGGGCCGAAGTCCAGTTCAGTTATCAAGACACAACTTTTCTACCACCCTATCATGCAGGGGTGAGAATATCTTTTCTGGCATACAAAGATACATCTACCGGAGAATGGTATGTGGATACAGAACGGTACAACAAAATGATCGATAAGATTAAACAAGGTCTAGAAATTACTGATGCTATCATGGATCAAATTGAGAAAGGTTCAGGACTCTTGGCGAAAAAAAATATTTTGCCTTCAAGCGCGTTCATAACGCACCCTAGCAAATTAGTGTACCTATCTTTTTTGTTAAATATTTTTCTGATCAAAATTTAGTAACGTTCAAATGGCCACGTAGACAGTATAGAAGAATCATAAATTATAGACAACTCCACGATTCTACGCCGCAACTTAATATTTTGAAGAAGAAAAGGATTTCGATCTCGATGATGGAAGGATCATGTTGAAAAGCAAAGTAAATGTCATTTGAAACTAATACATACTGAAACATAATTGTGTTCACGTGTGAACAGAAATCAGGCAGGTGGTAATACATTGTAAATTTAACATACCTTTAACAAACGGAAGTTTCTGAATATTTAATTTACCAACTTCTTTAATGCAAATGTATTATCATAAAACTAATACATTATATTCAAATTTTACAACAGTTCGTTGTATTTGTATTGTCTTTGATTTTAGATTTGTTTCACTTATATTATTTTTCAAGAAAATCATACTTAAAAACTACAGTAGAAAATCACAATATCAAGGAATAGATTTTAAAATGAAACAATTTGATGTAAAGAT
>JAFMSR010000001.1:10019745-10055982 GCA_022818135.1 Saxidomus purpurata | reverse complement strand
AGGGGTCATGATTCTAAAATAATTCGTAGAGGTCCATAAGACAATGCTAAGTAACATTCCAAATATCCATTTTCTGCCTGTCGGTTGTGGTTGCTCAATTTTAGTTTTCCCTATATAAGCCTATATGAAAACAAGTGACCTCCCCCACTCCCGGGGAGGGTTAATATTGACCAGGGGGTCATGATTTGAACAATCTTAGTAGAGATCCACTAGCCAATGCTACATGCCAAATATCTAAGCTCTAGGCCTTGTGGTTTCAGAGAAGAAATTTTTTTAAGTTTTTCCTATATAAGCCTATGTAAAACCAAGTAACCTCCGGGCAGGGTCAATTTTGACCCGGGGGTCATAATTTGAACAATCTTGGTAGAGGTCCACTAGCCAATGCCACATGCTAAATATCTAAGCTCTAGGTCTTGTGGTTTCAGAGAATATTTTTAAAGTTTTTCCTATATAAGCCTATGTAAAACCAAGTGACCCCCTGGGCGGGGTCAATTTTGACCGGGGCTCATAATTTGAACATCTTGGTAGAGGTTCACTAGACAATGCCACATGCTAAACATCTTAGCTCTAGGCCTTGTGGTTTCAGAGAAGAAGTTTTAAACTTTTTCCTATTTGTTGCCATAGCAACCAGAGTTCTGCATGGAATGGAATTCTTTGAACAACTTTGATAAAGCTTCATGCAAGGAACATTCCTGCAAATTCTCATCAACATTGGCCCGGGTGGTTTCAGAGGAGATGTTGTTTGAAGAAAATGGTGGACGGACGGACGACGTACGACCGACCCCGGTGAGTGATCCTAATAGCTCACTCTGGCACTTTGTGCCAGGTGAGTTTAAAACAACATATAGACAGTGGCTAGCTAGGTAGCCGTGTCCAGCTACCTAGTCTTTTGGTCTAGGTAGCCGGATCCGGCTACCTAGACTAAAAGGCTAGGTAACCGTACATATAATTTCATACGAGGAGGTACATAGAATTGGTATTGATTACTATTGAATAATCATTAAGGTAAATAATTCTTAAAAGCAGTTAAACATGCCTGAAATATTGAATTTAAGTTTCTTTCAAGGTTTTACTTACTTTTTTTGACATATTCATAAAGTTCATAATTTCAGCTTTCATTTGAAACATTTGAAACAAAACATTTAAAAGTTCATCAAACAATAAAGAAAACAAAGGGTACGTATGGCTGTATTTTCCAATATATTCTTACTTGATATATAGGACCGCCAGATAAAACAGAACAAGCTGCTCCGGATAAAATACATTCAGAACTTTTAAATCTTAGAGAGAAATAATGTTTGGCATTCACAAATTAAAGAACACTACTCAGTCAGTGGTGTCACAGATTGGACTAAATAGATAAAAGTTGATTTTTCACACCTACCGCGAGTGACAACTGACAAGTGGAAAATACACATTGATTACGGCGAAGTTAAACAGGAAAAGATAGTTTAAATCCACATTTTAAGGTTTATAAAAAATTTTTTATAACAATTATATTAAAATGCAGTGTGGCGATTCGCAACGTAATATCGCGGCGACAATGTGTGATTCAAAGGATCTAAATGTAACAGGTCGCTTTTACAGGTGTATTATACCAACAATACAGCAAGGAAAAAGTTATGACTTGTGCAACATGTATTAAACTGTTGAAATATATGTACGGCTACCTAGCCTTTTGATCTAAGTAGCCGGATCCGGCTACCTAGACCAAAAGACTAGGTAGCTGGTTTATTAGTCTGTTTATTAGGATGAGATGTTTCTTAAAGATTTTCCTATTTTGATCCCTGGTTGCCATATTTTACAGCAGAGAGGGTAATTTTTGGTAGAGGAACATCCAAGAACAGTCCTGTGGAGTTTGGTTGAAATTGGCCCATTGGTTAAGGAGATGTTGTTTAAAGGTTTTTCTATTTTTGACTCTGGCCGCCATTATGTGCAGCATGGCATAACTGCTTGAGCTATTTTGTTAGAAGAACATCCAAGAAACAATACTATAAGGATTGGTTGAAATGGGCCAAGTGGTTAAGGAGAAGATCTCGTTTGAAGCCATAAGTAATTACGCACGCTGACAGACAATACCCCAAAAACAAAAGGGATCATCTACAGGTTGCATGCAACCAATCTTTGTAAGTTTCATGAAAATCAAATTAAAACTGTGCCCTGTAGAGTTTTATTCAAAATAAATTTTACAGACGGACCGATGACGAACAAACCACCATGATATAAGCTTCAACGGACTTCGTCTAGTAGATCTACCAAAAGAGCATAATTTGTAGAAGACCAGCAGGTGATGCTACATATCTTATATCTAAACAAGAAGACTATAAAGTATTTACTTAGTACAGTCTGTATAAAACAAGTGACCACTGAGGTGGGGCCAATTATGACCCCAGGGTCATGCTTGGAACAAACTTCACAGAGGATCACCAAAAAATGCTAGTCAGCTACACAACAAATATCTAATCTCCAGACCTTACAGTTTGACAAGAATTTCCTATTTGTTACATTTGTACCATAGCAACCACAGTTCTGCATGGACAAAATGCGTGAATTTACTACAGAGATCGAGAAGATTAAAGGTAACGCTAATAACTTTTTCTAACTTTACATTTCTGTCCAGTTTTATTAAAAAGAAAGTAAGTTTACTTTCTGTCTGAAACGCAAACTAAGATATTTTTATCTGAATATAAAAATGTAAAATAATTTGTGTTTTATAGATCATTTTGGAAGACAATCCGTTCTATTCCTGGCTAAGGAAGTCACCAATACATCGCCATCATCAGGCGAAAGACTTGTGTTTAAAACAGCAATGATGAATGAGGGCAATGGATACGACCACACGACTGGTATATTCACTGCACCGGTAGCCGGGGTGTATCTGTTTACCATCCAGTTCTGTCTCCCAACTGGTACTTACCCCTTTTACGCTATAGTTGCAGAAAACAAAAACATAAAGCAAGGCTACTTCTACGACGAGAAGAATGACAGCTGTCACACAGCGGATGCCATTACTACCCTCAGGTCAGGTGGTACAGTATGGATTACAATTACTTCATCGGGAAAACTTAAACAAGGCTCTACGTACTGGAACACGTTCACCGGTGTTCTTATACACTAGCAATATATTATTATTTCTGTATCAAAAGTGGAATACAAACATTCAGCAATAGAATATATTTGACTGTCATTACTAGACAACATAAAACACTAAGCGATCCCTTTTGAATGATAAAAAAATAAAGATGCTAAACTAACATCTTACAAATAACGAATTAATAAGATTGTTACAAAAAAGTGCAAAAATAATTTAAATTTCTTCGTAATGTGTACAAGAGTTAAGGATTTATTTATTTTACAGAAGGCATAGCCAATCAGAAATGCTAGACATTGCTATTTGCAGGCCCCTATCGATGGTACATAATAAATTATATATTGCAATTAACTCATTGAGAAAATACCTTTTCTTATGACCCCAGGGTCATGCTTGGAACAAACTTCATAGAGGAACACAAACAATGCTAGTCAGCTACACAACAAATATCTAAGCTCTAGACCTTACAGTCTGACAATAATTTTTTTTAAAGTTTTTCCTATTTCTTACCATAGCAACCACAGTTCTGCATGGAACACCAAACAATGCTACACATCAAATATCTAAGCTCTATACCTTACAGTTTCTGACAAGAAGTTTTTCCTATTTCTTACCATAGCAACAACAGTTCTGCATGGAACACCAAACAATGCTACACACCAAATATCTAAGCTCTAGACCTTACAGTTTCTAATGAAGATTTTTACAGTTATTCTTATTTGTTGCCATAGCAACCAGAGTTCTTCATGGAATGGAACTCATTGAACAACTTTGGTCGAGCTTCATGCAAGGAACATCCCTGCCAAGCTTCATCAACATTGGGCCAGTTTCAGAGGAGATGCCATTCAAAGGATATGGTGGACGGACAGACGTATGCACGACAGATGCCGGACGTTGAGTGATCCTAATAGCTCACCATGTCAGGTGAGCTAAAAACATCATGTAAACATCATGTAAACAAAAAACAAAACGACAATGCAAGTGAATTTACTATTACCAAATGTCCTCATAGCAAAACAAGTACCTATGTATTTGTTAGTAGGATAGATCCAGATGATCGTTGATCACAATAAGGGCCGTCATGTTTACACGTGTAAATGGAGCAGTTTTAATTACGCCAAGCAAATTTACAAATCCACAGTTCTGTGTAAATGATTTAAACACTGTAAAGTAGTTATTTTTAATCGCTTTGAGGTTGAAACGTTCTAAGACAGACCAAGGTCATGTTGGGTCTTTTAGGTAGTTCTCCTGTAGTTTCTATTACTGCAGAGTTTTTAAGGTATTGAACTACTGTAGCACAAATTGAAAGAATTCTGTTTCACCCTCTTTTAGTTTTCCATAGTTAAAAAGTTTGCCTGAGATATTTAAGGTGAGTTAACACTGTGCACATGGATCGCTTTCATTTATGTTCGTGTATACATTTACAAAATTCTGTATACTCAACAGCCGTAATCGCAATTGCTCGATCACCCTTCAGCATTTTGTGCTCTGGTGAGCTAATAAGACAAACTGAAACTCACACATACAAAAGATTTTTATTAACTTTCAGTTATCATCTAAAACTTCACCATCATCAACATTCAACTGAGACATACTTGGTTTTGAAATCATATCTATCAACATATGTTTTGGAACCTCTGATCCCCTAACTTTTAGCGTGTAACATGCCGTCTCTACTTTGCGTAGACTTTGTCGTAGTGTATACAATTTTCTGTACACTTCCCGGTTTGCATTTCCAAGGGAAGCATAAGCTGCCTCAATGTCTTGCAGAAATTTGCAGATCTCAAATGGTCTTTCAAAATCACCAGAACCAACTGAGTTGATGGCGCGACGCATCATTTCACCGGTCAGATCCGCCACACCAAGAATGTACTCGCTCGGTGGCACCAGGACAACCTGACAATCTTCTGAACTACTTGACTCCAAACTTTCTGAAACATCCTTTTCTGTTTCTGATTGGTGCATGGAATCTTGTTGGTTTTCACTGGAACTACTTTCTTTGGGAGAACTTGCACTGGCTTCACTTTTACTGAATGTTAGTTTAGCTTGAACCTCACTAAGGGGCAATAATTTGTTAGCCTTCAGATAACCGCAGAATGTCAGGGCCTCTATGTACTCCTGTAATCCTGGAAGTAATGGAAAATTATGTTTTTACAAGACATCATCTAATTATTACAACAAATTATAAAAAAAATTGACAAACAAGAGGGCCAACATTGCCCGATATTGCTCACCTGAGTACATGACCTTCTTGTGACCCAATATGACAGAATTTCAGCATTAAATTACATATCATAAACAGAAACATTCTGTCTGACATTGACAAGACAAACATTCTGACTGATTTACATGATATAAAATGTGACTACAAGAGTATTAAAGTGACATTATGCGCATCTTACTGCACATGTGTACTTTTGGTGACAGTTTTATAAATGCAATTTTCGGTTGCATTTAAATGTGTTAAACTAATGATAATGGCGCATTAGTATTTGAAGTTGGTGCTTTAGAAACTAAACAAGAGGGCAAAGATGGCCCTATATCGCTCACCTTGGTACAAGTCCACTTGCCTGGTGGAAGATCACTAGATAATGTTATATACCAAATAAGTTTTCCTATATACGCCTTTGTAAAACAAATGATCCCCCCCCGGGCAAGGTCAATTTTGACCCCAGGTGCATAATTAAATTTGAACAAACTTTGAAGAGGTCTACTAGGCAATGCTACATGCCAAATATCTAAGCTCTAGGCCTTGTGGTTTCAGAGAAAAAGATTTTAAAAGTTTTCCCTATATAAGCCTATGTAAAACTAAGTGACCCCCGGTGCAGGGTCAATTTTGACCCAGGGGTCATAATTTGAACAATCTTGGTAGAGGTCCACTAGCCAATGCTACATGCCAAATATCTAAGCTCTAGGCCTTGTGGTTTCAAAGAAGAAGATTTTTAAAGTTTTTACTATATAAGCCTATGTAAAACTAAGTGACCCCCGGTGCAGGGTCAATTTTGATCCGAGGGTCATAATTTGAACAATCTTCGAAGAGGTTCACTAGCCAATGCTACATGCCAAATATCTAAGCTCTAGGCCTTGTGGTTTCAGAGAAGAAGATTTTTAAAGTTTTTCCTACATAAGCCTTTGTAAAACTAAGTGACCCCCTGTGCGGGGTCAATTTTGATCCGGGGCTCATAATTTGAACAATCTTGGTAGAGGTCCACTAGCCAATGCGATCCTAATAGCTCACTCTGGCACTTTGTGCCAGGTGAGCTAAAAATTGGACTAATAAAATGATAGTTTCTTTCTTCGCAGTGCTCCCCTTGTGTTATTGTTGTTGGTAGAGATTTCGGCAGTTGAAGGGAAGCAGCACCTGCATGCAGTTGTTTTTTATTTAATTGACTCTCCTAGTCAAAATAGGAAAAGTAATATTTGGAAAGTTATTATTTCGTACTGGTAGCAGGAAGAGTTTGGTGTATTGGGTTAAAAGTTATTATTTTGTCTACCCTTTTTACACACACCTATTTCAGCTGGAATTTTACTTTAAATAATGTGCATAATTCCACCTTAACAAGGCTCTTTCGTGGATTTGACCTGGTGACCTAGTTTTTAATCCCATGTGACATACATTCAATTTCGACCTAAAAATCATCAAGACAAACATTTTGGCCAAATTTCATGACAATTGGGTATTAAATATTACTTCAACAGAGTGAATAACATGGTTTTAATTTGATTTAACCATGCAACCTAGTTTTTGACCCTAAGTGACCCAGTTTTAAACCTTCCTTACAAATCAATGGGACAAACATTCTGACAAATTGATAATTGGTAAATAATAAGGCTTCTTGAGTGTCATAAAGGTTTTTCTTTAATTTGACGATATGACATGACTTTGCTTTTGACTTCAGCTGACCCAGATCCAAACCTGGCCTAGATGTCTTTGAGACAAACCTTCTGATCAATTCTCATGATGATTGGTCAATAAATGTGGAGTTTAGAGTGTTAATAAGGTTGGGTTTTTTATTTGATAATGTGACGGGGTTTTTGACCCCAGGTTACCAAGATTTGAACTTGACCTAGAAATCAAAAACGATCTGAAAATTTTAATGATGTTCGGTAAATAAATATGGCCTCTAGAATGTTAACAAACTTTTTCTTTGATTTGACTGTGTGACCTTGTTTTTGATACCAGGTGACCAAGACTCAAACTTGACCTAAAAATCATTGAAATAAATATGAAGATTGGATGTCAAGATGTGACTGCTTAAAGAGGCACTCCCTACATCTAGCAGATTATACTCTTGAAACATAGAATATGTGCTAAATGAATGTAAAATGATAAATAAATACAATTTTAAAGAAGAACATATGGCAAAAAATGCCTCATTTTACCAAGATTAATTAATATAGAGGCTTTCTGTAATAAATCTCATCATGATCCACCCATTAATTGTACAACAACAACTCTACATAGATTAACAAATGGTTTACGGTACTGCAGTATATTTTAAACTGCTGATTTTATGTGGGAATACATAGCTGAAACTTTTAGATTTAGTTATAATACTTCCAAAGATTATATTATTTATGTTTTGGATGTTATTTAGTTTGGCATCAGTTATAGGGTATGTCCCTTTAAGTGCAGACAGACAGGCAAATCAAAAAGCTTGAGCCTCACTTTGAGCTAAAAAAGTAAATGGTACTGTCCAAACTTGATAAGTTCATTTCATAAATTTATCAGGTTTAGGATTTATAAAGAGAGCCTTACCTGCAGAGTAAGCTTTTAAGAACTGCAATGGATCTGTGTCAACCAGCTCTCTCGCAACTTCCCTGAACTTTGTGTTCTCCAAGACAGTAAGCTTTTCTTCTGCCTGCTGTAAAATGTCCTTATTTTCTTCAATACTGCAAATAAGCACATGTTAGCAATAATCAATACTGAAACATGAATTCAAACTTGAAAATAACCTGTACCATATATACTTAATCATTTGAACTTTGTAACCCATTCTCTGCAAATTTCCTTAAAGTGGTGTCATAGTTTATGCCTAGTAACCCAGATGGTAAGAGACTTAAAGAGTTCAATACCCTGTCCGACCACAGGTGTCCACCAAGCTACATGTATGATGGGAACCAGTAATTTAGTTTGTTTTTTATAAGACATTGGTTCCACTAATAACGGTATCTTGAGAGTGATAAATTTAAGTAAAGACAACACATACGAAAAAAACAACTAAAAGAAAGAGGTATAAAAGGATATCATATCTTACTTACTTATTTTCAACAATAAGTTTAAAACTAACACACTAATTTGGCATACCCAACTTTTATCCATCTAAGGGCATAATATACTCTGTTTACTGTGTTAATGCATCAGAGCCTATACAATGATGAATAAACAACTTCATGTTGGTAATTACACTGGCTTGGACAAAATAAATGCAAAACTTCACATGCTGACATCAAGGTTTATGAGTTAGCCATAATATTTTTCAACAATATATTTTGGCTATTAAGGGCAATAACTGTCTTGGTTACACTTCATTTGGTAATACACTGGCTTAAATAATGCCAATGGTGTTTAATTAACTAATTGGATAAGGCACTGCCTTGGAACCTCCTGTCTTTGCAGCCACAGTGCAGCAGCAGCATGTTCTACAATTTACTCAGGACAGCAGGGTCAATGGTTTGATCCACGCCTGTGCCATTTCTGCAGTAGCTGGATATTTGCCAAAACCAATTAGAATAGGGTATGAAACTTTCATACAATATTTTTTTCTGGGTTCTGTTAAGTAAGCAGGATGAAACATGGTTTTTTTAATATGTTTGTTTAACAGAAAGATAGCCTTAATTATTCTACCTTATTTAATTGAGCAGCCTTGGTGCTTTGTCTTGACCTCTAGTGGTTAAAAATTTGGCTTCAACACATTTACAGGGGGAAAAAAATTTTTTTTAAAATAATAATAAAAAAATAAAAAAAAATTTTTTATTATAAAAAAAAATTTTTTTATTAATTATTTTTTTATATTAAAAAAAAAATATATTTTTTTTTTTTTTTTTTTTTTTTTGTTTTGGTTTTGTGGAAAAAAAAAAAAAAAAAAAAAAGGGGGGAAAATTTTTTTTATTTTTTTTTTTTTTGGGGCGGGAGGGGAGGGGGGGGGGGGGGTTTTTTTTGGGGGGAGTTTTTTTAAAAGAATATCTCAACGACTTGTTTCTTTAGAGAATTTACGATGAAAAGGGCACTTCGGGTAATGCGGTGCTTAGAGTCGTGTTTCAGACAGCTAAAAACAGGACATTAAATATTTGTGAAATTGTAGACACATATTTACTTGTACAATTAAATTGAAAATATTTGCACGGACAACGTAAATTTTTTTTTTTCCACCCCAAAAAAACTTCTCATATAATACATGTCATTCCAAACTAGTTTTTAAATTCCAAAATAATAGACTTGTCACTACTACCTGCAATTAATGCAACAGCATCAACAAACTGTTCCAAGGATCTACCCATTCTATAAACCAAATACATTGTAAAGGAAACTTATTTATATGACGGTTGACACCATTTTACTAACGTTTAATATTTAAATATGGTGGTACAAATGTTAACTGAATTAATAGAAAACCTGACTTCAAATTATATTGCTTATCAGTGGCGTGCACATGCAGCAAGAAATCAAATTTTTAGGGTATATTTACATCTCGTAAAAGGTAATAATATTTTCAGTAATCAATACTTTTAGAAACAATTATATTGAAAAAAAACACACGGCGGCGTTCGCATGTCCGATTCTATTTTCCACTTTTCCAAAGACTCATAATTTGTTTCTAGCTGGGACTCATTGTTTTGAAAAAGTGCGTCCCAGGGACTCATATAAATCAAAACCTAGATTATTCCTGTATATGCACACTTCTATTAACTGATTAATAAAACCGACTCAATGCTTATCGACTTGCAGCAAGAAATCATTTTGTCTGCCATTCGCAGCTCATCTGGAGCTCTCTATGTTGACATCAGATAAGTGTAAAAAAAACTTACCTGTTAACCCTGTGCAACAAAAATATTGCTCTTTTGCTTTCAATAGTTATGTCTCTACTAAGTTTAACAATTCTTTCATGTTTATCGTGACGTTGGTCAAGCTCAGTTTGAAAACATCTAAACATCTTAATAACTGGAGAACTTTCATCAATGTTTTGTTGCATCTCATCATCACCACGGTCTGACCCATCTCCCCTGGCTGAAAAATGAGAGAGTTCCACAAGTAGATTACTTTCGATATCTAGAACTATATACATAAACAGGCAGATTTTTAATTATCAAATCTTTACGTACATCATCCGTACAGGCTAAATGAGTACGAATAGATATGCCCAATAGTTTGAAATATTTTGAGTACGAATGTAATTAAACCTGTGACACTGATAACGTTCCAATTCTTATTGAGCTGTTTACACGGAGTCGTTCGTACATTTCTCTAACTAAATTAATATTTCAATCATTTGAAAAACATTTGTTAATATTACCGTTTCTGTTTCTTTTCCTTCGGTCCGACATATTTTAGTAAGTACGATTTTCCGTAGGAATGGTATAGTTTTCATGCGAATACACTTACCCTATGTTGAAACCAGACTCAATATAGCCTGTTTTTCTCGTATTCTTGGGGTAAATCCTAAACTGTCAGCATGTTCTTTCAAATAGCATTAAAGAAATAATCTTATTGACACAAGACAAGCAAAATCTTCAAATAGTATTTGCAATTAATAAAAACAATGTAAATCAAAATGATTTCTTTATTCTACCATTGGATTCTAGCAGCCTTCATGATCTGAACTAGATCTAATAGAAGAGTTTTTCGTATTCTCGGATTTGAAGTTTACCTGCAAAGTGTGTCCGCTATGTGTTTGTTGATGAACAAAGCTCCCTTCATTGGCTTTGTTACACGTAAAATCTACCTTTTGAACTTCGACTTTTAACTGTAGCATAAGTATTACTTTTTCCTTTGATCTGTTAAACTTGTAAACATGCACGTATAGAAGGATGTGATTGTACAACAAAGTTTATGCCTACTTCAATCACATTTTGTTTTGGAAGATGAGTAGGAAGTTGGCAGTAGCGGTAGCAAAAACGTGAAGTTGGCAGTAGCAGTAGTTGGCAGTAGCAGTAGCAAAATCGTGAAGTTGGCAGTAGCAGTAGCTGGCAGTAGGGGGGTTGGGGGAATCAAGGTCATTGTTACTAAAGCTTTTTTTCACAAAAAAATTTGAGTTTAAATTAATTTAATAAAAAAAATCGGGTCAAGGTCACTGTTACTAAATATAATTTTTTTGGAATTTTTTTTTGATTTTTGAATTGTTTCAGCAAAAAGAAATTGGGGGTCAAGGTCATTGTTACTAAAAACAGTTTGTTTTTTTTTCATTTTTTTTTATTTTTAAATTGTTTTAGTAAAAAAAGGCCAAAAAAATCTATTTTTAGTAACAATGACCTTGATCTTGACCCCGAAGTTTTTTTTTGCTTTAATTAATTTAAAACTAAAAAAAAAATTTTTTTTAAAAATCTATTTTAGTAACAATGACCTTGACTCCACCCCCCCCCCTCCCTGCCAGTTACTGCTACTGCCAACTTCACGTTTTTGCTACTGCTACTGCTAACTACTGCTACTGCCAACTTTACGTTTTTGCCAACTTCACGTTTTTGCTACTGTTACTGCCAGCTACTGCTACTGCCAACTTCACGATTTTGCTACTGCTACTGCCAGCTACTGCTACTGCCAACTTCACGTTTTTGCTACTGCTACTGCAAGCTACTGCTACTGCCAACTTCACGTTTTTGCTTCTGCTACTGCCAGCTACTGCTAAAGCCAACTTCACGTTTTTGCTACTGCTACTGCTAATTACTGCTACTGCCAACTTTACGTTTTTACGTTTTTGCGACTGCTAGTTACTGCTACTGCCAATTTCACGTTTTTGCTACTGCTACTGCTAACTACTGCTACTGCCAACTTTACGTTTTTACGTTTTTGCTACTGCTAGCTACTGCTACTGCCAATTTCACGTTTTTGCTACTGCTACTGCCAGCTACTGCTACTGCCAACTTAACGATTTTGCTACTGCTACTGCCAGCTACTGCTACTGCCAACTTCACGTTTTTGCTACTGCTACTGCCAGCTACTGCTACTGCAAACTTCACGTTTTTGCTTCAGCTACTGCTACTGCCAACTTCACGTTTTTGCTACTGCTACTGCAAGCTACTTCTACTGCAAACTTCGCGTTTTTGCTTCTGCTACTGCCAGCTACTGCTACTGCCAACTTCACGTTTTTGCTACTGCTACTGCTAACTACTGCTACTGCCAACTTTACGTTTTTGCTACTGCTACTGCCAATTTCACGTTTTGCTACTGCTACTGCCAGCTACTGCTACTGCCAACTTCACGATTTTGCTACTGCTACTGCCAGCTACTGCTACTGCCAACTTCACGTTTTTGCTACTGCTACTGCCAGCTACTGCTACTGCAAACTTCACGTTTTTGCTTCAGCTGCTGCTACTGCCAACTTCACGTTTTTGCTACTTCAACTGCAAGCTACTGCTACTGCCAACTTCACGATTTTGCTACTGCTACTGCCAGCTACTGCCAGCTTCTGCCAGCTACTGCTACTGCCAACTTCACGTACATTTTTGGAAGTCAGAAGATGATAATAAAATAAAACAAGAGCTGTCAGTAGGACAGCGCGCTCGACTTTTTTAGTGTTTGCCAATAAAACAAAATTTTGACAGTTAAAGGCAAAACAAGGATCTGTATAAACAAGGGCCACAAGTAGCAAGATATTAAGAAAAGAGTTATCAAACTTAAATGTTTGATATCCCTGAATACTACAGCAAAGTTGTAGATTAATACTTCAAGTGGTTAATGATATATGTGCATGACAGTGCCAGTTGCACACAAGACTTTAGCTTGGAATTTCTAAGTACAAATCAAGAAATATTTTCACAGAGTTATCTTCTCTTGCTTACAGATAGGTCTCATGATGGTACATAAGTACTCCAACTTTCAAAGTAATATCTCAAATGGTTAAGTCAACAAGTGGACAAGAATGAAAATTTTAACTGAGTTTCTAAGTCAAAAAGGGCCATAATTCAAATAAAATCCTTGACAGAATTACCTTCTCCTGCCCATGTTTTGGGATCATGATGGTTTACAAGTATTCCAACTTTCAAATTAATATCTCAGTTTAGTAAAAAAGTGGACAGGTACGAAAAACTTAACCAAAATTCTAAGTCGATAAAGGGCCTTAATTTTTAAAACAAATCCCTGACAGAGTTACCTTCTCTTGCCTGCAGATGTGGGTAATGATGTAAACAAGCATTCAAAGTTTCAAAGCAATATCTCAAAGGGTTAAGGCAATAAGTGGATTTTACCCATATTCAATGTATTTTCTAAGTAAAAAAGGGGCATAATTCTGTCAAAGACCTTGACAGAGTTATGTACTCTTGTCTGTTGATGTATGTCATGATGGTAAACAAGTATGGTTAATTTCAAAGCAATACCTCCAATGGTTTTGAAATAAAGTGAGGTGGTACGAAAAACTTAACCAAGCTCAATACACTTTCTAAGTCAAAAAGGGCCATAATTCTGCCAAAAACCTTGACAGAGTTATGTACTCTTGTCTGTAGATGGAGGTTATGATGGTAAACAAGTATGGTAAGTTTCAAAGCCATACCTCTAATACTTTTGAAATAAAGTGGGGTGGTACGAAAAACTTAACTAAGGTGTGACACCAACGCCGACGCCGACGCCGACACCGACGCCGACGCAGAGACCGGCAGAGAGTTCCATTCAACTACTGTACGTGGGAAAAAAGAGAACTTCATATATTCTGAAGGTGTATGTTGGATTTGAGAAGCTAGATGATGGAAATGTCTTGAGTGTCTAGTAAGGAGTCATGTATTGCGACGGTGTTATATCAACTAGCCCATAATGGATCTTATAGAAAAGAGTGAGACAGCTGTTCTGTCTTCTTCTCTCAAGGGATTCCCACTGTAGCAGGTTAAGGCTGTCTGTTACTGTTCCAGGAGCATTGGAGTAGTTGTTGGTTACAAAACGTGCAGCTCTTCTTTGAACGTTGTTAAGTTTCTGAATATCATTCTCATGGTAAGGGTCCCAAACTGATGAACTGTATTCTAGAGTTGGTCTGACGATGGATTTGTATGCTGCTGCTTTGGTTTCTGGTTTTGCTGAGTGGAAGTTTTGCTTTAGGAATCCAAGGTTTTGGCTAGCTTTGCTGGTAATGTTATTTATATGATGTGTCCATGAGAGGTTTGAAGATATATCAATACCAATATATGTAGCTTGTTGTACAGGTGATAGTGGCTGATTGTAAAGAGTGTACTTTGACATGTTGGTTTGCCTAGATTTCGAGACATGCATAAGATGACACTTGTCCACATTGAAAGACATCTTCCACTTCTTCTCCCACTCTTCCAGGTTGTTAAGGTCGTCTTGGAGGATCTGAGTGTCTCTTGCTGAGTGTATTTCTCGGTAGATGATGCAGTCATCAGCAAAGAGTCGGACATTAGGAGAAATAGAAGAGGTCCTAAAACGGAACCTTGGGGGACGCCTGAGTCTACAGTGGCTTCTGATGATACTTCCCCATCAACTACCACTTGTTGAGTTCTGTTGTTAAGAAAAGCCTGAACCACATGTAAATATTTCCCCTGATCCCATAAAATGAAAGTTTGTGAAGGAGTCTCCTATGATCAACGACATCAAAAGCTTTGCTAAAGTCCATGATTGCAACGTCAACTTGGCATCGTTTAACTGACTGGGTAAGATCATGCAGGAAACATACTAGCTGTGTTTCACAAGATCTACGTGATTGTCATATTTTGGAAAGTTGTGGAGATTTACTTATATACAATCTATTAAATCCTGGACGTACTCACTTCTCAGAAGTGTTGTTTTTAAGTTAGCAAGAAGACACCACACGTGACCAAACGACAATACGAGATATTGGTAAACAACAATAATATTAACTTTCCGGTCTAACTGCATTGCTGGTCATTGCATTGTATTGTAACAAAAAACAAAAAAAGCAAATATGTACAACTGCAGTCAATTCTGTACTTAAACAAGTACCTCTGAATAAGGCCCACCCTCTTAATAAAGCCCGTAAGGTGAAAATGGTACATTATAATCATATGGTAGAACCAGTTGTGAATAAAAACCACCTGTCAATAGTGGACAATTCCAGTCCATGGTCTTTTTCTAAGTTTGACTGCGGAGCCTATGAGAAATACAGTTCGTGGTGTGGTGCATACACTTATATAAAACAGACTGAAAAATCCATGTTATTCTAATGCTTATGTTATTGAAAAGTTTCCTATCTAAAAGTTAAAATCACCGATTCCAAATAGCAGAAAAACGAATGCTGTAAAGGGCAAGGAATTGCCACTTGCTTTTATCCTTTGTGTTTCAGGTTTCGACTTCGATAATCATAAAAGGACTATATCCTGTTACACTACATTCAGCCTTATGGCTCGATCTGAGTACCTCGATCAAACTCGATCATGTGGTCGTGAAATGATCTCCCTCGGTCTGCAGGGAGAGGGGGGGGGGGGTCCCGCCTGGTCTGCTGCGGTTTACCTTGATCAGTAGCGGTTGGGGTTTCAACACTATTTTTTTTGACATGTCAAAAGAATCCGTGTAGCGCTCGAGAAGCCAGACGATCTGGAAAACATCTTGTAGCGCTCTGGTAAACTCATGTATACTCGTGTACAAGGTCATGTTCATCGGAAGGACATCTAGTCACAGATCTGCACTCGATCAACTAGACCTGTACACGACCTGTACTCGATCTTGTACCACGTCAAAGAGATGCATTTACTCGATCAACTTGAATGCCGCACAAAATACCACAGTTTTATATCAAGTCTGCTGCTATCGTGCTTCGATTGTGTCCGGTAGTACATGGTCGGGTATAAGTCGGGTAGAGGTCGAGAAAAGTTCGGGCTTGTCGTGTTGATCGGGTAGAGGTCGGGAAGCGGTCGGGAAGGTAGAGTACAGGTCGAGTACAAGTCGGGATGTGTGTCGGAAAGTGGTCCTGACGTGGTATGGAAGGATCTTGAGTATGGTCCACTACAGGTCTGGCAGAAGTCCTCCTTCCGTCGTGTAGACACCCGACCAATCACCTGGTCGAGCTTGGTCTCGGAATTTGGCCTGTCGGTGAGATCGAGGTTCTCAGATCGGCGATGAGATCGGGGCCTTATACTGCATTTACATTTATGTTTATATTGGAATTTCAAATTTAATAGCGTATTTTTTCAACTCTATATAGGTGACAGGAATTTATACTGGAACCTTTTTATATGACGATATGTACTAAAATATGTTATTTTCATACAGTTTGAAGAACTCTTTTTATTTACCAAAATCTGAGAGCGAGCAGCTTTAAGGTTTTCTCTGATCTTTATAGTGTTACTTCCAAAAACGATTCTACCTCATGTAATTTCCTCTTAATTTCCAAAGATACAGTCCTTTGCTTTCAATCCGAGACTCAATTGTTTCACATTTGTTGTATGTTGTAACATCGAGTCTAGCAAAGAGTGTCGAGATGTATGTATTTTAGAGTTTTATCGTAGGTACCAGATAACCCATATGACCAACGCTCCAGGAAAGTTTAGAACGCGTCCCGTTCCAAAGACACCAGCTGTGTATAGCACCGATACATCGGACCTCGGTTTTAGGTCTCAGCATCCGAAAGACCATTAGTTATGCTAGTGGAGGAGTGGGTGTTCGAACCTGCGATCCCTGGGTTACAAGTCCAGCGTGTTAACCACTAGAGTGTCGGCAATGAAGTTGTTATCTTTATATATTTGGCGAGAACAAAAGAATAATAGAAAAGTTGTATACATGAAGGGATGTATAAACAATATACATTTGTGTATCTAGAGGTTAACAACCAACGTTTTGTTCTTAAAATAAATCAGACACACCCATTTACGTTTTCTGCGAGGGCAACGCATAGGTTTATTTCTTGGAACTCAACTGATTGGCTTATACCAAGTATGAACGTATGTATTTTTTCAGTATAAGTACCAAGGATAACACAATGAAGAACAAGCTCTTATTTCCATTGTGGTCCTTTTTGAAAGACTGAAGCAGATTCAAGGGAATCCGGGTACCAGACCCTAGCGTTTTTTACGAATAGACCGCTTGGTTCTTGTACATGCCCGGTGTATAGCACCGATACACGCGATACTACCTCTGGGTTTCTAACCAGTTCATCTCTAGGTGGGTTGGAAACACTGAAAAGCGTTTCAGAAATTTCCAGTGTCTAGGTCGAGAATCGAACCGGGGACCTCCGGATTGGTAGTCCAGACTCTGGGGTCCAGAGCGTTAACCACTAAACCACCGCGCCATCCAGAGGAGTCTAATAGTTTCAACTTCAACAATGATGAACCTTTTTCAGTTCTGATTTATGACTGTATCCATTATTCCCGTAACTAACTTAATGCAATGTACGGTAAAATTAATCACGAACGAAAACGATTACAAACGGAAAGCAATTTTTTATTTCTTCTAGCCTAGCGGATGTCGCTAATTACTGTTTTAAGTACTAAAGAGTTTAGGCATGGAAAAGCAAAGCAGTGTCGACATACAACTGATCAAGTAAGCCAATTATCGAGGACATCACAATGCCTGTTCAACTAGAATTTTACTTGTGGCCAAGCTCTAGGACAAATGACCACGTGGCATTGATGATTAAGGATCTTGATCTTTACATAAGCTGGAGCCCAAAATATGGAAAGAAAAGGGGGAATTTTCTTCCAAATAATTTGTTTGATTGTGAAAGTGAACCAAAAGAAACACTAGAAGAGGACTATAAAGAATTGTGCAGTCCAAGTTGCGAGGAGATATGCCAAAAGCCAGAGCATACAAGAGAACCAAAATCTATTATAGGCTTGTGGATAGCGATTGACAAAGCTAGAACAATTCAGGCATGGTGGAAGGATTATCGCGCGAAAAGGGAAAATTATAGGTTGCATAGCAACAACTGCTGTCATGTCGTGTTACGGGCACTGACAGAGGCTTTTGAGGCTTTTAAGTGCTTACGGCTGGATGAATACTTTCTTAGTCCGGGATCCTTGTACTATTTCATTCAGAAGTTGGCAGAAAGACAAGGTCGACAGGAACTTCGTGACGGAGATGTAACGGCGTTTAGGAAAGAGCATGACGCTAAGAGGTTAGAGCAACCACGAACGAGTGGTTTTTGTGACATGTTTGCAATTTGAATAGGTTGAAAAAAGTAACACACATGCTTGCTTATATTGGAGTCAAATACTAATTTTATTTCAGCGATTAATTAAAACTGACCGATTGGCGGCTATTCAGACTTATTACAGACTTATTACATACATTCTTTTACATGCCTTTATATAAAACGATATATTGTAAAAATCACTATGTCTGTGGGTTTTATTTTTAAATCCCAATCTTCAGTAATATAGCACAAAGAAACACTACAAGTATTTCATTTGTTTTGCAAATGGATTTGGCGTTCCATAATTCTTTACTGTGGATAAGCTATTGTCATAGTATGTCGCAGAAGGTGTTATCGAAGGTGAGTCAGGGGGAGTTTGTGGAATTTTATCAGGACAATATGCAATGCAACAACTTAACCTTAAACTATGTATTTCATTCGACCTGTTCTACAACCTGTCATTTTTACATGATCAAACTTCTGCTTTAAAAAGCCAATTAGTCTATCGGGAAATGATGTACAGTGCAACCTCTCCACAGGCCTTCAGCGCCAACATCGCTTTGATTACAATATGTTACGGAAGTTGTATATAAATACCTCATGTATAACGAAATTATCGTTATTGTCTAAAGCACTTGAGCGTTTATACATCTTAGATTTTGCTGTTAAACGTGAATTGGCTCAGTACTTCTAACATGTACTTTGAACTTTCACTATCGTGAGTGGTACAGAACATGAATCAACGCGATGTAATGTATGCCATGCTTTAAATTGTTATCATTTCTAAATTACGATGGTATCATGGAGGGTAAAAAATGCATTGGCTAGAAGTTCAATTTAAGTGTATATACAACCACTGCTATATTAGAAGATGTATTGCAGAAAGGGTCAATTTTACTTATGATCCTCACATATGCCTATATTGAATCTAGACCCGGAGACTTTGACCCTGGTTCAGATTTGAACAAAAGAGGGCCACCAGGTAAGCCCATGTAAACATTAGGCCTTATAGTTTCAAGAAGAAGATTATAAAAATTTTTATTAAAAAAGCTTATATAAAAACAAAAAGACCACCGGGTAGGGCAGTAAAGGGGGTCAAATTTTGAACCTTGGGGGTCACTTGGTTATCCCTGTATATATATGCCTATAGGGGATTAAATCTAGATGACCCTGGAAACGGAGTCCCCAGGCAGAGTCAATTTTAAACCGGGGGTCATAATTTGAACAATCTTGGTGGAGGTCCACTTGGTAATGCCACATGCCAAATATCTAAGCTCTAGGCCTTTCTGTTTTTGAGAAGAAGATTTTTAAAGTTTTTCTTTTCTGTTGCCATAGCAACCAGAGTTCTGCATGGAATGGAATTATTTGAACAACTATGAAAGGGCTTTATGCAAGGAACATCCCTGTCAAGTTATATTGGTTTCAGAGGAGATGTCGTTTGAAGGAAAATGTTAATGGACGTACGATAGACGCCGGACGGAATGCGATCCTGATAGCTCAACCAGGTGAGCTAATAAATGATACAGCTTATGGAATGAAAGCACGAGTTGATTCCCTTGTAGAGTCAGAACATATGCCTAACTGGGTTGTCTCTCTTTTCCTAATAGCACTGTCGTCTACTGTCATATTGTGTTATCAATTTAGACTTTAAACATGACAATAGACACTGCGAACTTACGATCTATAATAACAAATACAATACAAATGTGATCGTAAATTTTCAATTCATTTTTATAAAATGATAATTGATCAAGTCAAGCCATTAAATGATCGATGTTCGTTTTCGTAAACGTAAAGCAAGTGACAGTTAATACTATTTTACGGGCATATTGGCAACAAAAAACGTGTACAGTTTGCATTCTTGAAAGCTGGTTTGATCCTCACTGTTTATAGTCACACACGTTCCGTTTATTTACTTGTCATAACACGAATAAATTCTGAAAAGAAAAATAACTGCACAGCTATAAATAGATTACTGATTCAAGAAAATACGTTAAAAAAGCTATATACATGTACATTGAACAATGTTATATTATAATTAACTTTTAACATGTATCGTGAAATTACAATTTTTATTGGAAAACAATTATTTTTCAAAATCATATGTGAGTTAACGATGTAATCTAGATGCTCGAGTTGATAGGATTTCATATGATTACATTGTAACATAAAACAATGTTAACCGAGTACCGTAAAGAATGGATATGTTTGCATTTCTTGTTATTATCATATTCTCGATTTTTAGTTCATGGGTACTTCCCATGAACTATAAATAAAGCGTTGGAACCGAAACTATTTTTTTTTTCTTAAGCGACAAAACATGACTTTTTACTAATTTAAGTAAACAACAGGGATATAACGTTAAGACCACAGGAGTTTTTTTTTCCAATTACTGTCTCTATAGCCACATTACCTTCATAATTGACTTGCCCGTCTCCAGTTATGTCAGCCATTCTGATCATGTAGTCTACTTCTTCTTTACTGAGCCGCTCTCCTAGATTTGTCATTGTATTTTTGAGTTCCTCCGCGTTCAGTTTACCGTTGCCATCTTTGTCAAACACTTTAAATGCCAGCCTGAGCTGTTCCTCTGGCTCCGTCTCCTGTAGATGGAACGCCAATACCGTCAAAAACTCCGGAAAATCTAAATACTGACGGTCCGCTGTAAATAAAATGCAATATCATATCAGCCTGATGTCCGTGAATATGGCGGCCTAGGGGCCTAGCGGCGTGAAGTTGGCGGCCCAGAAAACCATAACCGGATATTACGTTCAGAAAACTAAAACCGGATGAAATGTGTCAGAATATGCATTTGCTCACACAAGCTAGTGTCGGAGACGGTTGTTTCCGCTGTTGCAATGTGAACTTCTACATTAACATCGGACTGTCGACTTGTGACATTGACCTTTGGACCTTATGATGTTCTGTGCATCATAATGCAAACTTAAATATTCAGATCAATATATAAACTGCTATGAAGTTTGAGTAAGTGTGTGAAACTGTCTGAAAACTTACTACTTTATACGTGCAGTGCCCGGCACTATTTGAGAGTTATGGGTTCGAGTCCCGTTACCAACGTGACTCCTTACTCGAGAAAGTTAACAAGTTCTTATGGAGAATGGGGGTCTAATACTGATCCTTCCGCACCGCTTATAAATTGTTAAAATACTTCTGATAGTAGTGATAGGCGAGAAAACCAGGGACGAATCCCCCCCCCCCCCAAAAAAAAAAAAAAAACCTGCCAAAGTACTGAAAGTACAAGTTACTTACGTTCCCGTTCGATAGCATTTACGAGTTTCCCAAGTTCAGCTACTGTCGGATTGTGTCCAAGAGACAACATAGCATGTGACAGGTCTGTTAGTTGTATTTGTCCATTGCCCTTTGTGTCATACTGCCGGAATACTTCGAACATGTCTATATGAAAATACATGCACTTATATGGAACGCCAATGCTATCATACAGTCGGAATACTTTATACAATATCGACATCATATAACACACACTTAATAAGAATAAGTGTCAAGTACTGGTACCTGCACTTGTAAACGTACAGTGAAACCTGTCTTAAGCCACATGCCAAGGCTAAAGCGAAAAGGTTTTTTTTATTTAAAATGATAGTCTTTCCAAGTCCCTGGATTCCATAAAAGTTTTTAATATCAATATGGCATGCATCAAAAGTGCCAACAGTGTTTAAAAATGAAATGCGTTTTACATCTACAATGTACTTGGAAATAATTATAGTTTCGTTTCTCATTTATGGCCATAGTTTATGCAATTACTGTCAAATTTCAACTAAATAAATAGTCCGTACAGCTGATCGCTGAGACCGCCCTCCCTTGCCATGATCATATACCTTGTCAACTTGTCAACATGCAGCTTGTAAAATACTGAAGGACCTCTTTAAGGTATACTGAACGGGACAAAGTATACAATATAAAACTGGCCAATTTGGATTAACCGGTATTGGCTGTTTAAGACAGGTGGCCGTTTGATATTACAGGCTCAGCTGTAGCGTTATCATTAACCATCACGTTTAACAATGGGGTGATCTCGAAATACATATATATGCACGTTTTATTTCGCATGTTTTTAAGATATAAACTTCCTTGTTCATGACCTAAAGCTCTATTTAAGAGAATGTAAACAATGTAAAGAAATTGAACTCCTTGAAACGTGAAAAACGGGAAGAAATCATTTGTAGCCCACGTCAATGTCATTGTGATATATATTTTATTTAACATTGCCGGGTTTCAGTAACGACCCTGTCCTATAGTTTTTCTAACTTCTAGTGAGTCATTGTTTTAAAATCTGAAGTATTACATAAAATAAGATCATCTTCAGAGCATACCTGGTGGCTTAAAAGTGCGAGCAGGACGACAATGTTTAGCATATTCGATAAAAAAAGAGTGTGGGCGGGGCCGGGGGGCTTTAGATGATCAAATTCAAAACTATTTTGCCGAGGAACTTTATTTTTACCCTGCTGAAGGAAGCAGTTAATAACAATACAGATCATGATCAGCCTGCACAGAGGCAGTGCTCTTCCGTACAGTCTGATCATGATCTGCACTGTTTGCTATATTTTCGGTCAGTAAAAGTTCAGCGAGCTCTCAGCAATGGTATTGTCAAAACTGAAAGATGGGCAAAGCCATTTTTGAAATTTATCTGATAATGGCTAAAAGGAATCCGAATCATTGTGAAGAGATCAATGAGTATTTTATTGGCATATAAGTCTGGTACGATAAGATAAGTACAATGAGTTCTTGTCAGTGACCTGAAATAAGTTTACATGCTGAACACACAAGAAACGGCCAATCTTTTCTTCAAAATATTTGATTACATCGAAGTCGTCGGAGGGACGGATGGAATTACCGGTACGCCCCCGCTTGACCATTTTCCTCTTGACACTCGTTGGGTGTTTATTAAGTTGCACGAGAGATAGGTATCTTAAAAGACAGTGAGAAAAAAAGTATTCTTTTATATTATTCTTTAAGAGGCACTTACTAGAAATATCTTCCTCGGTGAAATGGTCAACCTACAAAAATGCAAAAATGTTGTTTGTATCAATAACTATTATGTACCTGAAATTACCACGATCAAATGAACAAAACCATTAAGAACGAATATGTTCTTGTATTTATATTGTAAACAAATTCTTCCGTAGTCCTGTAAATTCACATAATTGATACATTGTTACAACTGAAATGAACAGTTATCTTGAACAATAAATCGTAATTAATTGTCGCCAAAGATTTCCGAATAAAAGAAACGTGACATGCGCTAAATGTGTATGGATATACAGTCAAACCTGTGAACAAAGACCACTGTTGGGAATCTACAAAGTGTGGTCTTCGTTTGCATGCTGCATTTTGTCATCGATGTTTTTACTATAGATGAATAGTGCACTGTGGTAACCCAGCTGGTTTATTCGCAGAGTGGTCTTTTATACAATTAAAGACTAATTTTGAGGTCAATTCATAGTTTTGCGGACCTGTTAAAAGTGATATTGACCGAGGACGAATTTTATCGTATACATCATAAAGAGTAGTGAAAATATATAACAGAAATGACGTCTTAAAATCCGTGCAGGTCTACACAACATTTTCCAGGACCCGGCACGTGAGCGCTATCGGCCAATCAGTATTAAGTATTTATGACAGGTATACGATATATTCTTAGTAGTCTTTAACACAGGTTTGACTGTATAATCAACCATCAATGGTTTCCCAAAACAATTCCCAGTTTGGTGTAGATATCTAAAGATTTTCCCTTATCTTTATCAATATTCGCAATACTTACAGTATAAGACATCGAACAATTAACCTTACGGTGATTTTCATTTAGAAATTTAGTTTGCACCGCAGCAATGTACAGTGGACTTAAAATTTTCAGTTCTAAAACCCAGCAACACACACAGACTCCAAATATCTAGTCTACGCGTACACTTTACCTTGAAATTTTAAGCTTACATACCGATATTATTTTGTTTGATTTTTTCACATTTAAATGAAGTTTCGTCGTCAAAATTAATCAATGTTTTCCAACCAATATTATCACAGTTTAAGTTGTCAGTATTTGCGTTTCAATTTTAAAATTTTAACAATCAAAGAGGCTTGGCACGTTTGATTTTTATAGCATATCTATTTATATTATATTAAAAACTTCAAACGTGCCCCACCCCTTTGTTAACAATCTTATGTTTTGGGGACAGCAAACCCGTGCATGAATAATAAACTTGAGAATTAATAGCTAAAATACTGTTCTTCTAATGGTATCTGCTGTGTGAAAACAGCGGACAGTACAGACTCCGATTAGAATGCATGCACAGGTCGCATTTCTGGCAACACAGAGGGGCTGAATTATTCTACGAAAAAGTGCGTGGCTACTTCAAATATTATATACAAGATTTGTTAACGCTGAATTCTGGATATTTTCCATAAAGACCATTATTTACATAATATCAGCATGGAGGGATGCCGTTGTGCCTGGACGGAAAGTCGCACCCTTGCTCGGAAGGCGTGGCTTCGAATCCCGTCAGCGTAATCGCAACACTTTCTGCAGGCGCAAGTACTGGTTTAGATCTCCGGGAGAAGTTAATAAAAGTTGCAAAAACTTGTGGTTGCATCCGATGTAAAAATAAGTTTCATCGTGATACAAGTACTGGTATTAAGTTTACGTGGAACAATATTAGAAATGATATTTCCGAACCTATAAAATTAGATTACGCTACCGTCGGGTTTTTTTTTTGAAGACCAACGGACTCTTAAAAGACAGACGGACGTACAGTAAGGCGAGTACTTACCATTTTTCGTAAATTACTCCTTGTTAAAATACACAACACTTTAAGATAGAAAAAACAGTTACTGTAAATAAATGTTCTTGGGTTAAACTGCCTTAATCAATATCAATTAAGCATTAAAATAATAGATCAATATCTATGCAATACGCAATTATAGGATGTGATTTAGTTGAAAGATTATCTTCAATGAATACTATATCAAATTTGTTATCTATATCTATTGATTTGTACGATATTGATTGGAGGGAAACAAAGACAGACATTGCTGATTTTCATTCTTTATTTTTATGTATAAAATCTCCGCATACTCATAAAACTGCGCATAAATGTGTTATAATAGCTTGAGAGTTATCTATATCTAAAAATGTCGACAAGTTTCTAACATTATATTGCCTTCAACAAAACACCCAATTTCATATATTTCGAATTTATTCAATCAAATTACCTTATTATATAATCAGATATAATCGCGTGCCGTAAACTTAATATCTCTATCAGGCAGTAAAATCCTGTATTTTTAACTACCCACAGATTTGGTTTTATACTTTTGAGGGAAGCTCTTGAATCGCAAAACACAAAACGGCAGAGAGCGAACAAAGTTGATTGTATTTTTTACGCAAAGGAAGCAACTGGAAACTGCCATCGATTGTTCACTCATGGAGAAAGTCTGGTTCCGACGTCGCAGAGATACAAACATGCCATGCTGGTTAGAAATTTTCTCTGACATTAACTATGGCAAGAAGTCACCCATCATTTACTCAAGTTTCTAGCTAGTATACATAAGTAAAAGCAGTTGGCTGATTTGCGCCTCTTCTTTTTCTCTTTTCGCCAACAAATAAAGACGAAAATGCGATGTAAAGAAACATTTTGTGATTTTGTCTTTTAACGGCAGTAGCAGAAATAAGTCACTATATTCAAACACAGTGAGACGCTTTCCAATTCAAAATGTAATATCAAGCAGTGTACCTGACCAGACGACAAAGCAGACGGCACACAGGCAGTATTCGGCATGACACGGCTAGGAAGCACGTTAAAAATCTTTATAAACATGAGAAAACAATGTTAAGTGTAAATAGTTATATACAATATAAATAACAATGTATATCAGTATGAAACATGATTGGGTGTGAGACCAGTATGTGTATTTTGAAATCACTTGGCGTAGTCATGGAACGACGATTTCACAGAAATCAAAAGCGGCGTCTCTCAGATTCTGGAATATAGAAGAAAATACACGCTTTTTTTGGCTTTTGAATCAATACATTCTTAAAAGAATTATTTCGCCATACAGTTTGAGACTTTCTATTAGTCACTATTTGTATACTTTATATTTTCCAGTTAAAAAAGGGTTATAAAATCTTACACTGCTAGTAGCAACGTATTGTGCCTTTGTAACCAGTGTAGATCATGATCAACCATCAAATCAGTGCAGTCTATACATGACCTGCACTATTTGCTTTTCATTTTCAGTCATTAACTTTTCCGTAACTGTGACACCCCTTCAAACAATTAATGAGTCTGTACCAATTGAAAGACGGACAAGTCAGACATTTAGCAGGGTAAGTACATTGATAGAAGAAAACGAATTCTTGTTATATGAAACGATGCATGAATACTTGTAAACAAATTAGCATACTACATAAAATTATTTTTTTACTATAAAATACGATACCAACCTTTGACAGCTAAACGATTAGGCTCAGCCTACTGTTGATATTGTTCGGGATATTTGGCTTTCATTATTGCCTCAAATTCTGAAATGTACAAAAGACGCCATTCGACGTGCAATCATGTATGATCAAGTATACTGACCGATTTCTGTACACGCATTTTTAAGAATATTCCTCTCGGACTAAAATCATCAAAAAGGCATTCGTTCTGTCTCTGTTGTAAAAGTTTCACAAGATTTAAGTGAAAGAAGCATTCTTACGTCTTGGAACTTCTGAATCACCCCTAGTGGTAATATCAAAATATTAGCCAAAACTTGGTGTATTTTCGCTAATATGAACTTCTTTTGATACGGACATACTTGTATTACCTAAGTCTCGATGCGAATTTGACTGTATTTACTACTGGGGAAATCATTTTACCAGCGTAAATACAGTAAATTTCTAATCATAACCTCTCTGAAAAATGTAAATACAAACCACCGAATGAAATCTTGCCGTCGCAGTCGCTGTCGGCTTCTTTTATCATCTCTTCCACCTCAGAATGTGGAACTTTGTCGCCTGAAGGAGATTTTAAACAAACAAAAGTTTGGATTATTATGAAGTGCGCACTGTCACAAGAACTATACATTCCGCATTTTTGTAAACGACATATCTTAATAACGTTTCGGGTTAAAGTTGGATGGAGATTTTTAAAAAACAATGAGAAATTTACTTCGATCTATTTATCATGCGTTCCCATAAAAGCTATTGATTGTCCTTGTCAAAATCTGATTACCCGTCTATCTTTGTAAAGTACATGTATTTATATTTCTATCTGCCCATTAAAGAAAACAATCAGTATAACGTATTTCTTCCATATTTCAAAGCTTTCATTACAGTTTTAAAAGCATTTTACTTGCCGATGATACTGTGTGGCTATTTTTGATATATGTTCACGAAACGAGTTGTTGGAGTACCTTTCAAATTGTGTGAAAATTCAAAAAAAGTAACGGTGGTATAAATCAGTAGTAAGACCATTATTGCATGTATTATGATTGTTGTCAGAGGTAAATCTATCGGTAATCAATGCCAAACCTGTCTTCAAAAACACTATCACTGGTTCAAAGAAAATGGAATTGGCTACAGCTTCAAACTACAAAATGTGTTTAGATGCTACGCGCACAGCAATACGAAAAGGGAGCGGTAGTGTTGATGTTAAGGTGTCCGCCGCTCATCCCGGAGGTTGCGGGTTCGAGCCCCACTGGAGCACAACCGTACTTCCTCAAATAACAGTAGTACTAGTTCTTCCAGGTGACTCGATAAGCTACAAGCTTTCTTCACAATCGAGAAAAATAAATTAGTATGAACTGTAACAGCAATACGAGGGGAAAATGGATCCAAAAAGAAAACGAGGGCCAGTGCTAGCTTTAGTTGTGTTTACAATGTAGCATATAATACAAAAATATGCTGTCCTTATGTGCGTTTTAATAAAATTACCAATAATGCTATACTGTATATAACTGCAAGCAATGCCAATAATGTACATGTATGACATGTATGTATTATGCGTATGGGCCAGATGTCTATATGCAAATTGAACTGTTCACTGTTAACTGATACTAGTCACGAAGGTCGGAATTTGATTTTTTTTTTTTGCATTTTTTCTAAAAACATGAAATTCTGTTTACCTAGAGCCCTTTTCAGTTCCGAATGGGTTATATACCCATCCTTGTCTAGGTCCATAACTGTAAACATTTGTCGTAGTTCGCTTTCATGTTCCATTCCACTGTCTGCACAGTCTGGGGCCATTATATTTAAAAATTCTGGGAAGTTTATCACCCCATCACCTGCAAAATAACCACAAAAAGAAACAATAGAGATTACTTCGTTCCAGATAGCTTTTGTTAGGCATTATGATCGTTTACCAATTTTACAAATACATAAAGTTCGACTTTGGACTTAGCGGGCGGCTTTGTCATCCAATGAAATCGCCGTATTTCTGTTTGTTTTTTATCAGCATGTCTATAAATCTTTGTGTTAAGATTAGTGCATAGTACTTCATTATGTCATTTAGAACGATTGCGAGCGATAGGATAGTTAATGAGTACTAATTTAAGTGTCACCCGGTTCTGTGTTTTACCTATAGAGCGTCTATGAATATGTTCTATGTTAAAAATTGTTCGTATTACTTCACTATCGTATTGTATATTAGGGCTTTATCGTTGGTACCGGTTTCCCATATGACCAACGCCCCCAGAAGAGGTTAGTTATTTTAGGTTTCGGAGGATAGTGCAAGATACAGAAAGCGTCCCAATTCCAGAGACACACCTGGTTCTTACACATGCCAGGTGTATAGCACCCATACATGGGACCTCGGTTTTAGTCCCATCTGAAAGACTGTTAGTAATTTTAGTTGGTCAGCCCCGGAAATCGAACCCGCTACCCCGAGATTACAAGTCTCGTGCTCTACCGATTGAGCTAACCGCGCTGACTTATTACTTCACTATGTCACGCGCGGCAGAAAATATAGTAAAACACGGGTTTTCATTGGATGACAGCTTTCCACTAAGTATGTTTGACTTCATCTATATACATGCTCTATGAAAAATAGCAAATCTCCTGTCGCTCCGCCCTCGTCGGTCTTTCTATTTTCCATAGAACAGTATGGACTAGACGAAACAGTAATGCTGACATAAAAAACGCCGCCAAAGATGCTTTTCCATCTTAACAGCTCTCCGTTATGGCAAATAATCATAAATATCTTCATTCATGTCAAACTAATAAGGATATTGGCAATGAAAAATTAAGACATACTGTACATATTATTCGATAACAGTAAAGTGTCGATACAACAGTAGATGTGGTGTCGTGTTAGGTTTTGCTTGTTCAGCCAGAATTGGTTTCCTTGAGTTCTTTTGGGGCCATGCCTCAACATCAACCATCATCAATTTCCAAAATATTTACATGTCAACTTTGTGGGCCCGCTGTGATACTTTGTATCACAGTTTTTCTTGTTTATTGTATGTATTAAGGAGTTTAGTGTGCGGACATGGTTTTGATTTACGTATCTTTTCTTGAAGTTTGTGTACAAATCAAAGTTCATGCCCTAGAGGCATCGAGTGTAGAAAAATTTCGTGTTTAATTTTAATTTTTGACGATGCTATTCATAGACTTGCGACCATGGATCAAATTTATTTTGCATTCTAAATACTCCACGCCGCCTCCTGGCGGCGTCGAATAAACAATCACACACTTATATTTGAAATGAAACTGACAAACCTGTCTTAAGCAGCCAGCCAAAGTTTCCCTCAAAATTTGCTAATTAAAGCAGGTGGCTTATAAAAACGGATGGCTAATTAAAGCAGGAGGCTTATTAAAACAGGTGGCTTATAAAAACGGGTGGCTTATTAAAGCTGGTGGCTTATTAAAACGGATGGCTAACTAAAGCAGGTGGCTTATTAAAGCATACGGCTTATTAAAGCAGGTGACTCATTAAAAAAGGTGGCTTATCAAATCATGTGGATTAATAAAGCAGGTAACTTATTAAAGCAGGTGGCTTATCCAAGCAGGTGGGTTATTAAAGCAGATGGATTATAAAAGCAGGTGGCGTATCAAAACAGGGAACTTATCAAAACAGGTAGCTCATTATAACAGGTGGCCTATTAAATCAGGTTGGCAATTAAAGCTTGTGGCTTATCAAACGGGTGGCTAATTTAGTTAATTTAGTTGGTTAAAACAGGTGAATTTAATTTAATGATCAGTAAAAAACAAGGCAAGAACATAAGGTGACATGGCAACAGAATGAGCTATATGCAATTAGCCATTCAATATAACATGGATAACATTATTGCAAGAGCTGAACCCCGCCACCAGGCTAGATGGCACTTCATTTCACTAAAACTCAACAGAGCTTGTTTTGTAAGAAATAAGATGGCAAATAATCAAAAGGTAGACGAATTATAAAAAGAGAAGTGAATGTAAGGATACTTTACCGTCAGCATCCATTTCTTTAATAAGATTCTTCACTTGTTCGTCAGTGCCGACCATCCCCAGCGAGACTAGTATCTCCTTCACTTGTACCTTCTTAATAAATCCGTCTTTATTCATGTCGAAAAATGAAAAAGCTTCTTTCAAATCTACAAAAGAAACATAAATGAAAATGTGACATCTGGTTAAAGGCCAATGACCAGTTTGGATGTTACAGCTACCCACAGCCCTTATATTTGAAGAGAAATGGCTTACGGGAGAAATTGACAACATATCTAGCGTTGCTTTTTTCTTAAAAGTAAGTCTGCTTATTGTGAATATGGGGAAGTGTTTTTTCAATGATATAGGGAAGTGATTTTGCAATGATATGGGGAAGTGTTTTTTTTTCAATGATAAGCGAAAATTAGAAACGCTGCCCATATGTAACTACAGTTTTTCGTGAAGAAACGACGTGAATACGAAAGAAAAACATGTATCAACTTTGTTTCCGGGGTAAATGGAACACATTTCTATCATTATTCTATCAGTAAATTCTTTACCAAAAAAATCTTGTCGAATCGTTGGACTTTAATGAGTGCCTGGGATGATTTTGCCGGTATTTTGAAATGTGTGTCCTGCCATACTAGCAATGGATTTACTCATTCTCATCTGCAGAGGGGAATTTTAAATTTTATGTTAGCCATATTTGTATTGAAAAGCAGTCTTTCCTGAGAGGAATCTCTAAAATCTGTAACGTTTTATTATAAATTGTATCTAATTACCGGGTACATATAATTTGGTGGCTTCCAGTTTGAAATTTTAATTACAGTCTAGAGTTATAAAATCACTAATAAAGCGCTGATAAAACTATCTCGAAAATGTTACGTAGGTCTGTCCATTTCTGTATCATTAGTCATGTTAGTTGTCTAAGAATCTGGGGAGAATCTGTGTTAAGGGGCGGGTAGCCCAACCGTTAGGACAGTTTCGTGTTCGAGACTTGGCATGACTGCTTTTCATTTTCATCATGTGACGTTAGAACTGATGATGGTTTGTACGTACTAGTTATATATTTTTACCATCTCATGAATGTAATTTTCACACTTCAGTTACCACAGACGCCCTAAGATTTGAAAGGGTACATAAATCATTTGTCAATATCTTAAACCTGAATGACTAAACACGCCATGTTCAAACAAATGAAAGGTAAACTCAGCTTAAGCAAACATGTGGGTTAAATGTTGTAAACAAACACGGAACCGATGCAAATATGAAAAACTCGAAAGATTGAAAAAGATAGATATATTACATATACTTGTACTCTACTAAATACCGTCACATAAATCTATGACACAGCTATAAATACTTACCGAGGATTTGCTTCTGTGTCAAATTTGCAGCCTGAAATTAAGAAGTTTTTACTTTTTTTTTATTTACTTCATATTCCTATATATATAGTGAGTCTACGCCGTTCAAAAAACCCGGGTTTTTATAATAATTATTATGCTACTGTATTATAAACATGAAATTATTTCAATCACAAATTCCTTTTTTAAAAGTTTAAACAAAAATAACTAAGTTACCAAATCTTTTGTCCTCAAACTTTTATTTGCAAGACTATGACAAACCAATTATTCTGACAACGGCGGTTGCAGTTCTAAAAAGTAATGTAACAACACAGAGTTATACACTTAAGTATGAAAATTGCGGAAATAAAGGACGTGTCAGAGTCTTCTTTGACATAACTGTGTCTAGGAAAGTGCGCTATTTACAAGTAGTTTGTACATTTAAGTTTTAAAGATTGCTTGATCTGTAAATTTACAGGTTAGCTATAAAATGTTTGAAATGTTTGTTGATTAGCAAAATTTAACATGATACTGTATGGATTGCAGTCAAACATCTGTATAGTACTGTTTATTTACAAGTTCATCTCGAGCGTGTACTATATAATTGCACACTATACATTAATTGTACATGAAATAAATACTTTTAATAAAAAAGTTGTAGTATGTAGTGATTCGAAACAAGGTTTGATAATTATAATGTGTCCCGTTCTTTGCCAAACACCTGTGTATCTTATACCGCGATTATTAAGGTCACTAAAAAGACATTGGTGGTTACATTCTTCCTATTCCAAATATACATGTCAGACAGGTAAACAGTGACGATTATATACTTTGTGTTCCAAACTTTAAAGTTTAACTTTTGTGTATCCACTGATACCGGGAACATTAAACCGAATCGATCAATGTTAGTGTAAATGAAGTTGATAACAAACAACAAAAGAAAATACTTGACGGTTAAGAAATCGAAACTTACCATGCTTGTTATGTTATGTTATATCCTATTCAAACGAAAGTACAATAATATATTTAGCCCACGCTACATTGAATATCTGAAATCGAGTCTCTGTGTATTAAAGTAGTTAAATCCGATATGCGCGGTGAGACGGCTTTGATAATCTATACATGTATATGGTTTATGTTTATACCAAACGGACCGAAACGAGGCGTGTGTATATATTGCGCAGTCTGTATTTATACACAAACAATAGGCTTAAAATACGTGCTTATATCCTTATGATACAAGACCGATAGGTATACAGGAAAAGAAACAAAAAAAACGTAGTACTGTTATAAGCCGTTTAGGTACCGACGACCGACTGTTTATTTCAGTACAATGAAACCCCGAACATGTAAAGGTTTCTTCGATCATCCGATCAAGTACGGGACATTTTGTTAATAATCTGCCAATACTGAAGAAAGGAAAATAAATTTACGGATAAGAAACTTAGGCCTTGCCATGCCATTGGTATGATTTACGGAGGTACTCCTTTTTCATGCAAACGGAAGTACAATAATATAACCAGTTAAATGTCCCCAAAATATGCAACGTCCGTTCAATCATCCGAAATCGTGTTTCTAATGTAAAAAATCGACTTCCTAAATGCTACGATTTATTACGTGGTAAACTGAACTTGGCTCCAGTGATTGAACTTTAGTCACGGATACCATGTAGGACATCAGTATATGTTTAGATGATTCAATATACCAAAGGACCGTACAATTAGGCATCCGAGTGTATTATGAACACTTCAATATCAAACATACATAGTAACCATTTATAATGTGACCATATAAAATACTGAACATAATGGCAATACGCTTATAATTATGAAAACGGTAGCCTTAAATACTTTATTTATAAAATAAACGTCTATGATATGTTTGTATACCCAAGGCTAATCAATTACTCGCTACTTTATAATGCACGAAAACTACTAGATACCAAACTCGACACCTGATGAAGAGGTTTATTCACGGGAAATAAACCGCGGCATTCGTCAAATCAAAACGTCAAAAATTACATTTAGTAATATCTCTACGAGTTATGATATCATTGTTCATAAAACTAAGTGACGCTTAAATGCATGAACATCACGACTACAAACGAGCATATTCGATGATCAAATGGTTATCTTCAACATACCGCTGATGCAAAGCCTGTTAAAGTGGCTCCTCTCCGATTATCATGTTCATAACTGAAGCAGAATGACTTGAAAGACTATGGAGTCTTTCGTAGATAGGGTTAGTTCAATTGTGATACTTTTGATTCATAAGCTTGACTTGCAAAACAATGAATGCTAGGCCTATATTAGATAGTGGTTTTCACTGTGAACTTTTCTTCATAAGTGACTATACCAAGTGTTTGGTCGCCTCTAGCTCCTTCTTTTACCAAATGATTTGCCATCTTATTTGACAGGAACACCACATTTTTCGGGTATCAACTGAAGGGACACGTTCCACTTCTGAGATGGTACTTCAGCGTAAGCCTGGCAAAGAGCATCTGTCAGAATGACCACCTGATGACAAAATCCTCTTTTGACTCTTTCAATTTAGTTTCCCATGCATGTACGATGGCTTGTTTATGTACATAGGTCTTGTAGTTGATAAGTGCTTGTCTGTTGGTGCTTGTCTGTTAGTGCTTGGTGCTTGTCAGTCGTCATACCAGCACCATCATCCTGTACACCATCTTGTATAGCAGCTGTACCAGATCCGCCTTTAAACTCATGTATCCATGTCTAATGGATAGTCTTCAGAGGTCATGGATTGTGTCAATGATTGTTTTGATATTTCCATCTTCTGCATCTAGTTGGAGTCCAGCATGGGCAGATATTGATACTTGACCGGTCATATTTCCATGGTTCTAGTTTTGACGGTCCGGCATAGGCAGTGTTTGCTTTTGTCAACTTCTTGGACGAACAAAGCTCCCTTTTGACACGATGCTTTGTTAGGACACAAAGCTTTGTTTTTCATGGGATTTGATGGATAATCTTCTTAGATCATGGCTTGTGTCATGGATTTGTTTATATTTTCATCTCCCACACTCGATTGGAAACCAGGTACTGTACTGTAGACACTGATGTTTGACAGGTCATACCTCCGTGGATCTGGCAGTTCCGACTGGTCCAGTGGAGTAGTTGGCTGTCCAAAATAGGAGGCCACGTTTGCTATTGCCAGCTGCTTGGTTTCATGGACATAGCTTCCTCTTTCCATTAGATTATTTATTTTGGCACCAAGTGTTGTCTCATCGGGTGGTCTGGCAAGAACTGGTACTTACTGGCTTATATAAGCACCTACGCATCCCTCGTTTAACGAGTGATTGAATGGCAGTGACTTCCATTCATTTACTTAGAGTTGAACGCATCGCTCAAGTTATGATTCGTAAGGTCTGGTTGTTGACCTTATCGAGCTCTTGCTGGATTGTTTTTGCAGAACCTCATTAGAGTTGCGCCTGGTTGTTCCCAATGTATGCCGTTTTTAGTATCCTCTCATGTGCTGCCCATTTAATGCTAGCTTACATCCGTAGTATCGCTAGATTTTAGCAGACCCTTGTTTCAGCTTGGCTAGATGTGATTTTCATGTAAGTAATCTGTCTATCGTTACATCTCAATATGTAGCATCCGCAAAACAACACCAAGTGACCAGCCGCCATGGGACTTTATTAATCATATGGTTCTGAATGTGTATGTTGAACTATATTAACAATCCAGAGAAAGGTTCAGCTTCCGAGCAGGTCTCGTGAGATGTGGGCGCAACACATCTTAGTCCATCAAGCTGTATATTGGTATAAGTAATAGAAGTTACTGGCTCTCTAAGTTTTTTCTACTCACTAGATTTGTCGGATTAGGGGTGGTATCTTTAGAGCTATTTTATAAGTCAATAAATCTGATTAAGAACTATATTTACAAGTTGAGAGTTCTCGTTTTTCATTGTGCAAGACAACTGCGTATACAATATTCTACAGCAAGAGTGGCTTCTCAAAGCAGGTAATGGCTAATATATAGGTGTAATACCTTTGTACATTGACTGTTTTAGATATAGAAATAGTTTCATTTTAAGGTATTAATCCGACATAATTAAGCCCATAAAATGATAGAGAATAAAGTAACAGTGAGATACAGCAAGTTTAGTCTCTTACTGATTGTTTTTCAATGC
>JAFMSR010000001.1:9839653-10013699 GCA_022818135.1 Saxidomus purpurata | reverse complement strand
CTAGTTTGACCTCATTAAAGTATTAAAGGGACTTGAAACTTCATACAGTGATAGAGCACAATGGGAGGAAGTGCAGTGTGCAAGAACCATGACTCTACTTTGCCTTATTTTTCAACTGTCTGCCTTTGTTACATTTTCTTATCCGGACCTTAACTCTATAAGTTCTGAAGAAAATTTGTATAAATTATATAGATACGATAAAAGAGGACATTAAGGGGAAGTGCAGTGCCAAAAAGCCATAACCCTATATAGCCTTATTTTTAATTATCTCGATATATTTAAGATTCCTGTCTTGAGCATAACTCTAAAAGTATTAAAGAAAAATACCTGTGTATGTTGAACCGTATATGTCCCGGAACGTATATATCACACGTGTTTAATGTGACATATTCGTTTGGTCATTTTTGACAGTTTACACCGAAACGTATATGTCTCATAGGTTGTGATATTAAAGTGCATGAAAGTACAAATTATACTATTGCTTAAGTCTTTCCAGGAAGAGGATCGGAACCGATACACAGGAGCCGGCCATGCAGATATATCAAGTTTACTCTGTGTTTAAGTTCCAACAAGTGTTGATCGCATGTCGTTTACCTTGGACTTTCTTGGATAATCATGTCATTGCATTTCGGCTCTCCACATTACACCTATATACATGTATATACCTATATGGATGCCTCCCAAACATCGTTACATTTCGTTTTTATTTGCCTTTTTCTGCATGTGAGATATTCGTTTTCGTGTTCCTATAAAATTCGAAGTCAAACGTATACATATTATGTGCCATATACGTTTCACGCGAATACTATTTTAGTCTGAATATATCACACGTGTGACATATGCGGTCGAATTTTTTCTCTCGTGTGATATATACGTTCCGGGACATATACGGTTCAACATACATGAAACTTCATAGAGTGATAGAGCACAATGAGAAAAAATACAGTGTATAAGAGTCATAACTTTACTTTGCCTATTGTTTCAATTATCCCCCTTTCTTATAGTTTCTTGTCCAGAGCATTACTCTTGAAGTGCCTAAGGGAATTCATTTAAATTGGATACAGTGAGAGACGATATTTAAGGAAAGTGCAGTGCTCAAGAACCATAACCCATTATTGCCGTATTTGTGAATTATCTGCCTTTCTTTCTGTATATTTTCTGTCAGATCACCTTACTTCAATGACCAATGATTTTATACCAGACTTTGAATATGGGTATTTGTGATAATGATTAGTAGTGCCATGCACAAGAATCATATTCAAGCATCGCCACCTCGGGGGCATTCGTCACTTATGACGGACAGCTCTAGTTATTTTAAAAGTTTCACCTTAATGCTTGCACAGTATACCTAACCCATTTTACTGACACGCCCTCGAAAAGTCGAGCGTGCTGTCACGAGACAGCTCTTGTTTTAAATATAATCACTGAATGATTAAACGTGATTTTTATACAAAAGCTATTTTTAAAGCATACTCAAAGATCAAAGGAAAACTTGTAACACACAATTAAATGTATTACAAAAACTAAACGCTATGCATACTTGACATACTTGACAAAGATTAAAGACTTCACGGATGTGAAGTTCATTTAAAAAATGTAACACGGGTAAGAAACGTTAGTTACTTACAGCAATTTTAGTGATAGTTTCCAATGTTTTCTTGTCTACTGTTTTCCCCCATTCCTCAAACAATGGTGTCCAAACGCAACCAGGTGATATTCTGTAAATTTACGGTACATACATTAATTTCTCTGCCGTGTAAAGACTTAGCAAGAATTTTAAAGTATATAACAATTTTAGGTCATTAAAATGTACGATCTTTTCCGTTGTTTTACACGCAAGGACATGTTGCTTGTAACAGTAGCTAGGGACCATAGAAATTTCTAAAATATGTGCGTCCAAATCCATTAATTCTCGCTGTAACAAATTACTAGACACAAGCAACGCAGCACAGGGTTTTTTCTGGGTGTGTTCCTGTCAGTAAAAAAAACTACATATACTGTATATATATATATATATCATCAAGAATATATTTCTTATAAATCGAAAATTTGGCTTTATTTCTCTAACCCAGACTCAGATTTCAGGATTATAATTGGCAAAATTTGAAACGACGATCATTCTAGCCAATCAAAATAAAAAACAGATATAAGACTGGTCTTAAAACTTAAAGCATTATAGATCTTGGGTGTGGTTCCCGTCTTTGTACTTACGCATTTACTCTGACACCATGTTTACCTTCGTCTGTTGCCAACGCACGCGTCAATCCTACAACCCCACCCTGGAATACACATGAGACATACAACAAATATATATTGTTAAACAAACCTGTATGGTAGAAAATGAAAACGACAGTGCGTGCTTAATATATATATATATATTATAGCTTTCTACTTTTTATGTATATTATACTTTCATATATATAAACACCAACTGAAAAAATAGTCATGAATGCTTTTTAGCTTTCTGCTTAATTGATCAAATACAAAATTATCAATAACAACCTTTGTGGCAACGTAGGTAACGGAATCTGGTTGACCAACAGTAAATGCTCCACTGGAAATGTTTACCACAGAACCTTTGGTCTGGCGTATATATGGCAATGCATACTAGAAAGGAAAAAAATACATTTGCAGCCTATCAGCTAGCATCATGCGTAGATATTCTTCACGATACTTTTAGGCATATCCTTGCAAGTAATGATAAAAATAGCTTTTATACACATAAGCTTGGCATGTATATAAGGTATCATTTTCCGGTGTAGAGATACGATTACATTCTAAAACATATCCTGACAAAAACACTAACATCTCACGTTAATTGTTACTTTCGGGGTCACTATGCAATTTTATTCTGTCAAACTTACGTACAGAAGTATCTTTCTTCTTTTAAGGGGGTGGGGGACTTATGCTTTTGTTCTTTTAGAGAACATCACGCAACTCATCTGACGAAAGACGTGAAACTATAACATTTATTTAGTTTTTAATTTTTTTTTTTATTTCTTTTAGTTGGAAACTGTGCACAAAATAAATATTGAAAACGTTATTTACAAATTTTACAAATGTCTGTATTAATTAAAAGAAGTCCAGCATCACTGACATAATTCACAAAATAAATAGTAGCTGTCCCATACCTTGCACGAGAGAAAATACCCAATGAGATTTAGATCTAGCAGCTGACGAAATTCTTCTGATGAAAACTCATCTATTGTCTTAGGTGGGGGATCTGTAAGAGTAGCTATATCTGGTTTATTCTAGAACCCTTTATGTTATTAAAAATAACTTATTTCTCAATGTATCAGCTGAAATTTGAGAGCCAATGTATGTGTATAATTTATGTATTCCGAAACTGTGTCATACCAAACTTTTAGAACATGCGAACGAGACATGCGTACATACGGTAAGCATTCTCATATTAGCGCAGCTAAAGGTGAGCGCAAATGCCTTAAATTGAGCAATAATTTGTGTACATGTACTGGAATTAGTTTGTTGAAGAAACTCCTCATAAGATTCCCCTATACCTACACTCGTTGTTGTTGTTGTTTCTTGGCAGTACATTATATGAGTAACTGTAACTCAAATGAGCATAGGTCTTTACCAGCTGTATTTACACATGTATTCACTTGAAAAGAATGATCAAATGTTAAAATTTGAGTTGAATCTGACTCTGCCACACTTAATCGCACTAACAGATTAGACTAATGTTAGGGTATGAAAGACTTACGCCATCCCGCGTTGTTGACCAAGCAGTCTATTCTCTGGTATTTTGTCACGGTGGCTTCGATTGCTGCCTTATATGAAATCAAAGAATTAGCACTTATCATTGATCAATTTAGCGATTTATAGCAACAAAACAAATTTCTGATACTTTTTATCAATTTGCACGTAATAATAATGAAATACCTTGATCTAAGATTATTTGACATTAAAATGTCAGTCCTGAAAATTGACAGAACTAACATTAATACTATAAATCTCATATGTGAAGTGTGAACGTTATCTGTACTATGTGTAACTAATGGTATCGTCCATATTGAAAGATGGGCAAGTCCATTTTAAAATGCAGGCCTGCGTTTAACATTTTGCAGTATACAAAGACAGAAATAAAGCAGTGCAAGAGTTAAGATGTAAATAGTAGGAATATGAACTCCTCTGTGTGAAAAACCAACTAATGAGCTTTTCAGTCAGTAGCCTGTCTGGTTTGAGTTCATACTGTTCGTTTTAATCGTGGTAACTCGGTCATTTCCGGAAGTATCCGCTACTGTCTCAGAACAACATATTTGCATGTTAGCGGTTGTATTTATAATCATTTCCGTAGTAAGTAAATGATCGGTCTGCAAGTCAACTTACAAACGTAAAGATGGTTTCCGCACATTAGACCTGCAAGTTTAAATTGTCAGATCGGTTTTTACCTTGATCTGATCCTCTTTTGTCATGTCACAGTGAACATAAAACACTTCTCCCGGTCCGTCAGGTTTCATTGTGTTTCCTATCGAATCTATATCAGGAAATCAGAGTTTTTAGTCAGAAAAAAATCAATTATAATGAAGCTGTAAGTGATAGAATCACTCTATGCAGACTAGTCCTTGACATGCACATAATAAGCTAAGTAGTAAGTCATAGTTTTATTAAAAGAAATAGGCACTGAGATAAACATTAGGTCCAAGTAAATACTAGTAAGTACAGGTAAGTCAGTAGTACTAACGGACATATATATCCAAAAGCTTGTTAGACCGTCCCTGAATTAGTCAAAATACGCTAAGAAAACAATATTCATTTAAGTTAATTTAATCAAAGTTTTATATCAATTTATTGTATAAATTTCAGGACTCCGGTATTGATTCACAATGTATATATATAAAAATGTATATGAATTACCATCAATATCAAATACGGCGACCTTTCCCCCATTTTCAACTGAAAACAAAAACACAATGATTAAGAATTATAATGGAACAAATTTCTATACGATGCTACAGTACGGGTCAATAAAACAATTTATTCCCGAGGTGATCCTGAATTTCATCACGGCTTGCTAGTGTAAATCATCAGATTGTATTTAAGACTGCCATCAGTCGTTAGAGTCTTTTCAAACGACTCTTTGTATTGTATTAATAATACAGTATTGTATTGTATTTTTCAGTACCAAGTACCAAGGATAACAAAATAAAGAGCAAGCTCTTATTTCCATTGTGGTCCTTCATTTTAGAGACAGAAGCAGTTACAAGGGAATCCGGGTACTAGTACCAGACCCAAGCTCTTTTACGAATAGACCCTTTGGTTCTTTTACATGCCTGATGTATAGCACACTTAGTAGGGCCTATCATTTCACAACATCTCCTACCTCTCACTCATCTGTTGAGATGTACAAAAGCCTGTTAGTTTAGTTTTATTTTCAATGATACGCTATGGCATATTTGCGGGTGCCGTGTTACACCAAGGTTCCTTTGCGAGAATGGGCCAGAAGAAAACAGGAACAGTCCTCTCCATAACCTACTGGTAGAAAACCAGCTTCTTGTGTGGTAGACCGTGAGCTCGAATCTCATGCGCGTCTGAACAATGACGTAAACATTGGTAACCAAGCTTTTGTGCTCAGCATTAAATTCGGAATTGCAAAAAACCTCCGACTTTCTGGGAAAGAGGAAGTAGGCCTATATTTCACCTGGCATCTCACAAAAGCGCTTTTACCATAAACGGTTAAGTCATAAACTTCTTAATCTTTACATTTATGTTCAACTTTAAACTTAATATGCATGTGTCACGATGAACTGCACAACGTCAGAATTTGAGACACATCCTATACATAAACTGTTTGCAATTACAAATAACTTAAATATCATAAGTCTTATACATTGATTTAAAGCATCGTCGTACAGCAAAACCGAAGAGACTTGTTCATATTTTAAACCTTCAGTTACAGGAAATCTATCCGTGCACAAAAAGAGACATTTCAACGTTATAGATCTAGAATCTATACAAATTTATTTTTTAATTATCCAAATTTACACATTCGGAGTGAGTATTTTACGTTCCAGACTTTCAATTTTTGAGCTTCCTTGTTTTTATTTCTATTTCATTATATGTAACGTTACACCGCGACGCATAAATCAATGACAACAAGGTTGCAAAGCTGCACATCTTTTAACAAGAATACCATTGATGCAAAGCATCAGAGGGCGCCGAAAATAGTTTTGTACATGTGTGGCGTTAAATAGCTAAAATTAGCTTTTTGATAAGCAATCATTATAAGTTATTAATAAGTTTGATTTGAATGAAAAATTTTATGAATATTTGCAGAAAACATTTAAAATCATGGTGGTTTTAAAGCTGAAAAAAAAAACGGAAGAAAAATTATTTTAAAAAATTGGGTTTGACCGGGATTTGAACTCCACTCGTAAAATTAGTCGGTCATCAACTTCCCCACTACACCACGGAGACTAACTTTAAAGCACGTGGTAAAAAATAAGCTGATATTATGATTTTGCAAAACCGATAAGGCAGAAGTTGTTTTACGTTTTCGTATTTTTTCTAAAAGATATGAAAAGGAACATTACAATTAAACAATTACGTTTTAATGAAGGAAATGTGTATAATCAATATTTTAATGTCTATTTCGTATTTTTTTAGCATACAATTAAAACCATTTTTCTTCGCATTCTAATAACCGCTCCTAGCATGTACTTCCGGAAAAACTATTCCATAATAGGCCGCCGACGTCATCGGCGGCGCCAATAATAACAAGACAAAGTTTAAAATATATCGCACATTTCTATTGTAACCAGTTATTGGACACAATGACACATATAGAGCTAACGTTAACACTGATTACAGATATAGCAGAAGTTAAAATATGTTATCATGCGAAAACAAAAACACATATATAATAGACTTACCTAGCACATCCACGCATCCACGACCTATACCTTTACAGCCGCCTGTAACTATTGCTACTTTGTCTTTAAATCGAAGATTTGAAGCCATTTGTTCAAGATTCACTTTTAACACGGCGACTCCAGGGCAGTGGCCTCCCTTGCATATTTCGTGCTCGGTTGAGGGGTTATCTCAAGACACTGTAGTAAATTAGTGGCCGCAGACCTACATCCGGGACCTGGGGCGGATGTGACGTAGATCTGCCCGGAACCTTCTTCTAATTGCAACAACTCAGACGTATATATTTCACAGTATTTGATCATCATCGATTGCTTGTATTGTAAAGGTAATTGTGTTTATATGTTTATGTTTATGTAGCCACTGTAGCATAACGGCTATATTGGTGTCGAAGTATACCGATTCCACGCCAGGAGACGATTTTTCCTGGAATTCAAATTTAACTGGGAGACTCACGTGGTCGCAGAGCGCGGCCATTTTTGCGACCGCATTTCGTCTTCTGATTTTCTTCTTGGGTCGATTTATTATCGACCTGGGACACCTCTAGGGCTTGTCAAATAGAGCCCATCTCGCTCGGGAAATCAGTCGATTCCCGCGCGGTATAAAATAACGAATTGTTCGTTGTTTCTACACGTTCTCAACAGGTGGCGTCCCACTGTCGGTCCCCGACAACGGGCCTATATCAATTGGGGCGCTGTTTTTGGGCGATTCTTAGTCATTTTAAGGTTTAATTTACATGTTTTAAGGGTTCTGGTCTTTTTAAGTTGAGTTTTAAACAATTTTTGGGTTTCGCGGGTTTTTTGGTCACGTGTCTGGTTGTCCGCACCGGAAACGGTGTTAAGGTAAAAATATACCAGGAAGTGATCGGAAATTTGGAAATTTCAGGTTTTTGGGTATTAAACAATAAATAAATCAGTGTTATCTTGTTCTTATTCAGTTAAGGTTCTGTTTATTCATTATGAGTGACTGTGACAAAGATACTTGGTTCCAGCCGGACCCACCACATGTTTTGGACAAAATATTCATAAATTTCATGAATGTTGAAGATATCCGAGATATGCTTCCGGGTATTGGCAACAAGCGGGCCGACTTTCTGGCCCAGTTCCAGAAGATCTATGGTAACATCACTCCCATCGCATTCTACAGAATGCCTGGTCTTCCTAACAGGGAGGATGTCATTAACTCTATTGACTTCATGATCAATCCGGCCCTACCTTTCACGGAGGACGCAGACCCGACCTGGTTGTGGCCTGCGGGGGAGAAGGAGTCAGAGGGTACCCTCCAGGCGGACTCGGGGAATTATGCGACATATTACACTGGTCCTACCCCACCGGACTCTCGGGGTCCGGCGCCAACAACTACTGGGTCCCCATCACGACCAGGGTGTCTGAGTCCGGTAACAGTAGAACATTGCCCCCCTTCACCACCGGAATCTCCGGGTCTTATAACAGTATCTAGGAGTTCCGCACGATCTCGGGTGGGGGAGTGGGACCTACATCGTAGGGTTGGAGAGATGTGCCGGCAGAGGAATGAACGGGTATCTGGGAGGGGGCGGATTATTGTAGATCCTCCAATTGGGGGCACAAGTAAAGGGGCCCAAATAAAGTCACCGGGGGCATCAGTGCACACGTCAGGACCCCTAGGGACCCCAAAGAGGCCCTCAATATCTACCCCGGGGAAATATTCACATGCACAAGGGGTGAGCAAAAAACATGTCAGTTTTGGAGGGGAGGGGGATGCACCTACCTCAGCGGGAAATCAACTGGAGAGGGTGAGTCAAGGGGGAGAAGGGTACGCCCCAGTAAATCCTGACGGGGCGGTGCCTGATGGTCAGCAAAACATACAAAGTGGCACCCCTTTACAGTGGGCGACACAGGTTGCAGGGGCTGAATGGGGAAGGAATACCCAGGTCCAGATTGGCCAGGGGGGTACGTTTCAGACCCCATTACTCAGAGGGGGGCAAATACCAGCCCGCAGTACTCAAGGGAGCTACACCTCGTCTCCTTTTGGTAGGGTTGAGTACACAACCACTCCGCCAGCGACCAGTACCGAGGATGGTACCTCCCAACCTCACCCCTCTACCACCCTTGGGCACCCAACTAGTACCTTTTTAGACTCTGAGCGTGCCCAGCCCCAGGTAGGCGAGGGCACGACATCCATGGCATCCCGACCTCTAACTACATTGCCAATTAGTAGCACCCGGGTTGACACTTGCCTTTCTGAGACACAGCTGTCTTGTCCCACCACGCCATCGCCCGGGCTTCAAGGGTACCTCATGGACCTCCCAAGCCAAGGGGGGTACGCACCAGCCCCCTCTGGCACTAATCCAACCTACACCACGCCAATTGCAACCAATACTGGGGGGTATGCCCCGTCGCTGGCACCACCAGCTGCAAGGCTACTGGGGGGTTACCCTGGGCGGGATTTCACCCTGGGGGAGTCAACCCCTGCTACCTTCCCTACTCAAATTAACCACTTTCCGCCCCAACCACAATTTCCGTCTACACCGAATGCCATCCAGGGGGAGGCGTGCGCCTTGCAGGTGGGGTCTACACCGGTTAGTGCAGTGGGGGGTAACGCTGCTTGGGGTTCCAACCCGAGGGGGTACCTTACAACCCAAGCCCCTTACAACATGGCGTTTAGCCAAGGGGAGGCGTCAACCTATCAAACACCCAACACTGGGGTTGCATTAACAGCGCTTACTAATCAAGGATGTAACCTCCTAGGCCACATGGGTGGGGGGGTACAAACACCTATACGCGCCGGGGAGGACACTGGGACAAGGGGCAACTTTGCCTCATTTATGACCGGGGCACCGCCCCAATCACACCAACAGAATTTCATTTGCCCCACCCCGCCCAACCCTTGGAAAGTGGATGGGGGGCATGGGGGTCAGAGCAGCAGGGATGTTCGCCTACCCAAGGCCTTGCAATTCGATGGCCATTCCGATTGGCAGTCTTTCCGCCAAAGGTTTGAGCGCTATGCTCAGGTGAGCGGATGGAATGAGCAGCACTGCAAGGATCAGCTCTGCTGGAACCTGGTGGGTAAGGCGGGGGAGTACTTGTTCACAATTACATCCCGTCAGCCACTGTTGGGTTTCTCAGAGATAATGACAAAATTGCAACGTAGGTTCGGAGACAGCCATCTACCGGAGACATACTTAATGCAGTTGCAAGCATCGGCCCAGTCCCCTGACGAAAACTTGGAGGATTGGGCTGACCGCACTCTCCGTTTGTCAATAAGGGCGTTCCCGGCCCTCCCAGATGTGTATGTGGAGTCCCAGGCGATTATGCGGTTTAGTTTGGGGCTCCGTGACCTGGATGCGGGGGAGTATGTTTCCAACCTTAGACCCACTTCCCTCCAAGACTGTGTAGACAAAGTGAAATGGTTTCAGCATAATCATAAGGCCATAAGGGGGAGGGGGGCCTTTCCAGCGCGGAAACGTGGTGACCTGGATGGTCAAGCAGTTAACATCCGGGTCGCCAGGGAGGGGTCGGGGAACACTGGTCCAGCAGCAAGGTCTAGCTTGAGCCCAGCTCGAGACAGACCCAGGCCTCAGCTTGGCCCCGCGCCTTTAACAGAAGAGGTATCACCCACCCTTAAGGATCTAATGCGAAGCCTTATTAAGACCCAAGAGGAATCTCGCAAGGATCAGGCAGAATTACTTAGGGCTATGGAGGGTGTCAAATTGGGGGCCATTAGTAGGGAAAGGTCACCATCGCCATTTAGGAATATTTCGCCTGGGGCAGGAGGAGGTTGTTACAATTGTGGGGGGGACCATTTCAAGCGGGAGTGTCCAAAGTTGCGGGGCCAGTCCCCCGATCGCAGAGTTACCTTTAGGGAGGACAGGGACAGCAGGGACAAATCACCCCGTAATAGGGTCAGGACTGTCCTGTTTGCAAACAGTCAGGCTGAGGTGGAGACCTTTAAGTCGGCTGACACCCCTAAAAACCATGACAGTTACCCAATAGACCCGGGGGCGGCCCTAGAAGCACTCCCTAAACCTCTAGAAAAACAAAATCAGGAACTTTGGTTCACCCCCACCTCCACCCCGGGCAGTCCAGTGGGGGGAACAGGACATGAGAAACCAAGTCCCGGGATTGGGGCTCCCGAATATGGGAGCCAGGGCCCTTTGGGAGTGGCACCACAAAATGAGGGTCCGGATTCCTGGGTTGGGATGACTGGAAATGGGGACAGTCGTACAATTGGGATAGACAAACTTGAAAACCCGGGCTCTGAAACCGAGGTCCCTGCGGAGAATCGCACGGAACTAACCTTTGCGACGCCCCCCCAATCCCCTAGTCCATCTGAGGGGGACCCCGAGGTATTCAGAACACCGGAGGGGAGTGAAGGTGCAGATTTGCTCACTGGCGGGCCCCCTGGAGTCAGGCAATTGAAGTCTGTTTCCATGTGCAAGGTTGATATAGTGGTGGGGGGATGCAAGGTAGAAGCAGTCGTAGACACGGCAGCTGAGGTGACCATCATTTCAGATAGGCTATACCGCTCTATGCGGAAGAAACCCCCAGTACTCCGCACGGTGAACCTCATGACTGCGGGACGTAATATGCCTCTTGGCGGTAAGGTGGTGGGGCCTGTTACTATGAGAATAGGGGGGAAATGGTTCAAGGAGAATCTACATGTTGCCCCTACGGAAGATGAGATGCTTTTGGGATTTGACTTTATGTATAGAGAGAGAGCAATAGTAAACACCCGCAGGGAAGTGCTGGATTTTGGTAGTTGGGAGGTACCTCTCAAAATGCGTGGGGGGTCCCGTGAGGGTTCTTCGGTAAGCAAGGTGACTGTTAAGAAAAGGACGGTCATTCCCCCGGCCTCGGTGGCCAAGGTCGTATGTTTAACAGAGGACTCAACCACAAGTTATGTTGTGGAGCAACGCCCAGGGTTAAGGGTAATGATCCCCCGGACTTTACATGCCGGAGGAAAACAACCATACCTTACCGCGATTAATACCTCTAGTAATTTCCAAGTACTGAAACGGGGACAGTGGGTCGGGGTAGCTCAGGCCCCAGGGTCAGTTATAACAGATAGTCTGCCGGAGGGACGGGGGGAATCTAAGGAAGAGACACCTGGTATAAGAAGGGTGTCTGGGGAGACGGGGGAGCAGATCCGGGTCCCAGATCATATTAGGGTCATTCTAGACCAGAATTATGACCATCTGTCGGATACTCAAAGGTCCCGACTGAGGGACCTGATTTTAGAATTCCAGGACGTGTTTGCAAAAGACGACCTGGATTTGGGCCATTTCACTGGGGTGGAGCACCGTATTGATACGGGGAGCGCCCGACCAGTTAAGCAAAGGATGAGGCGCACCCCTGTGGGGTTTGAGGGGGAGGAGGAGGCACACTTAGACAAAATGTTGGGGGCAGGGGTTGTTCGGCCCTCTATGTCGGAGTGGGCCTCGCCCCCGGTCTTGATCAGAAAAAGGGACGGCAACGTCCGGTGGTGTATCGATTACCGAGCACTGAACGCGGTGACAATCAAAGACGTGTACCCCCTCCCCAGGGTGGATGATTGTCTAGACACGCTGGCCGGGAGTAAATGGTTTAGCAAATTAGACGCAAACAGTGCCTATTGGCAAATTTCTATTCATGAAGATGATCGCCATAAAACAGCGTTCATAACAAAACACGGACTATTTGAGCACGTGCGTATGGGGTTTGGGCTATGTAATGCCCCGGGGACTTTTGCACGTGCAATTAACTTAATTCTCCGAGGCCTTAACTGGAAAACCGTCCTGGCTTTTCTTGACGACATTTTGGTGCTGGGTGGGGATTTCGAAGCACATTTGTTCAATCTAAGGGAGACTTTGCAGCGCTTCAGGGACTCGGGCCTTAAGTTAAAGGCTCGAAAGTGTGAGTTTTTCCAAAACCATGTGGAGTTCCTGGGTCGCAGGGTCAGTCAGAACACCATTGAAATGAGCGATACCGATGTGGCAGTGGTGAAAAATTGGCCCGAGCCAACCAACTCCAAGGAGATGGAGCGTTTCCTTGGATTGGCTAATTACCATCGCACCTATGTCAAGAACTTTGCTGAGATTGCGACACCTCTGTACGCGCTTACTCGTAAGGGGAATTTTGTTTGGGGGGACGAACAAAAAGCGGCCTTCGCAAAGCTCAAGGCTGCCCTCACAAGTCCACCTGTTCTGTCATTGCCTGATGTCCGGTCAGAGTTTATTCTGGATACGGACGCCAGTAATTCAAGTGTTGGGGGTCAGCTGCTTCAAGTGCAGGGGGGTAAGGAGAGGGCCATTGCTTATGCTAGTTGCGCGTTATCGCACGAGCAAAAACGTTACTGCACCACGCGGAAAGAGCTTCTGGCTGTGGTCAAATTCACACATCATTTCAGACATTATCTGTTGGGCCGCCCGTTCGTGGTTCGAACCGACCATGGAAGTCTAGCCTGGCTTATGGGGTTCAAGGAACCTCAGGGCCAATTAGCCCGCTGGCTGGAAGAGCTTAGTCAGTATACAATGGTTGTTAAGTACAGACCAGGCAAGGCACATGCGGACGCCGATGCCCTGTCGCGTATTCCTCAGGGGGTGTCGTGCCCCCTGTACCGGTTAGGAGTCGAGGCCAACAATCTAGCCTGTTTCCCATGCAAGTTCTGTGAGAGGGCCCAAAGTAACTGGGCCCGTTTCACAGATGAGGTTGATGACGCCATGGGCATTGCCTCTGAAGGCGGGAATCACGTGGGGGTGAGGCGGATCCAGGCTGGAAATAAGGCCAAGGAAGGGGAGGGAGAGGGGGCTCTGGCGTGTTTAAGTTATTTGTTCGAACTAGGCACGGAATGGGGGGTGGTGGTGGACAGCAAAGACAGAACAATCTTCGGTCCGACAGTTCGCGAGCTCCAGGTTAGCCCAAATAATTGCTGGGGGTTTTCAATGATTTTCTTGAAGGATGAGCAGGGGGCGGATCCGCTGCTCCGTAGAGTCATTGGTTTCTTAGCAGACAAGTCGGTCCCCACACCGAGCGAACTGTTCGGGCGTGCCCCAGAAGAAAAGTTCTTCTGGCTGAACCGGGCACGGCTCGAGCTGGAAGATGGGGTACTGTTCATCCGTGATGAGGGGGCCGATAGGTTATTGGTCATACCAGACTCTCTAAAAAACGAGGTTCTCAGACTGAGTCATGATATCCCTACCGCAGGGCACCAGGGCCAGGATCGAACCCGAGAAAAGGTTAAGGAACGGTTCTTCTGGTATGGAGTCGGCCCGGACGTGAAGCAGTATATTCAGTCTTGTGGGGTATGCAGTCGCAGTAAAAAAGTAGCGCGAAAGGGGCGGGGGCCCATGACCGTGTTTCATGCGACAGCCCCGATGGAAAGGGTCCATCTAGATTTCTTAGGGCCGCTGCCTCGTAGCACTCTGGGAAATGAATATATTTTGGCCATGGTGGACCAGTTCACAAAATGGTGTGAGTTGGTCCCTCTGCCCGCTCAAACGGCAGAAGTAACTGCAAATGCCGCAGTGAATGAGTTCTTCTGTCGTCTTGGTTTTCCCCTGGAGATATTCACAGACCAGGGGAGAAATTTCGAGAGCAGACTGTTCACTACCCTGTGCGAAGTTCTGCAGATCCATAAGGCCCGGACGACCCCGTATAGGCCGTCAGCTAACGGGCAAGTGGAGAGATATAACAGAACCCTTATGGACGCCGTCCGTTGCTTTACGGGGTCGACCCAGAATCGTTGGGATGAGTTCCTCCCGCAGATTGCGATGGCACTCCGCTCGTCCGTAAACCGGGCTACGGGGTTTACGCCCAACAAGCTAATGCTGGGGCGGGAGGTCAACACCCCGGCCCACCTGATATTTCCATTGCCGCCACCTAAAGGTGAGCCCCAGGATGAGGGGGGGTATATTTCTGAACTGGTGGCCAAATGTAACGAGGCACATAAGGTGGCCAGGGAGAGACTAAAAACTTACCAGAAACGCCTTAAGCGTGATTATGACCTCCGAGTTCTTACGCGGCCTTTTGCGCTGGGGGACCCCGTCTACATCCTAGACACTGCAGCCGCAAAAGGGAAAAGCAGGAAACTGATTGACCCATGGAAGGGACCTGGCGTAGTTGTCCGTGTCCTGTCAGACCTTTTGTTCAGGGTCAAGGTAAAAAACGCGGTCTTCACTGCAAACCATGATCGCCTTAAGCCCTGCCATGACCGAGAGCTCCCTAGGTGGATTAGGGATTTCCTGAGTAAAGGCCCGGACGCCATTGCGGAACAGTCGGTGGGGGATTCCACCGAAGAGTTACACTGCCTCTGTCGCAAACCATGGGCTAATCGTTTCATGATCATGTGCGATTTCTGCGACATGTGGTACCACGGGTCGTGTGTGAACGTGACCCCGTCGGAAGCACTATGTATTAAGAAATACAAGTGTTCGCGCTGCCAGGCGGCGGCAGCAGGTTTGAGTTAGGCAGCGTTCTGGGGAGTCTGGAGCCTTTCGGGGCTCCGTTACAGGGGCACGGGGGGAAACATGATCAGGGCCCTCTGGAGGCCTTGCTATTTATAGTTATGTTTCTATTTAATTTCAGATCCTTATGAGGCGATCAACAATCCGGAGTAGAGGTGGGCGTGGGCGTCCTGCGCCCATGAGATTTGTAGATGATGGGTTCGAGTTCATGGAGGACCCCGGTATCGAGCTTGCTGACCCAAGGGACCTCCAAGTGGAACCCTCGGGGAGTCGTTCCTCGTCATCCTCCTCTGTCCAGTTAGGAATAGAGAACAGCCCGGGACACAGGCCCCGGGCTGCCTCAAGCTCCCCGATTCGGTCCCCTGGCCGGTTGAGGGTGGGGTGGGCTTCCCCGGGATCCACAGGTTCTCCGGCCAGGGCCATAGGGCAAGTCCAGGCTACACCTGGTTCTCCAGCCCCATCACAGGGCCATTTTGAGGTAGGGGGGAGTCCCTCGGGATCCACAGGATCCCCGGCCAGAATGGGTAATAGGGGTGGGGGGAGACACCACGGGATCCCCCATATTCATTAGAGAGCACCCTCTGAACGCTACTGACAGCAGCCCGGAGGGAAGCCCTCGACACCGATCGTCGTCGCCTTTGGCTGCACTTGGGGGAGCTTCCCCCACCAAACTGCTTGAGGGGGTGAACAGGGCCTTTGCGGGTTCCGTCGGGCAGGAGAGAATGATCCCTGCAGGGGCGGAGGGGAATCTTCGCCGGGGGAAGGGGGAAATCTCTGCCAGGCGGGTAGAAAACATGGACCTACAGACATCCCCAGTGGGCCCACTGGCAAAACGGACCCGGCATAACTCCGATGCCCGCAGGCCATGTCCGATAAGGACTTGTTGGGCAGTGTCCCGGGATTTGGGGAACCATTTTAGGCAAAGCCACCTGCCCTTGGCATTTAGGCGGGGGGTGTCCCATGCATCTGTTCTATGGAAGAGGGGCAGGTGGCTAAACTGGTTGGCAAGAAGGGTCCCTGGGGGTGATGGGACCCTAGAGGGTCTTGTGCGGGTGCTCAGTCGGGCACCTGTACCGTTTGCCGGGCTCGGTATTGACCACCAGCAGGTTACAAACTTGGTCATGCTGGCCCGGGCGAATGATTGGCCAATAAGCCCTTCGCCACAGGTGTCGCCAATAAGCGGTATCTCAGCCTTGGGGGATTGGCGCTGTCTGGCAGCAGCAATCAATCTGCTGAGCCCAGCAGACGCCAATAATTTCCATACAGGGAATTTGGACAGCTCACCTATGGCCGGGACAGGGAGAGTCGGGCCCTTGGGGGGGCACAGAGGCCTTCCCCTGGTCACGCACCCTCGGGCCTTATCCCATTGGCGGCCGGGGAGGGGATGGGTACTCTCGGAAAGGCAGTGGACTGCCACTTCCACCTAGATCGTTTAAGGAGGGAGCTGTCTCTCCCCCCAAATGCCCCTTTGGTTACTGTGGAGGGTTCAATTGGGGCATCCCCAATTTGTGACCGGGTCACACTGGTGGGGGCGGTCACATCCTTTTGTGACCCCGGCCATTTCCCGTCCCACGCCGAGGTCTCTGAATTGAGCCGGGGCGGAGTATGCACCACGGTGGGAGTGCACCCCAAATGCATCGGATCCTTGTCAGAATCCGACCGGCAGCTAATGATTAATCTCTGGCAGTCCGGTGGTCTGGTCGGGTATGGAGAGTTGGGCCTGGACCGCACCAGTCATCCCTTCAAGTGGCTCGAACAGGAGGCGGTCATGCGGGAGCTCCTTCCCCAGATCCCAAGTAAGGGGGTCCTGGTCCTCCATGCAAGGGGGGTAGGGGAGGATTATTTAAACCTAGAACCCTCTCTCCGGTTACTGGCACTCTGCCAGGGGGTTGGGGTGCCGAGGGGGCAGCGGGTACAGCTGCACTGTTGGCAGGGGTCTGTGTCTATGACACAAGCCTGGCTGAAGGCATTCCCAAGGACTTTCTTCAGTGTAAACCGGGGGGTCGCCAGGTTCTGTGAGGAACAGGTTGCCGGCCTGAAGAGTATCCCTTCGGGCCGGCTGCTCTTGGAGACAGATGGCCCGTACTTCAGTCCCCCAGGTTATCGCCACGGCTCCCCGCACTTGATCGGGATGACAGCCAGGGTTGTTGCCCCAGTTGTGGGACTCTCTCCACAGTCCCTACTTGCCCTTACCACGGAAAATGCAAATTCTCTGTTCTTTGGTGGGGAGGAAGAGGTGCCTCTATAGGTACCTATGTTACAATCCGCCCTCAAGGTTTCCAGGGTTTTTTGGGGGCGGAGGTATTTTAAACCCAGGGGTTGTTGCTAGGTTGGGTACCCCATTGATTTAGTTGGTACACCCCTAGCCTACTTGTTCTTTTCTTAATATTGTTAGTTGGCAAATCATGGGCCCACTGTTGTCCTTTGAAACTGTTAGTTTATAAAAATAATCATCTGGTGATAAGTCCAGTCTGGGGTAGGGTACGACGTTAGGATCATTATTGGTAGCATAATTGGACATGATTGTAAATTTGCCTCTGGGGTGACTCTGGTTGTTCAACACCCGGGGTTATTGGCCTCTCCTTGGCCCTTATCAACCCGAGGGTTCGAGATTATAGAAGAGGGAGGAGTGTAGTAAATTAGTGGCCGCAGACCTACATCCGGGACCTGGGGCGGATGTGACGTAGATCTGCCCGGAACCTTCTTCTAATTGCAACAACTCAGACGTATATATTTCACAGTATTTGATCATCATCGATTGCTTGTATTGTAAAGGTAATTGTGTTTATATGTTTATGTTTATGTAGCCACTGTAGCATAACGGCTATAACACATTTTAAAATAATCGTTATTTAAACTTGCTTATCTAAGAGGAATTCGACTGCGATTTTCAGAAATCTTCTTTTAAATTCGATTACACAACTCGATTACAAGTTAATGCATACCAAGCTTTTGATTCAAAGAGCACCAATTTGCTGTTCAAATCCACGGATGTTACTCTGGCTTTCCTAAATATTAAGTAAGTAAGATTTATCTCCCTTGATGTTGGTCTTACGCGAGCCAGAAGAAAAAATCATCATGACAAAGTTTCCTACCTTCGGTACAGTTCCAGGAGGAATTCTGTCGGCAGCAGAGAAGATAAGGTATTGTCATGCATAAATATCCTCTGCATCGATAGATACCGCAAACATGTGTGATTGATGGAAAACGGGTAAAAAACAAGTTGATAACCGATGCGTGTACCTGATTATCACGATGGAATTTACTATCATGTATATTATATTTTTAATTTTTGAACATGCTCGATGCTACAGCGGGTTTTTCAGTTTTTGTAATTGTCAAACTGTATCAGCTGCCATGAAGGGCCAAAATGTTGCGCAGTGATTTGTAACAGTCAAAGAAATTATCAAAACATATCCGAAGGCGGTAAACAAAAACTGAAAAATCCGCTGTAGCATCGCGTCCATTGGAGTAAAGGTACGATCTATGACATGATTTGTAGTCTAAGCATATATATCTCATGTTTTGGTGGTTGCCTTTCGCAGTACTGCAATATTAGCGGAGAATTTAGTGAAAATCAACGTGGAAATTATGTGACATTTTTCTGGGTTGACCGAAAATCGCTTTACCAGCGTTAGCATGTTCGCTTGTAGAACGAACATGGCTTGGAATTCTCCTTCGAAGTAAACTTTTTTCTTAAAGCTCTATCATTTCCCTCTTAAATTCGTCCAAATTTGTTTGACGTAAGTCCGATTTGAATTAAATGGAAGAGCTTTTCGAAGCAACATGGTTGTTTTCATGTAGCGTGTGTTGCGAAGTTATTAACAAAAAAAAAAATTGCTATCAGTTTTAAAATGCATCGATAATGACATTGATATATTCCTTCTACCTGTGATTACTCTATATGCTTACAGTGATATTACCATTCAAACTGGCCAGCGTGATTTTAAAATATACATTTTACAAACTGATTTAGACTCTTAGAAAACGGAATATTGCTACAGTTATGACTAAAACACATGAATCTGTATAACGGTTGATTTAACTTTAATATAGAAAGTCCACATAATTGTATATACTGATTTGTTGTTGTTGTTGATATTTCATCTCTATCAGTATCAGTTATTTCTTACATGTTTTCAAAGCATTTATTTTATTTTAACCATCTTTCTTGATCATAATTTTGTATGGCCATATTGTACGGTAAAACATTTTAAGGGGAAACTGTACGTGCATGTAAAACTGGTCTTGCCTACACACATGTACTATTTTTGTCGCATTGGTCTATTATGAGGGATTATTCAATCTTGTATTCTGCTCGGTATATACAATGACTGTTTTGAACTACAGGGTCAGGAAAAACTTAAATGGCTGTTCTCAGTAGGTTTTTTGCATGCTCACAGTCTGCAGCTCACACTTCCTTCTCTTACAGCTTTAGTAAATAACGTAAAATATCTCACGACTAAATAGAAGATCTGAGATTTTCTGTCTCGCAATAAACCTGCACTTTGACCTAGCCTAATTAAGGGCAAAAAATAAGAAAGGCTTCTGGCAACACCTTTTCGAGAAGAAATGACATAAAATCGAAAGAAAAGCAAACACCAACAAGACAGCATTGTTAAAGAGTAGAGTTTAGAGTAAAAAGAACATAGTTCTATCTTCATTCAAGCAGAAATTTCTTTGATAATTCTATCCGAGAAAATTCAAAGTCACCATCGGGATTCAAAATAACTAAAATATATCGATTTGCCCGAAAAAAATTTAGAAACGGTTAAAACGTACTACAATGTACCTTGATGTGACAAGTCCTCCCAAGTTTTTCGGACACTTCAGACATTTATTTTACATTGACACATATGAAAATTAGCCGGTAAGTTTTGTTTGTTGCTGTTGTTTTTGCACACAGTGGGTACTCAAGGACTGGTCTATACCCCCTTACTCCACAATTTGTAAACCCAAGAAAGGAGAAGCAACTCTTGAACCAATACTGGTATCTGCTACCCGAAAGGTTAGTTACAACTTTGTTACATCTGTTACAACTGATTTATAAGCATTAAGCATATATGCCGCATTCACTTCGCCCACAGATGTGTTGTCAATGTTTAGTCTACATTTAATGAGTTTTATTATCTCCGGCATGTCATTTTCTGTGAATTGGTTAACCTGCTTTCCGTTAACAAGACAAGAGTTTTTTGTATGATATGAAGTATATACGCCATTTCTACCCGACGTAAGCTTGTACTTGTTTCTACCAAGCAACCTTGCTCATCATGTACAGGAGTGGTTTGGCATTTATACTGCAAAGCATTAGAATTATAAAAATTCCTCAGCAGATGTTTTCAAAAGTTCGTACATACCAGTGCACAACAACTACCGTACTCTTAGTCTACTGCAATCGAGCCCATCCATTTCACGTAACCTTGAAGTTTTGTTCAGATTAACACCAAGATATGATACAAACATAAGTATGTTTGAACCCGGTGTGCGTACTTCCGCGAAATATATTCCCACTATGCTCATACAGTCTTCGGTGGTTGAAAATAGTCCGATAGGTACATATACATATTGTAGTTTATTATACATATCTCGATAAAAGTTTGTGACATGAGATTTTCACGAGCACATGCTTTTACAGTGAAAAACCTGCAATAATTATGTTCTATATCTTTTCGTTAAAATATGCCCCGGGATGCCTAAGAATGCAGGTGTAGAGATGTAGAATCTCAGAACTATTTGGGGGAGCATGCCCCTAGAAACTATGTCAGTACAAACTATATTTGCTCAGCTACGCGCTTGCACGTTACTATCTAATGCATCGCTCATGGCGATCATGTTAAATTGTCCTGATTTTCAAGGTCAACCGTATCGTCTAGAATCAAATCGTACTGTCATGTTACCTGTTTAATATCCAGCTATTGAAAGAACAAAACTAATTCTGAGTGCTTCCTAGCTTACTTTTTTAACTTTTTTACTTAATGGTGTGCTGACATCATAAGAGTAATACACTCAAACCCGTGTTAAAAACACCACCCTGAGAATAAAGACCCCACAGGGATATTACAGTGTACTTTTCATCTATAGTGAAACACCTGTGAATAAAAACCACCTGCAAACAAAGTTCACATTTGTAGCTTTCCAACAGTGGTCTTTGTTCACAGGTTTGACTGTACTTTGATTTGATCAGCTGTTGATACCATTGGCAATTTGTTCAGATATGAGAAAGTTATAAGACACTTCAACATTAAAGTAATCATTTATTACAACTCTAAGAAAATTTTATTTTAATGAATCATTTAAAATAGATTTACGTGAAGTTAGCTCAACAAACGACATACGACTATCATAATTTGAATAATTTGAATGTCATGCCAGCGCGACATACGACATTCAAAATTTGAATGTTGTATGTTCGCGCTAGCTCAACACTCGAACAATAGCATTTTTGTAGATTCTGAATGTCGAATGCGTATGTTTCGTTTGTTGAGCTAAATTTAGAATTGCCAGGGCCGTAGTACTGTAAATCTGGTAATTTCCGCGGGACGAAAATTTCGCGGTTGTGAACAGACAATCTGATGCGGTAATTTCAAATTCGTGTAAGGAGAATTTTCTAGTAGTAAATATATGCGTTACGAAACTTTTGCGATATTTTTAATTAGCGAAGTGGGAAATTCGCGAAAATTAAATCAGCGGGAACATTACCAAATATACAGTAATACAGAACTCTTGTCACGTGGTATAAATGATCTTTTATGTATACAGAGCCTACATCTGAGGATTTAATATCATTGTTCACTTCTTATACCCATATCCTTTACATTTATCACATAATTCGTAGTAGCCCACTAAGCCAGCCCCTGAGCAATCTTTACACTTGGGGTGCCGAGTGGCGATTTTGATGATGGCTCCTGCTCCTTCACTCATTCCAACACCACCAGCAACACCTCCAACTACTGCCCCAACGGGACCACCGACCATAAACCCTATTATTGCTCCGGAGAGACCTCCATACATTCCAGAAGCGGTCTTTGCAACAGCGACACCATCTCCTTTTAAAGCATAATACGGGGCGATGAAATGTCCAAGTACAACTGTACCGACACCTGGAACTGCACCGCCAGCTATTTGCTTTGCAATTTCACCAATAACAGCTTTAGCAGCGGCTTTGATTGCATCATCACGTACTCGCTTTAGAATTGATTTGTCTGGAACAAAAGTCCTAGCAAATGTAATAGCTTTTGCAAGGTATATTGGCTCTCCAAGAATAGCAATTTTCTCCACTATGGCCGTTTGCGTATCAAATAAAACGACGCCCCTTGTTTTGTTTGCCGTTTTCAGTTTTTCAAACTCTTTTACTGCACTGTCCAGACCCACAGATTCAGCTGCTATCACAGGCTCTTCCGACTTTCCTCTTTTATAATCCACTACGATATACTTTTTCGTCATTGTTATCTCGGCTGTTTTATCTGTGATTATATTCAGGAATGACTTAAGATGCTTACTTGAATTGCTCGGCCTGAAAGATACAGTTTTGTTATAATTAATGACAATAAATTAATAAATTTGTCAGTGGTACCCGGGCTTGTTTCTTGGGGATGGGGGCGTAAAAGATGGCACATTCATTATTCAATTACCAGACCATTGGCAGTAAAAAATTACAAAACAAATACACGTTTTCAAAACTTTAGGAAAATCGTCCTTAAACTTTCTCGGACGACAGTTATATCAGTACCGATTCGAGCAGTTAATTAACACTGACCCTGGTAAAACTTCGTTCATTTTAATGTTCATAGAAGTGTACGCTGAAAATTTAGTAACTAAATTGCGAGCAGTGCAGATCATTACCAGATAGCAAGGAAATAAAGGCTGATTATGACATAGTCTGGTCGCAATAGCGAAATCACCAGCTGAGTTAGTTACAGTTTTCCTAACAGATATATTGTTATATAATCCGTTGACCTTGACCTGTGTGTTAACATGTAGCACATAATGACAGTCATGGTATGGTATGGTATATTAGGGTTTTATCGTTGGTACCGGTTTCCATATGACCAACGCCCCCAGAAGAGTTTAGTTATTTTAGGTTTTCGGGGGATAGTGCAAGATACAGAAAGCGTCCCAATTCCAGAGACACCCCTGGTTCTTTATCATGCCAGGTTTTCACCCATACATGGGACCTCGGTTTTAAAGTCTCATCCGAAAGACTGTTAGTAATTTGAGTTGGTCAGCCCTGGGAATCGAACCCACAACCCCGAGATTACAAGTCTCGTGCTCTACCTATTGAGCTATCCGGGCTAACTATGACAGTCATGATTTTTATCGGCGCAGCCGTTTTAAGCTCGCTTATGGCCGGAAAGTGGTAACCCGCCAATGAAATGACGTATAACTTTTTTGAATTGAGAAATTTACTCTGTAAGGCACCTTTGAATTGGATAATACCGAATGAGAAAGGTCAATAAAATACTCTTGAATTTTCAGTCTTTCGCGAATGGTTTTATAATTTTAGTACGTAAATAATTGATATCTATCAACACAATATGTTGGTACAGTCTAACTAATGTTAGTGAGTATACTTTCTCGACCAGTGAATAACGGTCAATATTTCCGAGTAACATATTTGATAAGAAAAACAATTATTAAGTTTTTTTTTCCTGATGCACATGTCATGAACATGTCAGGGTACATATTCACTGTGGTGTAACCGAGACGGTTAACATTTTTTCGGAATTTCCAAGATGGCGGACGAGAGTGGATGTGAAAAGTAGGTGTCTTACTTTTGTCCTTGTAACTAGTTAAAAACGAATTTTAGAAATGAAATTCTTACACGGACCGATAGAAAAATGATTTTGCCATTCTAGGCTTTATCCGTTTCATTAAACAGTGTCTACTTTTCTAAATATCGTTGATAAAAGTGAACCAAATGCCGGTGCTCTGAAATGAAGCGAGAGGTCATGTGTGTTTTACTCGGCAAAAGTTCATTCTTTGATGAATAAGTCCACGAAAACCACTACTCGGTAGATTCTGTTGTTATCTTAAAGAACAAAATACTTTATGTTGATATATGTACAGGAAATGGACAAAAAAGCCACTTACACGAAATATGCTCTGTACGGTCCATATACATATGTTGAATCACACGTTTCTTTCCCTGTACGGTTCGTATATGCATAAAAACTGTACGGTGCGTAGCAAAATTTGAACAAAATTACTGTACGGTCCGTAGATGAAACCGTACTGATGGGTTCTTGTAATATATAGTTTGAAGCTTACATGAACAAAAAGAGCTTAAATGAGCGTATTGCGTGAGTTCATCCCGGAAATAATATCGGTAATGAAAATGATCATAATAATTAATATTTTTCAGGGATCACTCTTTCGATACAGAGGAGCGAAGGCGTGGTAAACGGACAAGGAAGTCTAGAAAGGTATCTTAGAACTTTGAACCAGCCAGGAATCCATTTTCAGTGCGAGAAAACCACAAAGCATGTGAAGCAAAAATATTGCCGCATGTCCGTCATGGACTTAAACTTGACAATGTAGAAAGTTGAATACACACATGCAGAATAATCATTGAACCAAACAATTTACGTATGATACGTCGACTCTTCTACTTGTTTGAACAGACTTTTCACTAAGTAGTTCGTATACTAATAGCATTGTCAGTGTGGTTTATTGTCAGTGTGGTGTAAGAATATGAAGTTATCATTGACTGCAAAAAAAAAACACCTGAAAATATGTGATTGTGGGTACTATGCCATGAGACAAACACAATAATATAATACGTGTTATTTTATTTAACTAGAATGCTTTTTCCATGCATCATTTGAATGTAGTTTTCCCATTTCATATCCCGACTGGTTATTTTTAACTCAGAAATATGTCCGTAAGAAATTGGTACATGTTATGAAACTATATGATAATTATATGTTACTGCTTATGTACACATTGTAGAAATTTCCTTTTTATATGTTTGAACCTTTTCATCATTTTCTTTGATATATGAATAAAAAATCAAGCCCGTCTAGGTACATAAAATTAGAAAATTAAACAAAAAAGAAGGCATAAATATTATAAAAAGATAAAAATATGCCAATCTTTGGCTATTAATTACAACGTAAAATATTCAATCATTGAAGAATACATCTCCAATTCTGTAAATACCTTCATGTATAAAATAAACAAATCTAGAAAAGCAAACAGTATGTATAAAAGTAAACAATAATCACAAGGAAAGAGAAATATGGCTATATGTATTAGTACAATATTCATAACATAAAAATAAGCAAATGAAAATAAATAATTTTAGAATAGAACGATATTGTTCATTTATGAAATAACGTCCGTTCCAGCGGTGTTTATTGTTTAAAATTCCGGCATTCGTGGCTAATAACTGCGTATCAGTACTCCAAATCATTGTTTATTAGACGATAACAGGATTTATTATATTAACGATCCCTGACGATAACAACGCTGAAGGGATGTTATTTCGGTTTTAACATGACCAGATATTACAAACGGTGAATAAATGCAAAGGGTTATTTTCTACGCGAACGCTCATTCTAACGCAGTTATCGACGTTTCTAACGCAGTACCGATGTAAGGTGTTACACCGGTCATTTTTGTCCCATTTGATTCTATCGTAATTAGAGCACTTTTGCACATTTCCTCTGGCTTTCACAACAATCAGCTGTCCATATTTCTCATCTTCATCATTATCACAGTCAATCTACACCAGAAAAGTTACATTGTCAACAATGAACTTTTTTGCTATCACTCAATATCGGGAGACACTGTACAAATTTCCAATACACAGCTGTCATGTATGCCGGCGCGTAGTAATATTTGAACTCTTCCATCACAAAATGTATTCCTGAAGAAGACAAACAAAACAACTGTTAGAGTAATCAGAAATGGCCAAAAATTTACAGAACAACAATAAATACAACTTATACATTTCATCAAGCCATCCACAGACAGCTCTAAAATGGAGACTTCAAACCTCCAAAGAACTACTTCCTAAGGTACAACGACCCGGAAGTACTTGTTGACCGGTGTCGTTTCTGATCGGTGACGTCGTTTAAATTTGCGACTATTAAATAACGTATATACAGTCGCAAGAATCCAACGACGTTTTAATTATTGCATTAAAACACATTCAATCTGTGCGTCAGAAAAGGGTTAACTATTTAAAGTGATTTTGACATTTGCGACCGTAAATACGGTTTTAATTGTCGCAAACAGTTTTAACAGCTCCGGCTAAGTACAACTGTATATATTTGTATAGATTAAATGATACTTCCGGGACATGCTTTTACAATGAAGAAAACGAACATGAAGACAATATATAACGTTAATAAGAGATTTTGAATGATATGAATACTGTCAGAAATAAACTAGCATTCAATGTTCTTCTACATTTTGATGCCATGGCTTGATTTCTAATGATCATGAAAGTTCAATGTGACACTATATGTCAGTTTGTAGATATTGTATAAAGAATTTTTTACCGTAAATATTAACAACAAATCTACCAACTGATAAAGTAGCCTATGTGATTTAGATTTATTTGCAGTTATTTATCATTACAGTGCAATACGCTCATGTAAGCTCTTTATGTTTATGTTAGCTTCAAACTATATACTACAAAAACCCATCGTACGGTTTCATCTAGGTTTCATCTACGGACCGTACAGTAATTTTGTTTAAATTTTGCTACGCACCGAACAGTTTTATGCATATACGAACCGTACAGTGAAAGAAACGTGTGATTCAACATATGTATATGGACCGTACAGAGCATATTTCGTGTAAGTGGCTTTTTTGTCCATTTCCTGTACATATATCAACATAAAGTATTTTGTTCTTTAAGATAACAACAGAATCTACCGAGTAGTGGTTTTCGTGGACTTATCCATCAAAGAATGAACTTTTGCCGAGTAAAAACACACATGACCTCTCGCTTCATTTCAGAGCACCGGCATTTGGTTCACTTTTATCAACGATATTTAGAAAAGTAGACACTGTTTAATGAAACGGATAAAGCCTAGAATGGCAAAATCATTTTTCTATCGGTCCGTGTAAGAATTTCATTTCTGAAATTCGTTTTTAACTAGTTACAAGGACAAAAGTAAGACACCTACTTTTCACATCCACTCTCGTCCGCCATCTTGGAAATTCCGAAAAAATGTTAACCGTCTCGGTTACACCACAGTGCATATTGGGAATGAAAAAGGTAAGTGGCCTCTCTGTAAGCAATGGCCAGTCTGTGCGCTATAGATTCGCGTCCCGGGAAAAGTCCACACTGTTTCTAACTCTTCTGACAGAATAAAAAAATGAAAGTAGTTTTTTTCTGTAAAACCTAGCTAACAATCGCTTTCATATACTCAACATTGCGCCTATCATTTTTCTTAAAGATAGATCTTGTTCAAGATTGAACTCTTTTGGCGTGTACAACATGTCACACCACCTTAACGCACGCACGCACGCACACAATCAACCCCACCCCACTTACCTTTGTTATCCGTTTCTGATTCACGCACCCGCCTTATGTGTAACCGTTCCAACTCTTGTTTCCAAACTTTTACGATAATGTTAATGTTCCAAACCCAAGACATTGCACTTTTTACGATACTAAATTTCTTTTGTAAAATAACTTTCTTGTATACTGTTGACTTTGACACTACAAAAGAAAACTATTGAATGGAATAATCTTGCCTGTGGCCATTCTGTAAAATCGGACATTGATTAATTAAATCTGTTTTAAACGTTTAGTTATTCAATTACGGTGGTGTCGCCATGGTTAGTCCAAACAGAGGTCCATAATATTTGGATTTCCTATAATGCAATAAATGAATTGAAAAAAACAAGTCTAAACTATATAGAAATAAATAAGACTTTTTTCATTTAGAACCGAAGTTAGTTTTCAGTTATATTCCTAAACAAATAAGCTTTTAAGCTTTATAAAGGGAATATGACCATAAAAAATGCGATTGATGGGACGGCAAGCTACTTTAGAATTAAAGTTATCTGCACACTTATACACGTACTTGTAACTCTATCGCAACAGCGTTACCGGCTGCTTTCATTGACCGATGAAGAGAAGTCCATCTAGCTTAAGCGTTGGCGTGTGAACACTTTAGCACTAGTAGCGATTTTTTCACCCACCGACTGGCTGGCCAAACTATTTCAGAATTTTTCATCTGATCGCCGTTGTCTAAGGGAGACAATCCAATCAGGCATGGATCATAAATAAATCCATGTATCATCAAGGGAGATAAATTTATCAGAACATTCGTGATTGTTGCTGATAATGATACAATTTTTTCGAAAAATGCTTTTTTTTTAAACTGAAGACACGGTAGAGAAAGCGTCTGTGTTCGTAAATGCAGTAGGAGAGAAAAATAAACCCAGCTGCTCATTAAAGTTTCCATAGGAACTACATTCTTCAAAAATAATGCTGAAGTTTAAACAATTCTAATGTTTAGATCATTGTCTTTCCTGAAGAAGTCTGACGAAAATTTCTGCATGGAATTATACTCAGTTTGAATAAGATGGTTAAATCACAGGTACCCGGCGTGGCGCATGGCTCCCCCGAGAAGCCCCTCTACAACCCTTGTACTCCTACAATATACGACAAAACAAAATATTAATAAAATTAAAAAAAGATCACTTTATAAACATATATAGTAGATCTAGTACTACCACATATATATATAGTGAAACATTTTTCATTTCTATATATATATATATAAGTAATATGATATATTTAATATATGGTGAAAAAAATCTTTTAATTTTATTATTTTGTTTAAATATATAAGTATAGGGGTACCTAGTTTGTAGAGGGGCCTGTGGGAAGATGGTGATCCGTACCCCGCGCCGGGTACCTGTGGGTAAAAACAGTTGTTTTGACAATCATACAACATCACTACTCAGTCATATGTGCTTACATTACACGATTGTTGAAATTGTATTGGCTATAAATGTATATGTCATTTTATGCCAAATAAAGTATATATAATAAGTTCAAGGGAAAGAAACAGTGTAACAAAGGTATCCGTCTGTGATAATGCCTAACTTTACATATATAATAAGTTCAAGGGAAAGAAACAGTGTTACAAAGGTACCCGTCTGTGATAATACCTAACTTTACATATATAATAAGTTCAAGGGAAAGAAACAGTGTTACAAAGGTATCCGTCTGTGATAATGCCTAACTTTACATATATAATAAGAAGAAGGGAAAATGACATTGTTTACAAAGGTATCCGTCTGTGATAATGCCTAACTTTACAAATATAATAAGAAGAAGGGAAAATGACATTGTTTACAAAGGTACCCGTCTGTGATAATGCCTAACTTTACATATATAATAAGAACAAGAGACAGTAACATTGTTTACAAGGGTGCCCGTCTGTGATAATACCTAACTTTACATATATAATAAGTGAGAGGGAAAGTAACATTCCGTCTGTGATAATACCTAACTTTACATATATAATAAGTTCAAGGGAAAGAAACAGTGTTACAAAGGTATCCGTCTGTGATAATGCCTAACTTTACATATATAATAAGAAGAAGGGAAAATGACATTGTTTACAAAGGTACCCGTCTGTGATAATGCCTAACTTTACATATATAATAAGTACAAGGGACAGTAACATTGTTTACAAGGGTTCCCGTTTGTGATAATGCCTAACTTTACATATATAATAAGTAGAAGGGAAAGTAACATTGTTTACAAGGGTTCCCGTCTGTGATAATGCCTAACTTTACATATATAATAAGAAGAAGGGAAATGACATTGTTTACAAAGGTACCCGTCTGTGATAATGCCCAACTTTACATATATAATAAGAACAAGAGACAGTAACATTGTTTACAAGGGTGCCCGTCTGTGATAATACCTAACTTTACATATATAATAAGTAGAAGGGAAAGTAACATTCCGTCTGTGATAATACCTAACTTTACATATATAATAAGTTCAAGGGAAAGAAACAGTGTTTACAAGGGTTCCCGTCTGTGATAATGCCTAACTTTACATATATAATAAGAAGAAGGGAAATGACATTGTTTACAAAGGTACCCGTCTGTGATAATGCCTAACTTTACATATATAATAAGTAGAAGGGACAGTAACATTGTTTACAAGGGTTCCCGTCTGTGATAATGCCTAACTTTACATATATAATAAGTAGAAGGGACAGTAACATTGTTTACAAGGGTACCCGTCTGTGATAATGCCTAACTTTACATATATAATAAATAGAAGGGAAAGTAACATTGTTTACAAGGGTATCCGCCTGTGATAATACCTAACTTTACATATATAATAAGGACAAGGGAAAGAAACAGTGTTTACAAGGGTTCCCGTCTGTGATAATGCCTAACTTTACATATATAATAAGAAGAAGGGAAATGACATTGTTTACAAAGGTACCCGTCTGTGATAATGCCTAACTTTACATATATAATAAGAAGAAGGGACAGTAACATTGTTTACAAGGGTGCCCGTCTGTGATAATGTCTAACTTTAAATATATAATAAGTAGAAGGGAAAGTAACATTGTTTACAAAATACCTAACTTTACATAATAATAAGTACAAGGGACAGTATCATTGTTTAATAGGGTACCTGTCATTTTACTGTATCAAATACATACATTGTACTTGAAAAATATCTGTAAAAGCATGAGGGGTGTCTTGCAGTAAATCTCTGATATTTATTTGTTTGTGTAAACAAACAAATTTACTTACCGTTTTCCGATGCCTAATCCTTAAGTACCAAACTTGAAAGTAGCTCCGGCACGTCAGTCAGCATATAATCCCAAATTATGATTCTTCATTTGAAACCATGTGGCAATTGCAGACATAAAAGTTGTATTGTTTAAATATATAGGCCCCCTATTGTTATAAACTCATGCAGCATCGGCTAAATTTTGTTAATATAACTAAAGTAAACTGTTTTCGAATGAGAACCGCGGATGTATTTCATTTTACAATGATGGGTAAAATTAAGGGACGATTAACTATATATATACACCCTATAGAAATAGTTCCGATTTCTTAACCCGCCGGCCATTTCTTAAACCTTGTGCGGAAAGAAAACATATGTTAAAAAAACTTTTGGGAGTTTCTGTGACAACAAAATGTCTAACCCTGATCGTCATTTTAAAGAATGAAATATTTTGAACAGCCAGGAATATTTACGTGCATGTATACACATTCTCTTTTTACGATTATATACATCCATTCATAAATTTTATTCAATGCAATTATAACTTTCCTTATTGCTGATATGTTTATTCTGCGGACCTGGCGCGAGCTAGTCTGCGTTTCTACATGTATTAGAATTACGCGCGAGCACCTGAAGCAGAAAACAAGTGTTAGGATACGTTAATGTCGATGTTTAAACGATTTGTTATATTTCATAGGTGGTGATTAAGTGGAAGGCCATTTACCCTATATTCGACTGTAGGCCTCGTTATCTTGAAACGCATCGAATGAGCTATTTTGTTAAAATACATATCAATGAATGCAGAAAAACCGATTAGAACATCGTTCCTTCCTGGTCTCAACCATATTCGTTCTATAAATGTATTATAGATACGCATTATTACTTTGTCGGACCGCACAAGAAATTGATCCTCTTATTGATCGGTGCTATTGCCTGCTCGTTTGTGTTATCGAAGCGCCGTAACTACTAACTAGCTGCTCTGATTTTAGACAGACAGTAGAACTGTAGGTGAAAACATGTTGATGAGTACAGTGAAAATATCTGCTGTCTATGTGTACCGGGAATAGAAACAGAGACAGTTCGATCCAAAATACGATTTATAACTGTTGCATTCTGTTCATATCTTATTACCAACTGGTATACCCTTCACTAATGAAGATTACAGACTGAAATAGCCATCACAAAGGACAAATATTTTGCACAAACAAATCAAGCGTCTTCAGCGCTTTGATTTTTCTTTTAAATGATTTGGTGAATAGGCACTTTTACCACAATATTATGTTGATAGTGGTTTAAACTATGCTTAATTTCCTTTATTTCGGCTGATTTTGTCACACAGTCTTTGTTCGTGATCGAGCAAGATAATATTTTAAAATGTATCCGTTTTTTATGGCAAGCGAAATGCACATTAATTCTTTAAACCATAGGTTTAACTGTTAAACCCATAGTTTAACACCTCTTAAACCCCTAGTTTCAGGTGCCGTTTCCACATTAATTCTTAAACCGTGGTTTAAAGTCTTAAACCGTAGTTTAAAGTCTGTTAAACCCATAGTTTAAGAGACGACCAATCAAATGAGCTGAAACCACGGTTTAAAGTGTCACGTGACTCGTTAAAACGATGTTTTACATATAATACTTTAAACTGTGGTTAAAGACATTAATCTAGGGTTTTACGCGCCAAATGCACATTAATTCAGTTAACTCTTAAACCTATAGTTTAACAACTCTTAAACCCATAGTTTCAGGTGCCGTTTGCACATTAATTTCTTAAACCGTGGTTTAAAGTCTTAAACCGTAGTTTAAAGTCTGTTAAACCCATAGTTTAAGAGACAACCAATGAAATTAGCTGAAACCCCTGTTTAAAGTGTCACGTGACACACTACTTGACGCACTAATATAATAACGAATGATATACGTGTAGAAAATCTGTATTTGATATATTTTTAATTTCGCATTTTAAATTTGATTTAGTTTATACATTATAAACAATTATTTGGACAATATCTAAAAGTAATTTTGGATATGAAAAAAATATTAGCGCATAGCGTAAACTTGTTTTTTTATCCATTCATTCATTCAATACAATATTTCTTTATATATGCGTTTTAACCCATTTTTTCAAAGAAACATTGATCTGACACCCTCGTGAAAAATCAACGGTCACAAATAAATAAATTGCATATCACTTTGACAATCGTTCATCTAGGCCTGCCTTTAAAATAAATGTACTTGTAACAAGTTTTGTACAAAAAAACATATATCATATACATTAATTTCTCATACGAAACCGGAAATGATCGAGCCAATCCGAAACTTAACTTCACAGGCAACTGAATTAATAAATTTGGTCACAGCGCCACTATGTAACGGCATGACATCATGTTACTATGGGGGCTGCTAGTCATTTTAACGGGCGGGCAGTTTACCTAAACATTGTTTCTGCTAAACACCAGTACTAGACTCCTCTTCTCCGTTTGAAACTAACAATGTTCTCACATAAAGAGACATGGTCGGTAGGAATACTCGATTCCATGCGGTGCACGACATTTCGCGGAAAGACATTTCGTCGACTACGACACTTCGCCGAATAAGATAGTTGGTCTAATACGACAGTTTGTCAAAGACAAGACTACGACAAGTGGTCGAAAACTAGTTTTAACACCACAGCATTTGGTCGAAAACTGTCAAACTGCAAATAATCCCTTTGTTATTGAATTATATTCTTTAAGTTTACGTTGTGCACAAAAATTTGATACAAGTGTATAATATATCAATAGTGCACGGCGATCTCCCTGCTGTTCTATTCATAGGGTGGTCTCTATTCGGAGGTAGTCTTTATCACAGGTTCGACTGCCTAAAGCTCACATACTTGTAATTATACAAGATAAATAGCAAATAGAAAAATAGTATCATTGAAGCCTGTCCATCATTACTTTTACTAGGTTTAGTAAGATATAATATAATGCCTCTCAAACATTCCATGATCTGTGGAAAACACGTTTTCTAATTCGGTTTTACGTTTTGCGTCGCATGATTGACCGATGCATTATGCAGACGATAGCCTATGTCATGTTGTGAATGTTTATTAATTGTAAATACAAAATAAGTGCCTCTAGCTTTTCATTTACGGGCAGTTTACCTATAACCATTGTTTCTGGGCCGAACCAGTACTACGTGCAGACCCATATCCTCCGTAATATACTGTATTGTTGTGCTCACGCAAAGAAACATGTTCTGTAGCAATGCTCGAACCCACAAAGGTATAAGGTGGGATTAGAGGGATTGGGGGTAGTTTCCGGCATCAGGACAGACGTGCTTGTCACCAGGTGATATTACTTTATGATGATTTTAAATCAATTTTAAGCTTTGAAGACTGAAAAGGGATAATGTCCGCTTCTGCCAAATTATGAAGGGTCTAATGTCCCCTTGTGCAAAATTGGGCTGTAGGGGTTGTTTAACGCGAATGTTGCTCGCCGCATTCTTCACGCGTCACATTTACGTATGAATACATTTAAATTACCTGTTATATTAAAATTTATAAGTAAAGCAAAATGATGTTTATAGTTTGTACTAATTCAATTTAGATCGATTGTGAAGAAATCTTGAAACTTGTGCGGTCACTCGAGTCCGCTTCCTGAAAAAACCATGGGGAACTATAATGACCACTACCGATATCACAAAAATCAAGGGAATTAAGTCAAATTTCATGTGTCATCACGGTGTCTACAGAGTTACCCATATTTTATCGATATTTGCGAGTGTGTGTGATTTACGGGGTAATAAAACCAGTCACGTGTAACTGCGCCTGCCAAACTGGAAAAATCAATATATCGCTGTTTTTTTAACCTAGATTATTTATAGCCTAAGGGAGATGTGAAAGTTGAAATGTTACTAATTTAGGTAAAATTTAGGTATTGTGTTTTTTCTTCTGACTATTATATACCGAACGATATCACCTTATTTTCAATAAAACAAAATATGAATAAAATTGTTTCAAGTGGGAAGCACAATATCATTAAAAACGTGTTTATAACATTTAATGAATTTGATCATATTTAATGTAAAATGAAGTGCGTTGAAAATACGAATCCAGTGATACTAGTAATAATAATTGTTGACAATAGTAACAGATCCAGGAACTCAAAAAGCTGTTACACTCGTTGTTCTTGACATATTTGAATGAATCTAAAATGTGTTCATTGGAGAACTTAAATTGTCGACTGACCTCTTCGCATGCGCGTTATTTTGTTTGTTCATGTCAACAAATACCTTATGAAAAATTTAATGATGGACATGGAATTCAAGAACATGCGTGCACGGCAAATCAATTGTTATTGGGGCATGGGAAAGACACGATGCTTTTTTTAAATGTAGACAACTTTAAATGTCATCCTTTACTAAGTTTGGGTCATTTCCACACATATCAATGATTTGTTAATATACATTTTTTTCACACTAAAAGTTACACTGTTAAAGGAGGAAACAAAATTTAAAAACAAATTCATTTCTTCGGAAAGCTTTAAAAGACAAAACATACGCGAATTTAGACTGCATCTGTATTGTGCAAACAAAAGCGGATCTTCAAAACATTCCCTTTCTACACTACTTCATAAAATGACATTTTCACCTTCCTATCAAATGAAATCAATTGGCGCTGGGGTCAAAGAATAGTGAAAACCACTGTTTCAATTTAGACATGTATAAAATATGTCTCTGTCCAAGTGATTGAAAAAGAGAAAAAAAACATAAATAGGTTTTTTTAAACATTTTACAAACTTTAAAATTACGTGAATGATAATAGTATTATTAATAAAACATACGGGTCTTGTATATAATATGATGAAAAGTTATATAAATTATCGTTCTAGAATTCAGTAAAATATATTCGTTTCATAGACATATTTTTTCTTTTGAATCGGTATATGAAGCATAAAACAAAACCCAATATACAGCTTAAAGTATTTTATTACGGGTCATTATCAATGTTACGTAATGTCCGGTCATAAAGCACTATAACCGAGCAGACGGGTCGATCATTCGGAAGTGTTCGAGCGCGACAGTTGGAAAAATAAAATATACATATACACGTTTCAAAAAACAAAAAAACGAGCATGTTTTATTATTCCTTTTTTATTGAAATGATATCACAATGTTTATTCTGTTCCATTCGGGATCGTAAAAAGTTGTTATAGCGTATGCGCTACGCTTTTCTTTTCAGTAAAACTGGCACATTTTGCGGGTTTTACTATTATGAAATGACAGTTGTGGTTTTAAATTTAAAACATGCAAAATTAATGAAGTCTCAAAAAAGGCAAAAAACATTAAAAAGGGGAAATGTTGTATGTGATTATGCCTCTATGATTATTAAATAACTTCATTAGTTTAAATTTCATCACTAAAGTAGTTAATTATAAACATGTATAGTAAATCACAGGTGTGTATTAGCCTTGTATGTGACACTCTGCTACATGTTTGAGCGGTTCAGTGGTCTAGTGGTTAACGCTCTGGACTGGTATCCAAGGGTCGCAAGTTCGACCCCGCACCTCTATTAACAAAACTATTGATCTTACGGATGAGACCTAAGACCGAGATGTATTGGTGCTGTACATCATGCATGTTAAATAACGAGGGACTGTCTCTTGAACGGGACGCGTTCTGTATCATGCACTATCCCCCGAAAACTAAAACAACTTTAAAACTCTTCTGGGGGCGTTGGTAATACGGATTATCCGGTACCAACGATAAAACTATACAATAAATACATACATGCGACATGCTGGAATCTTATATAGCCGCGGCCGCGACCGTATATAATTTAATTAACTTGTGTAAAAACATACTTCTTATCAAAAATATTATATACTGTAAAATGTTTATAAAAGCTTCAGAGGGTACAGACCGATATATTATACAACACTGCGTATGCAAGAAACGCGTGTCCGTGAAACAAAGACAGGAAATTACTTTACCCGCAGGCAATATCCAGATAATAGATAGGTAAAATGATTAAGGGTCATAAAACTGATCCACTTAAACCCCATTCAAGTGTAAAGATTATTTGAATCGTTGTCAATTTGTAATATCAATTTAAATGATTATATCTATTTATCCTTATTATGATGCATTTGCTTTACTTATAACTGTTAATGAAACATGTAATTCAATTCCATTTACAAGTACCGTGTGAAGAATAAGAGTAACAATCGCGTTGAAAACAGTCTTACGTTATTTTAATGAAAAGACGTGAACAATAATTGACAATATACATTGAACAAGTAATATCACCTGTGCCCTGATGACACTACCCCTACCCCTTTTACCCAAGGTGCGATCCGGTCACAAGGTTTTGTTTGAATTCATAACTAGTATAACACTTGTATAAGTTCAATAATTATGCTTTCAACGACAATGTACTTAATTTTTTATTCATATGTTTTATGAAGTTGTATTTGAGATACGAATCAGTTAATTAGTTTTATAAACATGCCCTTGGTAATATTCGTGAAAAATAGTTATTAACGTTGATCAGGCGAATTAACTTTAAAAACATACTAAGTGACAAACTATTAGTATCGGCGTTAAAAGAATGTGCCTTACGTAAAATGCCGAGTACTGCCGAAGCGGTAAATTCTTATTTAAACATAACAGGTTAGTTGAGTTAAACTTAAAAAGGACTGCAAATATATCCATTAAACATAATTATTTTTATATATCTAAAAAGTAAAATGAAATATCAAGACATCGTAATAGTGACATTTGTTCTGTTATTTTAGCAAAAAGGTGAAAATTTGAATTAAAGTGCAATATTTGCACCTAAACTGGCATTGTTTCGCGTTTCCACTATAATTCAATGCCCGTAAAAACGGTCGGTAATGGTTTTTAAACGTAAAAAGGACCATTGATTTAATACTTTAGATTGACAAAAAAATATTCATGAAATGGCAGACAAATTAAACTAACATTTGTGATAATGACAATTTTTTTATGTTAAACAGAAAGAAAGTTATGACGAGTTATTTAATAATATCCTTCTTTACTCTTTGTAAAAACGCATATCGGTTTTCCAATACACGATGGTTAAAATAGTTGGGGATGGGTACTGGTGTCGCAACCCCGGTGGGGCCCGAATCCGCAACCTCCGGGATGAGCGGCAGACACCTCAACCTCTACATCACCACCATCTCATATTTATAATATAGTATAACTACATATGATTATTTTTTTATGATAAATTGAATTATATTTAAACCTCCGTCCTTAAAACGTTATATTAGGACCCAGTTTAAACTGAAATTGGGATAAAGTGGATCAGGTTTATGACCCTTCATTCTCTTATCGGGATATTGTCTACGGCTAAAGTCGTGCCTTACTTTTCATAGTACTATATCGGTCTGTATCCTCTGAAGCTTAAAATCATTTTACCGGATATACATGTAATTTTTATAAGAAGCTGTTAAAACCATGCAAACCAATAATATACAGGCGCGGCATAATTAGTTAAGTGTTTTCATGTTTCCAGTATAATGTAACTTTTTATAAGTTTCTAACATGTGTCAGAAAAAAATGTCAAAGTCAAGGCTTATACACGCCACTGACGTAATCAACTCCCGATAAAATTTATGTTATTTTATAAACATAAACGACATGATAACATTTCCTATTTTTAATGATTTTTTTTTCTCTAAACTTGACTAATTTAGTCTGTTTTAAGTTTAAACTCGTAATTGTCATATTACTATACTTTGTATGATCAGTTAAATTAAAACGCGCAAAATGTGACCATGTTTACTAAAAAACCAGCTAATCTTTAACTTCCGCATAAGCTATAACAACTATAAGTATTAGATAGAGTACTGTTTGCGAGAATAATTATGTTATTTCGAGGGGCGTAGCCCCCGAGAAATGACGTAATTATTTGAGCAAACAGTCACTCTATCTGATTTGTATTATGGCACGTTTATAATGGCACGTACACCATCATGTACATTTTGATTGACAGCTCACAGGCCCCGAAACATCGTGTGACGTAACAAAGTGGGTGGGATCACGTTAATATTGTTTGGTCACTCTGATCTTTATCAGTTCCCTTAAAAAAAGAACGCTAAGAAGGATAGATGAACACTGCATTATGGATATTTTAGAATTGCAGGATAAAGTTTTGTTACAGATGGCTAATGAACTTGAATTCAGTCAATTAGAAGAATTAGACGATATCATTCTTTCACAAGTTCCTTTAGATGCCGACGACATCATGCTTTCACAAATGAAAACTGCATGATATAAACTGCTCAGGAGATTCCTGTTTCGAGTTCGTGTATATGTATGTCCACCCTTCCATTCCTCTTAAACATTTAAGTTTGTCAATTTTACAGAGCTACATCTTTCTTCTTTGGCAATTGTTGCTTGTTTTTGTTTTTGAAAAAAAAAATCTGAAAAGTGTTCTCTATTGCAGATAGATCATGTGCTCTATTGTAGATAGAGCACGGTCTAAGCTCCGCCCCCATACACAATGCAAATTATCACAAATACAGTACAGTGTTTTCCTATACAAATATGCAGTAGCCATGATACAAAATTATTTAAGACGGGTTTGAATAAAACAATCATACTAGATTATGGTGATATAACATATAAATAAAGAAGGGAAAAGGGACTGTTTTTAAGTTTTGTAAAACTTCCGCATAAGCTATAACAACTATAAAATTATTTAAGACGGGTTTGAATAAAACAATCATACTAGATTATGGTGATATAACATATAAATAAAGAAGGGAAAAGGGACTGTTTTTAAGTTTTGTTAAAAAAGGTATTGTCGCACGGATGTGCTGCTCTAACACTTCCGAATGATCAGTCCGTCTGCTCGCTTATTGATGCTTTATTGCCGGACATTACGTAACATTTATAATGACCTGTAATAAAATACTTAAGCTGTATACTAGGTGTTGATTTGTGCATTCTATTAAAAAAAAAATCTGTCAATGAAACGGATATATATTTAAGCCCTAAATGAATGTTTTAGCTAAAACTATACACATAGATACTTAAATAAAATATAAAATCTATAAATGTATGTAGCATGTTTACACTGTGAACACATTAGAGAAACAGTGAACCTCTATGTGTAAAAAACACAGTATTAATGTGTCTAAAGTAATTTTTATTTTTTATTTTTTTTTAAATTATGAGTATATTGGATTAACTGATTCAGATTCCTATTTTAATGAGATGAAGATAAAAACATTTTACGGGTATCATAATATGGGTATTTATCTTAATTATTGATGTTTTAGTATATCCATTAATCTGTGATAATATAATATATTTAGTGTCATGATTTTTAAATGTAGTTAATATGTATAAATTATATTAGACTGTCTCTCATAATTCTTATAAGAATGGCATATATGTTAAATCTTATTTATATAGTATAATGAAATGTATTTGTATGTAACATGTATGGTGAGACGTAAATAAACTATAAAATAATAGATATTTTTTAATTATATGTAATACAAGTCGGATCTAGACCGTCATATTTTACCGTCCCCAGCAGTTCTCGCATTAATGCTGTAAAATGTGTATCTTTAATTTCATTATGTCAAAGTTATATGAATTATACAAGCAATTCCAAGTCTTTGTCACAGTCGATTTTTAACGAGGATGTTAGATCAGTGTTTCTTTGATATAGTGGTTTAAAGCGCTAATATAATATAAAATATGATATTGTGATAACTAAATAAACAAATAAATGAATAAAATTACATGTTTACGCAATGCGCTAAAATGTTTTATGAACAGTTACTTATTATGTTACAAAAATCCCCTAAATTACATCCGAAGATAACATATAGATAATGACCAAAGAGTTGTTTTTTGACAGCCTATGTCATATTGTGAATGTTAACACACAAATTCCGCGCGTCATAGTGAAAGGTCACGTGATACTTTAAACTGTGGTTTCAGCTAATTTGGTTGGTTGTCTCTTAAACTAGGGGTTTAACAGGACACGTGACACTTAAAACCGGGGTTTCAGCTCATTTGATTGGTTGTCTCTTAAACTATGGGTTTAACATACTTTAAACTACGGTTTAAGACTTTAAACCACGGTTTAAGAAATTAATGTGCAAACGGCACCTGAAACTATGGGTTTAAGAGTTAAACCTAGGGTTTAACAGATTAAATGTGCATTCGGCGCGTTAAACCCTAGATTAAAGTCTTAAACCACAGTTTAAAGTTAATTTGTATGTAATTGTCGTTTTAACAGGACACGTGACACTTTAAACCGGGGTTTCAGCTCATTTGATTGGTCGTCTCTTAAACTATGGGTTTAACAGACTTTAAACTACGGTTTAAGACTTTAAACCACGGTTTAAGAAATTAATGTGCAAACGGCACCTGAACTAGGGGTTTAAGAGTTCTTAAACCCTAGGTTTAACAGTTAAACCTAGGGTTTAAAGAATTAATGTGCATTTCGCTTGCCATAGTATGTTTTTCATTTTAATTCACTAATGTTCAACTCCAAGCGATATGCTGAAAAATGTTCACTCATTTATTTTGTGAAATTCTGTTCAACTACTAATTGCTCAATTCATAGATACTTAAATGCTCAAATCCAAGAGGTAAAAATGTGAGCACGAGATAAAGGTTAATGTCATGTCAAGGAAATGAAAACTGATTTGCATTTCCGGAAACTTGTGTTTCAGATTGCTTTGCAAATGCACTCAAAATGTAGTACTGATTAAGCTATTGTTTAGTTTGAAGAAACTGGTGGTATAGTCAGAATTTTGTAGCTTCAGTTAAATCAGGCGTGCAACCAATGAGCAAAGACAGGACACAAACAATATATGAGTAATGAATAAATCCTAGTTTATAGCAAAACTGACGATGTATACGAACTACAAGCCTGTCAAATGCAACTAAACATATAAGTTTTAACTCCATTCATTCCTTTATTTACGCAATTTTGGTGTATCGCATGTCAAATAGAAGAACATACTTGTTTCATACATTCAAGTCAACTCAGAGTACTTTTATTTCATCTCACTGAAGTTGGCGGCCTAGCGGCCTGAAGTTGGCGGCCTAGCGGCCTGAAGTTGGCGGCCTAGCGGCCTGGCGGCCTAGCGGCCTGAAATTGACGGCTTATGTATTTTTAACAAAAATCACTTAAAAATTATGCCTTAAAACAATATAAAATATAAAAACTCAAATTAAAGCTCAACTGTACACAAAACGTCACTGAAAATGTTACGCCTTGAATAAACAATCGAAGAAAAAAACTCACTTAAAGCTCAACAGAACACACACACACAATTTACAAAGTCGGTGGACTGGGAATTTTAACAAAAATGAACTTAGAAATAACGCCTTAAAACAAAAAAACTCACATTAATTTTCGACTGAACACACATATGTGCAGATAACGGCCTGGCGGCCTGAAGTTGGCGGCCTGGCGGCCTGAAGTTGGCGGCCTAGCGGCCTACCGGCCTGAAGTTGGCGGGCTAGCGGCCTGAAATTGACGGTTATGTATTTTTTAACAAAAATCACTTACAAATTATGCCATAAACCAATATAAAATATGAAAACTCAAATTAAAGCTCAACTGTACACAAAACGTCACTTAAAAAGTTACGCCTTGAATATACAATCGAAGAAAATACTCACTTAAAGCTCAACAGAACACACACACACAAAATTTACAAAGTCGGTGGACTGGGAATTTTAAAAAAAATTAACTTAGAAATAACGCCTTAAAACAAAAAAACTCACATTAATTTTCAACTGAACACACAAAAAATGATATGTACAGATAACGGCCTAGCGGCCTGAAGTTGGCGGCCTGAAAATGGCGGCCTAGCGGCCTGAAGTTGGCGGCCTAGCGGCCTGGCGGCCTGAAATTGACGGCTTATGTGTTTTTAACAAAAATCACTTAAGAATTATGCCTTAAACCAATATAAAATCTATAAAAACTCAAATAAAGCTTATTTTGTTTTTACAAAAGACTGCAGGCAATGCACTCGAACATCATTTTCTTTCTGAAGCGCGGGATAACAACCTAAAAAGTAAGTAATAAAGTTGCATGCATGCAAACTATATGCATTACTTGGTTACAAAACTGGAATAAAACGCAAAGATTTCCCTTGTTGAACATTTTTATTCTAATGACGCTATTGTTTTTATTTCTATTTAAGTCATTTTTTGCGATGAATAGTTGAAACTCTTACAAGAATTCTATTTTATATATATTTATTTTTTTGCTGTGTATGAAATTTGAATAAATTTGAAGCACGTTAACACTGTTAAAAAAGATATTTTGCCACTTTTGCGTTTCTAAACCGGCTGAGTGTATTCAGAAGATAATACACAACATTGCTATTATTTTCATTATAATCAGGATGAAAAATGCTATATGCGCTTATCTATTTACCTGAAAATATGTATCCGTAAAGTTGGTTTGCAGATTCGAATCTCGAACTGGCAACTAAGCAATCAGTTTGCAGTTCGTGATTCGAACTGCGAACTGCAGACTAGTTGCCAGTTCGCAGTTCGCAATTCGAATCGAGAACTGCGAACTGGCAACTAGTCTGTAGTTCGCAGTTCGCAATTCGAATCACGAACTGCAGACTAGTTGCCAGTTTGCAGTCCGCGATTCAAATTGCAAATTGTGAACTGCCGACTATTTCGCAGTTCGCGACTCCAATTGCGAATTGTAAACTTCAGTCAAGTTCCCTGTTCTAAATTCACGAATCGACTTGTTTCCAACTTGTGGTTCGAATTGCTGATTGCAAACCATTCATCAGTTTTCTTTTAGAAAAGCCACATTTCGCGACTTGAATTGCGAACTGCGAACTACAGACTAGTGGCCAGTTCGAAGTTCGCGATTCGATTTGCGAACTGAAAACTAGTCTGCAGTTCGCAGTTCGAATCGCGAACTGCAAACTGATTTCTCACTGCTATACATTTACTAGTTTGTGATTCGGTTAGAGAATTGGGAATTGCCGCAAAACTACCAAGTTCTCAGTTCGCGGTTTGAATGAAGACTAGCTGTCAGTTCGCAGTGAGAAATCAGTTTGCAGTTCGCGATTCGTACCGCGAAGTGCGAACTGGCAACTAATCAGTAGCTCGCAGTTCGCAGCTCGCAATTCGAATCGCGTATTGATTTGCAGTTCGCCATTCGAATCGCGAACTGCGAACTGGCAAATAGTCTCCATTTAAACAAACGAACAACAACAGTGAGGGGAAAAGTGAGCTTTATTCTACATAATCTATCCACATCTCAAAACTAAGTAAAGCGCGCCAATAATAATTTATATTTAGACAAGTGAACGGCGCCTGCAAATAAAACATAATGCAATTGTAATATCAATTCATCAAACCATATTATCATTTAATCAATTCACCAATAAAATATTATTGCAAAATACTAGTAAATTTATAGTAAGTCAATAGGAACAATATGAATGAATGAATGAATAGACATTATCCCCTCCACAAAAGTCAAACACATGTGTTTTGAAAAGAGAAAAAAAAAGGGTCGGGTGTGTGGGGAAACAAGTTAGCGCAAAAATATGTATGCAACACGCACGCTGCAACTTAAAACTGTCTAGAAAAGCTCACTGCCCTCACGCGGTCAAGGGGCGACACGGTCTGATACACACATAGCGCCATTGCTCATTCGTTTAAATGAAATTAAGGAACTTAATTCTACTTTAACCGCTTATTTGGGAATGACAACTAGATCGTAATTCGTATAGGAAACTGGTGACTGGTTTGTATTTGCTATTCGTAATTCGAAATGCGAACTGCGAACTGGCAACTAGTTTGTAGTTTGCAGTTTTCAATTCGAATCGCGAACTGTGAACTGGCAACTAGTCTGTAGTTTGCAGTTCACAATTCGAGATGATTCGAATCGCGAAAATCCGCTATTCTAATTGCAAACTGAGAAATTCGCTCCACTAGCTGGGAACTAGTCGAATCGCGAACTGAGGACTGGGAACTTGTCTGAAGTTTGCAATTCGTAATACGAGTCGCGATTTGTGAACTAGCAACTAGTCTTTTTTAACCATGAACTGATAACTGGGAAATTGCGAACTGCGAACTGGCAACAAGTCTTAACAGACTGAGAATTGAGAAATGAGACCTGGTAACTTTTCAATTACAAATACAAGAACTGCCTTTTACAAAAGCAGAAGCAATGATCTAGCATTTAAAGAATATATGCCATATGTGCTACGCACAGACAGACGGACGTACTCACCAAACGGACTTGGTGATGTTATCCCTTCTTATCTTTTTTAACCCACAATACAATTACTTAACCCAACAATACCATTTGTAATCCCTTAATGACGGAATGAACTGAAACAACTTTCATAAAGTTGCACTCAAACCCTACCCCCTAATGTCTACTAGGCATGTACGGACTGACGGACAGACGGACAAACTGATCCCTATTTATCGCATTATCTCCGAAAGGGCGACAAAATAAAACTGCCGGTTGGTATGCGGAATTGTATCTTTGTTGTTGGCTACGCAGTGCAGGTTCGCCTATTGTATGACCCGGCACTATATAACCAACTTTATATAGTCATTACTTTTTTACATTTCAGTTTCAACTTTTTACCTTTCCAAAATCACACAAGGATATCCGAACTCAATAAAAGATATAAATGGAATGAAAGTTCAAGATAGTTATTTATTTTAGCTCGTTTGTGAAGATTAGCTCTCAGCTTTTCGAGTCTCTGTCTAGTCCGCTTCCTAGAAAAACCAGTATTAATGTCATATGAGGAGTACGGTCGTGACCCAAGTGGGGCTCGAACCTGCAACCTCCGGGATGAGCGGCAGACACCTTAACCTCTAAACTCAGCTATTCACTTCACATCTGATGTATATCAAATTCGTTGCCATGACGTTTACAAGGATTGTGTAAGCATTTGAATATCTGCAAGCACATTTTTGTCAGCAGACGAGTTTGAGCTAATTGAATTTTCGCGATACATTCAAAGAAGTATCACTGTCGCTCCTTATGTTACAATATTTATATCATGCAATACATCTTCTGAAAGTGAAAATACAGCTCTATTGCATTGGACAGTTTTAGAATTCTATCTTAATCAACGAAAGAGTGTTGCGGGCCAAACCAGCTCTTACACTAAGAAAATCAACTTAAAAAAATACAGATGTAACATAAATTTCCATATATTAACATGAAAACAGACAAATGAAGAACAAAAAAATTAATTTACCGTATATTGCACTTCTGACATGAACTACCGACGTCATGTACGTAAAACAAAATGACGGCAACAGAAATCTTTCAAATGCAGTTCAAATGTGAAATATGGATGTGTCGAAATTGAGGAAAACGGGACTTTTGAACTTAAGCAAAACTTTAATTTATACGCTCCTTACTTTTTAACCCACGTCTATAATATTTCATACAATAACTTTTTTGTGCTAATTCGCAATATGCGTCTTTTCGATCTTTCATTTCAATGCCAAAACTATGGAAGCCTTGGAGGGCCACTTTTGAGTTTCGACTTGCGGGTGTTTTTTTACTTTTGACTTATGACTTTTGTACGCCGTACTTTTGACTTATGACTAGAACTACTGTATTGCCTCTTTGGCGTTTTTATTAAAACAATATAAACACGTCAACACTCAATAAATACAATTTCTATTTAAAAGATTTTAATAAAATCAATTATATATATATAAAAGTTACATCATTTGTGTCAATAGTAACAAAATAAAACGTGTTTTAACACGCTTTTTGTTTTGACTTTTGACTTATTACTTATGATTTATGACTTATTACTTTTGACTTTTGACTTTTGACTTATTACTTATCACTTTTGACTTTTGACTTATTACTTATCACTTATGAAAAAAGAAACCCTAATCCTAACCCTAACCCTAACCCTAACCCTATACACGGTCCTCACTGAGGACCTCCAGCGGCAGGTTCAGGTAATACTAGGAACCTGCTACTGAGGACCCAACAATATAACAATATACTTATACATATTACAGCACTTTAATTTCCTTCGGTATACCTTGTGATATTAACATATAGATACATAAAAACATAAAAAGTAATTTTTTAAAAATGTTACCATAGCAACAAAAAAAATTCATTTTTTTTTACAGTTCCTTCATAGTTGGCTTGACGCCTGGGGGGCAAGTCCCCCAACCCCCCGCTTAAAGAAAATTCTCAATTGTATATTATCATTGTTAAAAGAAGGTCTCATGGTAGATAAGAAATATGTTGCTTTATGTACATTATGCTTAATGAGCTAGCTTCTTTAAATAAAGAGATTATTATTATTATTATTATTATTATTATTATTATTATTATTATTAAAGAAAGAGGACTCCCACAAGGCCTCCCGAGCCGAGAGTTGCGTCGCCGCTCACTGCGGAGGCTCCCAAGGTCGCCTCCTGACGCGCCGTCACGGCTCATTGATACTAAAATAAATGACAAAGACAAAAGTAACTTAGTTCATTTATTTACAGCAAACAAGTTTACAGTGCTACGCACAAACATCATTTTAAAACCTTAATACAGGTTCGAATCCCAGTTTATATTGTCACAGCAGATCATTATGCTTTTTATGCAGTACCATTCCTCTTAAAGTGTCTGAAAGTAGCAGTCATAAGTCAAAAGTCAAAAGTTGAAAGTCATAACTTAAAAGTCAAAAACACCCGTAAGTCGAAACTCAAAAGTGGCCCTCCAAGGCTTCCATACAAAACAGTACTTACTTTTTTTCTGTGTCTAGTGAAAATATATGCCGTGATGCGTGAAGAGTAACACTGAAACACACTTAAATTTCTGCCTTTGATCCAATTTAAATGTAAGATTATGGTGTCATTTGTGAGAAAATGATTAAACATTTTTGCCCGAATCTCTGAAGATGTGTGTTTGAAAGATGTCGATAAATATACATTTAGGATTTTTTTTTCTTTGTCTAGGTAAAATGTCCCATATCGCATGTGTGTTACAGCGCATGTGTGTTGACGCTAACGGTAACGTCGATGTTAATACCATGCACACCACTTTTTCACGTTACAAAAGGAAAAAGATCGTTTACAAAAGATCACATAAATACAATTTATACGGTACAAATTGGTCGGTGGTGATCACTTGCCGGGTTCAGGAAAACAACGTGTTGACCTACACGGATATCAAGACGTCATTTCTGTTATTTTTCGTATATTTTCACTACTTTTTACGAGGTTATACGATATAATAATTTCAGACTAATGTTTCGGTCAATACATAGTTTTGCGAACCTATACATAGTATATAATTGTAATAGAAATGACGTTCTGATATCTGTGTTCGGTAATAATGATTAATTCATATTGGTAAAATTCAGTGATATTATAATATTACGGTATCTAAACATTATCTCTGAATTATCAAATTATTGTTGGTGTTTTTGTTTTGTTTTTAAACTTTTCTGGCATAAACGTTTATATTTAGTATATATTTATAATCGCCGGTTGGTTAACCTTTCTATTTCGTTTCATGAAGGATTTTCTTATTAAATCATATCACATATTATCTGTAAAGCATCACTAGAATATTGGTTTGGTAGAAGCAACAGTTGTCAACTCAACAATTTATAATCGAAGTTACCAGACCAAGAATGTTTTTCTTTAACATACAGTGTTATATCTAGTCTGGTGCTGGAGTCCACTTTGTCTTGAAATGAAACAAAAATGCGGCGGCACCCGCGCTCGTTATCTAAGCATACGCATGGGCGTTTTGGTCATTGGTCAACAACTACTTCATAATGCGACGCAAAACAGCAGGAACAGTAACTGACCAATGTGGTATATCACCCCAGAGGATATTGAAGAATAAACCTTCAATATCCTTGCCTTCAGAGGTTAGACAACAGTAGTTCAAAAGTTCAAATCGTTTATTACGATTCATGCCAGCTGCACAACTAACCTATTATGCAATAACAGAGAGTTATCGAATTAATCCCGAGTTATGTTCCGATTTTTTTTTCGTTTGTTGGAAACGGCTTAAAATATCTTCCGGTCTCTGACCCAGGCCTATGTAAACCGATGTTATTATTATGTAGTAATATTTGACAGAAATATCTTACAAAAAATGCTACGATTACGACGTTTTAACTATTTGAAAGACAAACTTTATAGTTGAGCAACAAATCATACTTCACGAATTTTCAAAACAAAACTCTGCGACGACATCAGCAAACACTTTATTATAAATAATTGTTTCCTGTTGAGCTTTAAGTGAGTTTTTTCTTCGATTGTTTATTCAAGGCGTAACTTTTTGTGTACAGTTGAGCTTTAATTTGAGTTTTTATATTTTATATTTGTTTAAGGCATAATTTGTAAGTTATTTTTGTTAAAAATACATAAGCTGTCAATTAAGGCGCTAGGCCGCTAGGCCGCCAACTACAGGCCGCTAGGCCGCCAACTTCAGGCCGCTAGGCCGCCAGGCCGCCAACTTCAGGCCGCTAGGTTGTTATCTGCACTTATCTTTTTTTTTGGGTGTTCAGTTGAAAATTAATGTGAGTTGTTTTTTTAGGTGTCCGTAAGGACAACTATAGTACCTACCCGCATTTTGAGGCTTGATTCTTAAACCGAATACTGATTATTCTCATCTGAAAATCGTCCGACACAAAATAGTTCAACGATCAGAATCAAACATTTGAGAATGTACGTATATTGCCGAAAACACTTCATGCTTGTTGAATAATTCATGCTAAACTCTATACAATCGTTTATCATACAGAACCATTTTCGTCATCATGATGTTGATATATTTTTTCTACACATAGTATGCTCGGAGTCAGATTGTTTTATTTATACTGTAAACAGGCACTCTTCACATATTATCCGCCATTGAAGAAAATAGTCAGGGCAAACAATATTCCCGATCGGAGGATCTCGGCAGATTCCGTTAACCCATGCCGAGGTGTTCCGATTGATAGTGTTACGAGTTATTTTTCCGCCATATTGGATACAAATTGACTGACCATGACTATTATCGTCTTCCAGCGATAATTACAAACCAGGGTGAATGTGAGAATATCAGTTAAGAAAGGAGAAGGGCAAAATTCGGTCAAGATTTCCCAAACATGTGTGCAAATTGCGTTAGCGGTAAGTCAACCTTGGGTGATTCGTAAATAAATTAGACTGTATCTAAACTCTTTTCAAAGGAGAATTTCTCTTTGACCGGAAGCAATTATTTATAAATTCACTACTGAGTATGGTCTCAGACATTGACAGACATACAATGTGCGTATTAATATCTGTTACGTGTAACTGTTATCTGTGGTATATCTTTCTATCATAATCATCTTTGATAAGCTTCCGGGTCAACTCGTACCTTAGTCCCCTCGTACCTGAATTGGTAAAAAAGTCAACTCGTACCCTACATGTATGTAGTCAACTCGTAGATTTTGTTTCAAAACTGATTTTTTCAGGTGAAAGTCAGTTATTGTCAATAGTTTGTAAGGTGCTTTTATCATAAAACATGTATATGTTAACTTAAGTTAAATGTTATATAAGTTTTTTTCTTTAACTTTCTCCGTTGCATGCAAGAAAATAAATTCTCGGCTTCGCCGTGACGTCATACTAGCTAGTTAACCAATCGGATTATTAGATCGCATTCATTTCGTCACTCGGTGAAAGGTGAAAACTCGGTCTTTACCGTACACCCATATGCAAGTTTAAGTTTATTTCGAATGAAACAGAAAGCTTTTAACAACACAGAATTACTACAAATTCAATTCTCATGATGATTATAAGCTAATGGTAGACACTCGTCTTCTTTCATTTTTCTTTTTTCATTTTATGCATTTTGTAAGTAAAGATGCATACAGACCAGCGATGAAAGCCGAGGAATCACCTTTCCCGAATATAGGTATTTTAATCAGTGCCCGGATGTGCGAAGCCGAGAATTACTTTGTAGGGTATTTTCATTCAAGAAGTAACTAGTCTTCTCAAAATTCAGTTAACTGTTACTGTCACTTGATCTGAAATTCCATCGCCTTTATGAATAAAATCACACAGAAAATAATAATTAATTAAAGTTTGTACATAAATCAGTACAAAAAATAAAACAGGAAGCAAATTTACTAATTTTATGAGTGTGTCTACAAACCAAATTTCGATGTCCGAGGGTCTATTGTATCTTAAAAACCCTAAGTTGAACTGAAATAAAACATATTTTCGTCATAAACATGATGAAAATAATACAATTTTCAAAAGTCCTGTTATTCATTATTTTAGTAATGCTAAAAACAAATGATTACGTAGGGTATGAGTTGACTTTTTTCAAAAATTCTCTTTATTTCATTTTCTGATACAATTTTGCAAAATAAAGTATTTTAATGCAAATATTTAATGTTGATTGATAAAAAAATACTATTATCTCAAAGATATTGCATAAAAAAGTTTAAGGTACATGTACAAGTTGACTTTTTCGAAAATAAATCAGGTACAAGTTGACCAATTCAGGTACGAGATTACTTAGGTATGAGTTGACTGGTTACCTTTGATAATGGCTAAACGTTATAACTGATTATTATGGCCATCAGGGTGTCCGGTAGGCTTTGAAACTTGAGGGTCATTGTCAATTCAGCGTAAAATTTTCAAGAGTCAATACATAAGATATTTTTAAACGTCGACCCATGGGTCATAGAGTTTCGAGCCTTGTATTTTATGTTTGCACATCACATTTTTTCATTTTATGTTGAAATGAAGCTTTATATATACTGTTGCATTTTCAGAAAATTCTTAAAACAGCAAGGTCTAGCAGCTGGCTTAAATGTTCCCTTTTTCCTGTTTGTCACATATCTTCCTGACCTTGCATGTCAGTTATTTTCTGAAAGCGAGTAGATTAAAATACAAGTTACCCCTCCATATCTCACTTTCTTATGCGTCAATGGTTGATGCGGCCTGAGTGTTTGGAATTAACAAGTTGATGGACATGTACATTAAGTAATAGAGGCATGAATGAAAATTCATGAAAATATGACTCGTAGGGTTTTTTTATTGCAGGTCAAATACAGGTATTTCAAAATTTTCATGGGTTAGAACCCAGGAGCTTGGGTCTACTAAACACGCTTGCCATGCTTGTATACATTATAAAGTTAACTGTTTCTTTGGTTATCATTTTTCTTAATTCTGTAAAACATAACTTGTAAAGACTCTAAGTTAAACATTCTTTCTTTCAGGTAAAAAGGCATACTAGTATGATAGACTGAATCCAGACTGGGTCCCGTCAGTAAGCTTTTAAGCTGTACTTGTTGGCCGATGCTAACAGAAGAGGAAACGCCATTGGTACTCATCTTAAGTAGACTCTGATGAAACTGGCGCGACTTTGCAGATGGACATTGATGGTGATTTAATGGATGATATGAATGCAATTTTACAGAAACTAAAGACTGAAACGCCTGAGCTGAAAACTGAAGTGCTGAAACTGAAGACGAGATTCGATATTGACTATTGCAGGGACAATAATGACAAATTGAAGAACCTTACTGGTCTCCAAGCATTTCCAAAGTTGATGTTGCTTTATCAGTTTCTTGAACCATATTATGATATTTACCAAACAGACTAGCTATTAACAACATTGACTAATGAAACTAAGACTTGACCTGTCCAATATGTTCTTTAGCAGATGAATATGATACAACACAGCCAACTTTATCAAAACTGTTCACTGCAACTATTGCAGATGTATAAGAGAATGCGGAAGCTCATTAGACATTCTGAAAAACTATGCTAATGGAATTTCACAAATTCCTTTGCAACTAATTTGCAATGATTTTCGACTGTTTCGAGATGTTGAAAAGCCATTTGGACTTGATGTCTAAAGCCACGCTTGGACAAAATAATTAATGTTTATATGTTGAGTTTACCCTTTGAGGTAGAATTATAAACAGCCAATTTACTAAGTAACTGTGTCATTGTCGTCACGGTAAAAAAACTTAACTCATTCTTATTCCGTGAATAAACATGATAAATGACAGGGAAATTGCAGTTTTATATTTACATTATACCAAGATAAAGATAAAGAAGCCTTATTTAACGTCGCATATGATCAACAGACAACATTAGCTACAAAACTAGTGTGCGACAAACAGGGTATCCAGTAACAAGTTCTTACCTATTCCCAGAAGCCGGAAGCTTCTCTTTATCTTGCTGAAACTACCCTTTTATAATGCTGAGCGCCAAGCAAGGGAGCTGTCAGTACCATTTTTTTCTCATCTTTGGTATGACGCGGCCGAGGATCGAACCCACGACCTCCCGCACACTAAGTGGACGCTCTAACCACAAGGCTATCGCGGCGGTACAGGTCACTCAAGGTACAGAGTGAAACAATATCCATATAATCCGGCGGATTCACATCACTACCTTAATAACCCTATTAAATTGTTGTAAAAGTTTTCAATTAGTAGTCTAGTAGATATGAATAGGGTTTTCACATGCTTAAGAAATAGCTTATGCCCTTGGTTTTGTTGAGGAGGAGAGTTAATTTATTTGACTTAATTATTTAATCATAATAATTTATTCATTCTCCAGGTATAGGGATTTAATGCCTTGTTTAATGGCCGTTAAGTGTATGCATGTGCGTCTGTACATCTGAGTTCAGCTTGTCCGAGCTGTTACTATTCATGTATTGAGGTATTCTTAAATAACTTGACACAATTGTTCACCATCACGAGACGGAGTGTCATGCCCGAGAACCAGGTCCCTAGTTCTAAGGTCAATGTCACTCTCTTAAAGGTTAAAGGTCAAATGTAAGAACGACTTTGTTCAGAGCATATCTTCTTCATGCTTAAGGATTTTGATGTTACTTGGCACAAATGTTCACCACCATGAAACGAAGGATCATGTGCATGAACAAGGTCTAGGGTCAAGGTCACACATAGAGGTTCATTGTTAAATCCAATAATATCTTTGTCCGGAGAATTTCTGCATGGAGGGATTTTTATTTAACATGGCATAAATGTTCACCACCATGAGCTGCCCTTGTTTTTAGAATTACTTCCCTTTGTAGTTACTGTAAAAAGCTTACTTTTTAACTTTTTTATTACTGGCTGTTGAGAAAAATCGAGACCACTTTTCTGTGGTACAATATGCATGTTACATCTAATATTTATACCCCCGAAACCAATTTAAGGGGGTATATAGGAGTCACCCGGTAGTTGGTCAGGTGGTCAGTCTGTTGCATTTTCCTTGTCCGGAGCATAACTTGAAAACTACAAGTTGGAACTCAATACAACTCATACAATGGTCAAGGGCAATGAGAGGAAGTGCAGTGTTTAAGAACTTTGATTTGTTTTAAGGCGTTATTTCTTAGTTCATTTTTGTTAAAATTCCCAGTTTTTCAGTGACGTTTTGTGTACAGTTGAGCTTTAATTTGAGTTTTTATATTTTATATTGGTTTAAGGCATAATTTGTAAGTGATTTTTGTTAAAAATACATAAGCCGTCAATTTCAGGCCGCCAGGCCGCCAACTTCAGGCCGCCAGGCCGCCAACTTCAGGCCGGTAGGCCGTTATCTGCACATATCATTTTTTGTGTGTTCAGTTGAAAGTTAATGTGAGTTTTTTTGTTTTAAGGCGTTATTTCTAAGATAATTTTTGTTAAAATTTCCAGTCCACCGACTTTGTAAATTGTGTGTGTGTGTGTTCTGTTGAGCTTTAAGTGAGTATTTTCTTCGATTGTTTATTCTAGGCGTAACTTTTTAAGTGACTCTTTGTGTACAGTTGAGCTTTAATTTTGAGTTTTCATATTTTATATTGGTTTATGGCATAATTTGTAAGTGATTTTTGTTAAAAATACATAAGCCGTCAATTTTAGGCCGCCAGGCCGCTAGGCCGCCAAGTTCAGGCCGCTAGGCCGCCAGGCAGCCAAGTTCAGGCCGCTAGGCCGCCAAATTCAGGCCGCTAGGCCGCCAACTTCAGGCCGCTAGGCCGCCAACTTCAGGGAGATTTTTAATTCACTTATTTCATTTTATTTCTTGACTTGTACACTCACTAAAATTTGACAGTATATTTACTCATTTAAAATTTAGACATCCTTTATGAATGGCCATATTTTTCACATCTGCTGCGAGTGTCAGTGCCAAATGGAGAATAAACATTGACCAAATGCGCATAACTTTAGATCTAAGTAAACAGTGACAACTGTTTTAAATTTTAGATTACGTTTGGAAACATATTTTATTATTAAAACTAGTCGAAGGTACATAACGATTGTCTTGTTGGTTCCTTCAAGTAAATTTTGTCGTGAAAAACTACGAGCAAAACAAAACAGACACCAAAACAGACAAACACGAAGCAAACTACTACACATAGCAATTTAACAGCAGTAAATGCGCGCGCAGTGCACGGTTCTATACAGTGCTCCAATGTTTACCTTTTTTCTGATAATGGAGGACAACAAAGTTAAAACCTGTCGGTATATCAATTTATGTTATAGACTCAGTCTGAAGCAGAAAATTTAACACTTGTGTGGCATGTTGGTAACTCATTGCATTTCTGCGAACATGTGATTTAAGGCAAATGTACTGTTGATATTACTCCGGTTCGAACTATTTCTTTCAGCGGAGTTGCCCATGTTTTTAGGAACATAGTAACGCCAAAATCCGTTTATAAATTTGTTGTTCTGTGAGTTTGTTACCTCTGGAACGGCCGTCCCAAAAATGGTGCGCTACCTTGTGGGACAATTTATGGGCATTAGTGTTTGACCCCATTTGCCTACCAATCGAATCGCTCAGATTTTCAAATATCCGTCTTTCTTTTTTATTTAAACTAACTATCGAAATCACTTAATTATTAAGAGTTCGCTCTTAATAGAAAGCACTTTAGTTCTGCCCACAATACTTGTCGTTGTCTATGTAAAAGGTCAAATGAGGTTAAACACTAAGTAAGTTAGAGTTTATTAAGTTAGAAATTCTTTTTTTAGCCACTTAGTTTAAGTAAGTGTTTATTAAGTCAAATTTTAACAATCAAGAAACTCCAAGGGAGCGAGCGGTAGCGAGCGACCGGGGTTTCTTAATTGTTAAAATTTGATTTAATAAACTCTAACTTACTTAGTGTTTAACCTCATTTGACCTTTTGCATAGCCGGTATTCAGTATTCAGTATCATTCAGTATCAGCTATAATCTAAACATATGCGGCCTTTTATTCAAACACCCACACTTAACCTGTTTAGTTTACATAGCTTATTGATTGAATCCCACCAGGCGTAAATCAGGTGTACTATATATAGGAAAAGCTAGGCGTGGCGGCAAAGACGGGAATTTCTTAATGTACAATAATATTTTGAAACAAGTAGATTCATTATATATTTATATGTGTGGTTATAATATCGTGTACAGTTCAAGTTGTAGCCGTGGACTACAGACGTTTTACAGAACGGTAAGATGTTTAACAATTTCTATAATAATCGAATAGCGAAAAATATAACATATAGTTTGACCTACAATCACACAATGTAGCTTTTATCAAGTATAGTCGATGCGTTAGGTTAAAGAGAAAGATAGGGGGGAGATATAACGTGTACACGTATGACCTATTTTTCGGACTTTCGATTTAAAATAATTACACGGAATTTTCGTCACTATGTATAAGTAAGTGTTTATTTAGTAAAATTTTAACAATTATAAACACTAAGGGAGCGAGGTCAACAAATCATTGATTCTTCGAATCATCGGTATAAAGTTGATGAAAATGAAATAACTTTGATAGAATAATAAAAATCATTCTTTGATCTTATAAATATTGAGTTATTCATCAAAATATCTTGAAATTTGAATAAACTACATGATTTTGAATTTAGGTGTATACTTAGAAAAGTGGTTGAGTGTATTTTAATGGAAAAATGGCGTTAAATAACTTAAGTTTCGTTTTATAGATAAGGTTGTTTGCTAACACTTTATACAGTCATTATGTTGTCATCAGATCGATATTTATTTTTAACTTATCTTTGCCAGGGTCCAACCTTGTATACGTATAAATTACCCAAAAAAATCCAGAGGAGTGGTATTTGGTCAGTTTTTTTATACTTTGAATAAAAAAAGTTACTCATGTCATTTCAACAGGCTTTAACTGGTTTATGCATCGACGCCAATCTCGCCCCCTTTTTTGATGTTGGGATATGAATACAACAAAGAGCCCATTCAAACTCTTTTTTCACACTTTACCGCCACAATTTAATTAAATTGACACGTTTTAAGTGACACATGCTTCAATGACTGGCCAGTGTTTCAAAGGTGTAGCTGTCGTATCGTATATTAGGGTTTTATCGTTGGTACCGGTTTCCCACGGGTCGTACCGATTATAGCTTCTTTAGAGGATGGTGGACCCAATAAGCACGATAACAAACCGGTTTCCCACATGACCAACGCCCCCAGAAGAGGTTAGTTATTTTAAGTTACGGAGGATAGTGCAAGATACAGAAAGCGTCCCAATTCCAGAGACAACCCTGGTTCTTTTAGCATGCCAGGTGTATAGCACGCATACATGGGACCTCGGTTTTAGTCTCATCCGATAGACTGTTTGTAATGTTAGTTGGTCAGCCCCGGGAATCGAACCCGCTACCTCGAGATTACAAGTCTGGTGCTCTACCAATTGAGCTAACCGGGCTGACGTGTAGCTGTCTTGTAATTGTTTTCTCTTTATTTAATTAATATAGTCCTGGCCGGCCGTGTGATTTTTCTCTGGTGTACACGCCAAGACCCCGGTATGACTCCCAAACATACTGGAACCTAAGATTTTTTGAAAATCTAGCGAGTCTACAATACCCAGTCAGTTTGTCCCATAGCCAACTTGTATAAAAATGCTAGTAGTCAAAAGATGGGTCCTGATAGTTTTGATGAGTGTATCTTCAAATGATAGATACGATAAAGGATCCAGCTGGCTTTAAGCCCGTAGAGAAATTCACTTGATATACGCACTAATGATTGAAACATCTCCGAACGGGTAGAGAAAGCCTGGTAACCCAGGACCGATGTTGCAATAAAAACCCATAAGAAAGAACGTCGCTTCATAAAAATCCACATAAGGGTGACTACCAGACGCATGCATATTACACGCTCATTCAAAAATACTTAACATGGTCATGTGATGATTTGTTTCTGCTACTTGATTTAACTTTTTTACAGCGATTATAAACTCTTAAGTTCTTGAAACTTATGTCTAACAAGTTCGGTGACTGACCAGATATCTATCCGAAAGAATGAATTTAGGATACACATATCTCAGTCAAATTCAGGCCAATGATTGGGTTCTAAACTGGACCATAGGGGTTAAAAGTTCGGACACAACTTTTAAAATTCTGCCTTTGTACATCCAAAGTTTTCAAAGGACTTAAATATCTATAATAAATGTGTATACAAACTTGTCATAGTCACATTTTGTACTATCAAATGTAATTTAAATTATGTAAATCTTGCCACATGGGTCTATGTACTGGTTTGATAATATAGATTTGAAAATACATAAATAGATTCGATCTTGTACCGAAAATGCCGTATATGATAGTACTGTAATTATGTTTACATTTAAAATTTAGTAGTAGTACAAAAACTACCCGTTCCCCGAAAATGTGTACTTCACTGTACAGAAATGAGTGATATTTTCAAAGAAAAACAACTTGTTATAAGAAACATTATGGAAACTGTAACCTTACTAAATTTCCAAGCACGTATAAAAAAGTATTACGAAAAATAATTCCGCCTGATCACGACCAGTCTGTACATCCATGCACTATGATCATGATCTACAATGTGCATTATTCAGTCATTGAATTCTCAGTATAAACCACCTTGAACAATCAACGGAACTGTCCAAACTATATTTGTTGTTGTTGTTTATCTGCGTGGTTCGCTATTGAGGAGTAGGAATATTGATATATACAGCATTGCAGATCATGACTCACTTGTAAACCCATATAGTCTGATCATGATCTACAGTGTTGGCTATACAGATATTAAATTTTCTGTAAGCATCCTTTAAAATGTGTACAGTTAGTGAAACTGTCCAAATTTGAAGTTTTTTGTCCATTGGGTTATAAGTCGCAAGCGGGTTATAATATATATTTTGTTGTGTTTGCTACTAAAACTCCATCTATGCGTGGCAAATGTTTCTCTTTTTGAGTAGGAAAATAGATATTTAGAAAGTTACCGAAATTCTTTTCACACAGAGTGTCATATTGATTAAGATGAGGTCAAGTGGTGTTAAATGGTTAAATTGTATTAGTGTAAAGAATCGCTTTACATATATTATTTGACGTCATAATTATATATTTGTATACACATACCACAGGAGCTCGAGGCCTCCGGCTTTGTTTTGTCTTTTTACATTTATTTAAGAACCAAGCTTACAAAATATGATCTTATTTTTCCCGGATCTTTACTTTTGTATTTTACCACCGAAGTACCAGATAGACCGAATTCTTTGGTTCTTAAATAAATGTAAACAGACCCGACCTCGAGTTCCTATGACACTTAGAATTAAAGTTACAAAGAGCCATTCAGTTTGTATTAACAGAGGCATTTTTCTTGATTTTTTGTGTGCTTTAAGTTGAGATATTTTATATGGGATATTTCAGACAACGATGTTTGCCATATATAACATTTTGTGTAATACAAAAATGTATAATATTTGTCGTTTATAATAGTTGATATCAGTGTAATGTTATACATTGGGACATACTGTACATGTAAGTAGATATGGAATACATTTTATCAATAACTAGTCTTGTGTTAAGTAGGTCGAGGTCTTGTTTTGCTATTTTATAAGGCAGTGGCTAGGTAGCCATGACCGGCTACCTAGTCTTCTTAGACCAAAAGGCTAGTTAGCCGTACATATATTTCATATGTTTGATTGTTTTCACTTTTAAAATATTGTTTTAAAATATCTTTTCTTGTTAAACCGTAACTGGTTAATATTATGTATGTATGTAAATATGAAAGACGAGGAACTGTTAATGTTCAAGTCTGATCTGTAAATAAAATGTCTGTACTGTTCAAAAAAATGTTTATTTTCCACTTGTCATTTGTCACTAGCGGTACTTGTGAAAGATAAGATGACAAAATTAACTCTTTTAATTCATTTTTGACTCAATAAGTCAAATCTATGTGACACCACTGATTGAGTTATGCTCGTTAATTTGTGAATGCGAAAAAATATTTTTCTCTAACATTAAAAAAAGTTCAAAATGTTGTTTATTCAAATCATCTTGTTCTGTTTGGAAAAGTGTATTATCTGGCCGTTCTATAATTATACGAAGTAAGAGTATATTGGAAAATACAGCTGTACCCTTTATGTTTTGATGAATTTTTAAATGTTTGGTATCAAATGAAAGCTGAAATTATGAAATTTATGAATATGTATAAGAAAAATTATAAGTAAAACCGTGATAAAAACTTAAGATTCAATATTTCGGGCATATTTAACTGCTTTAAGAAGGCAGTGGCGAGGTAGCGGTAAATTACATGGTACTACTTCGATCCTTATCTAATATCAGTAAACAGGAAAAGTATTACAAATAATGTACATTAATGAATGATTATCCAATACCGATTCTATGTAGCACCTAGTATGAAATATATGCACGGCTACCTAGACCAAAGGACTAGGTAGCCGGTCACGGCTACCTAGCCACTGCCATTTTATAAATACTACTGAGAGATTCCGTGCTCTGGTTCAGGGACCAAGCACAAAAGTCAGAGGTTCGAATCACGTCAGTGAAATTTGACTGGGACTTTCAAAACATCTTCTTCCGTCGCGAGTACAGGGCAGAACCTTGGAACAGTTGATTGTAAACATAATTATTGTCTGGCAGATGTGATCTTTTACCTTGTCATGTACCGACCAACGACCCAAACAAACTGTTCAGCTCATTTAGGACAATGTGGCAGTGACGTAACAGAAGAGTCTGGTCTTATTTTGTTAATTCACTGGACAGTTTCCTTGCTTGCACGTAGGGTATACCTCTTTATTCAATGGTTGTAAAGTTTTGTGTACGTATATGTCTTCAATGATTACGTCACTGTCACATAATCCTAAAAAACTGTTGAAATTCATGCTGACTTACTGTTATGCCGATCACTCATTCTTGTTAGTTCTTAAAAATTAAAAAAATGAGGTTTGTTCGTCGAGCAAGCGTGGAAAAACGATCAAGACGAAGGAAACAATCAAATGATAGCAATTGTCTTCTATTAACCTTGGTATATCGTTTCTCCGCGAATATGTACCTAGAGTATTTGTTGATTTTTATACATTTTTCAACTGGTCTGGTACCCTAATAGTGCGGCGTTAGCCTGATAGGGAAATTGGTAATCAGTGAATGTTACAGCAGTCAGTTTAAGACTTATTTTGTTTTCACTCTTGTCTATTTTCACAGCTATATAACATAAAGGATCTAGTACAAGAAAGATATACAAGATGGGACAAGGAGATGCTTCAAACTCGTTTTCTGGTCGACTCCTGGGATCTACGTGTACGTATAAGATTAGTTTCAATACTTCCACTTCAAAAACAGTACAGTACAGTACAGTACAGTACAGTACAGTACAGTACAGTACAGTACAGTACAGTACAGTACAGTACAGTACAGTACAGTACAGTATAGTACAGTAAAGTGTTGTACAGCACAGACCAGACAATGAAGCGCAGAGCAGTGGAGACCATACCAGACAGTACAGTCTTACCTAGAGCAGTACAAAACGGTTCAGAACGATACAGTTTATTGTTTTTTGTAGGAGTTTAGCGCCCGTTCTAACCGTATTTTGGTCATTTTAACAGACGGGCAGTTTATATAACAATTGTTCCTGGGAAGAACCAGTACCAGACTCATGTCCTCCGTAAGAAACTGCCATCTCTGTCACATAAAGAGACATAGTCGAATTCATGACCCTCAGTCTATGAGAGGTTACAGTGATTTCAAGTCCACGACCACGTAGGAGAACACACTGTGGTACGGTGCAGTGCAGTGCAGTGCAGTGCAGTGCAGTATTTATTTATTGTCGGGTGATATGGGAACATAATCAAAAAAACAGTTTTAAACCTTTGGGCGCTATATATAAATGTATGGGTTGAGTACACTTTTTTCAGCAGATCATTACAAATGATAGTAAAACTATATAATTTAGATATTCCTTTTGTTTGAAATGTCACATTTAGGTTGTAGCAGATTTTTTATGGACGTACAAATGAATTTCGTCAATAGAACACGGATAACATAGTTTTTCTTTAAAAAAAAATCAACACTAACAGCATATCTTCACTCAAACACGTTATTAATTTGAGAAAGAGGAGTTAAATATTTTTGGCCGTTTGTAGCATTTTTTAACAGTGTCGGATTTGTTTTGAAACTAAAGGATTGTATTTTGATCAAGATCTCTTGGTATGATTGTTTAGTAAATCTTCAATCTACCAAACAATACAAGGCTAGGCTACAAAATCTTGCAATCATATATTCAAAGACAACATAGTCCTTAAGAAGTGACAAATATTTCAAATTTTGACCATGCTGATTCGAGGGGCGAGATCCAATATACATACATGTACATGTATTTGTACATACCGGTATTTACTTTCTGTGGCTGGGGTTTGTGACACTTGTTTTAAGGCATTAAAGGAGAGTTACAGATAAGCTGGTTGCACCGACATGAATTATGCCTCGATTTAATGAGTAGGCACAAGTGCGTTTCCTCTTTATTTATACTGAAGTTTACCGTCGAGTTAGAATATTTTATGAATTGGTGTAAAATTCGTAATGAGAATTTAATGCACGCAAATGTGAGCATATTAAAATCGCACCGTCCGTCCGTGAGCACGTCCTCCCATTTTTTCGTGTCCCGGCTGTAACTTTGTCATGTATTGAAGCATTTTGAAATAACTTGGCACAGATATTCAGCAGCCGCGTACAAGACCCACGTGACACCATATGATAACTCTGTCATGCGTAGAAGGATTTTAAATTTATATGGCAAAATTATTGACAAGTCCTGCGCCCTTACCTTGATGTCAAGGTCACAGTTTTAGAATCCTGGAATTTATGCACAATGCTCATTTCCGGACTGCAACTTTGGTCTACATTGAAGGATGGAACAAATGTTCAGCTGTATCATATGCCAGTACCGAGTCTCCACATCTTGAAGGTCAAGTTCACAGACTATGAGACACCACTTTAGGGGCATTCGTCACTTAGGATACAATGGATAGATTTTGCTTTATGATATTTATCTTCATAAACTGAACAATATCTGTGTATTTAATTGACTAAGCAAAATGTGTATTCATCTGAATGAAAAGTATGTACATTCTTTTGTATGATTAATGCGTGTTTGAATGAATGTTATATATGTAGATCTAATCATCCGACTGGAAAACATTTTAGAGTTCTAGTTCAGTTGACTGAGTTATAATTATGTGTATTCAGTTGACTAATTAATGTGTTATAGTTGTGTTTGGACTGTATTTTATATAAAATGTGACTCTTTACACTATTTTCCTTCAGTTCATAATGTGATATTCATCATAATGGTCTCGGTGTGGATCTGCATGGCAGTGACAGAAGTTGTGATCGGTAAGTGACGTAATAAGTGACGTCAAAAAAATTCTCAAATAAAAGTCCCATTATCACTTTAAATAAAGTAAATACACTTAAATATGTAGAGTAATGAATTTTCGTACAGAAAAATGATAGAACTGTGTTCTATTTACTATTAAACAATGCTGACGTATGCCTTTCTTTCCGAGTTTCGAAGCTTCGAAATCTTCTATAATGTTATTCCATGTAAAGACTGGTTAGACAACCGAAAGGGAAACATCTTACAAAATCTTTGTATAGAACCACAAGAGATATTTAGCATGTAACATTTCCCTAAACTTTTTTTTTAAAGAGGCCTCATCCTAATGTAAATGCTTTCATGGACGAACCTTTATAAAATTTGCTTCAAATCAAATAAAAACAAAATCCAAGTTTGGTCAAAGAAAACCCGTTGGATCACAATTATTGAACACACCCCGTGGTTCTTATTTATGTAAATTGTACATTGTATATGGTGGAAACCGTTTTAAAACTATTATGACCATTCATATTTTACAGGAGCACTGTACTTCGATGACTGCAGTGCGGAAGACATGATTACTGTATGGTTGATTGTGGATGCATTCATTCCTATTTTCTTCATAGTCGGGGTTTTGCTTCATATAAGAGCAGGGGCCGGAAATAGGAAAATATATATTCCGGTTATCCTCATTATAGGAATTATTGTCACACTAGCCTGGTGGATTTGTGGTAAGATTTATTTCTTAGTTTGCAGACAATAAGTGTGCCTGTATTTGTATTTTCTGTTTCAGAAACAACTATGCTAAAGACTCTGGTAATACAAATGATTTTTACAACCAGTTTAAGATTGACTTTTCGAAGAGTAAGGGCTATACAGCAAATCTGTTTAACGAACTCATTTGGACCATTTAACTTTTTTTTATATCTGGAGTTTGTTATATCCGTACAAAATTTCCATATAAAAACCTGAAGAAAAGAAATTTACCAGAGAACATTTGTTCCTTATATCCGGATTTTCGCTATATCCGGAGTCTTTATATACGGAGTTTACTGTATTGTGTTTATCATCGGCGTCAGCGTTGATTTTTTTGTTTTACATGGAAGCTACTATCATATACACATCTCAGTTATTACTGATTTTATTATTATTCAAAACTGTAGGCATCATACAGTTAAGTTAGATAACTCAAACCTGAAATTAATTCGAATTATTTTCCTCTCTTGCACTTTAAAACTTAACTTAATTAAAGCTTCACGCGCAAGCTACTATCATGTACATTCAAAATAATCACTACTACTTTCATAATAGGAAATAAAGGGAGATTACACTTGCTTCATAAATCGATACACACCGCCTACCATAAAAATGTTTGCTTTTCTAGAAATTTGCGTTTTTGTGTAATTAGGCACGGTGTGGATATCCAAACAGAGAGTCCGAAAATTCCAACGATATGTAATTTGCATACTCTGTTTTTGTGTATTTAGGCGCAGTGTGGATTTATACGAACAGGAACAAAGACAATTGCGACAAAGCTGTAGGTACCACGGCTTTTACCATGATCACGATTAATTGGTCCACGATTTGGATGTGGGCTAATTTCGTTGGACGAGTAATGTGGCTCCAGTGTCAAAAAGGCTAGCAATAAGGTAAAGCCATTTTGTTTCAAGTTGCTTACCAAGCAACAACTGTAAATTGTTAATTCATTCTATCGGCCATGTTAGATTCTGAAGTCACGTGTCCACACAGGTGTCCAATCAAACTTTGGAGTTCTTGGTTTAACTTCAGCAACTGGAACCTTACGACCGATCTCAGAAATCCTTCACACAAACCATTTCAATGTAACCCTGAAAGAAACAAAAAAACAAATTTACAATGCACCTATCGACTAACAATTGAAAAATATCTCAAAAATTGCTTCCGAACTCATCTTTTTTATAAACAAACAGCGCCCTCTGAGTACACTTTCTACAGGGCAACTTCGAAACTAGGTCGCAAAACTGCGCACGTGTTGCGGATCTCCTCGTTTTTTGTTTACCAGAAGATTCGATGTTAATATAAAAGTTAACATCCTAGGGAAAATTAGCTCTTATATCAAAGTCTTCGGACGAAAAGGAGTTGGAGGCGTAAAAAGAAGTTTTATAATTACTCAGAGTGCGCATTCTCGGGTCTGTGCAAGCACGTAGTTAAAAGAGTGTAACTTTTAAAACCTTACTGAAAACCTACATACATATGGATTTGTTGTAATATTAACAATTTTGCTGCCTATTAAAAGTCCCATTGTCTTTTTAAAGTCCCTGGATCACTTTGAATTCGCTTATATAGTAAAATTAATTTACCGATAGGAAAATGAAAGAACCATGTTCTATTCACCTTTCATTCAAGTACAATGTAGTTTCTTCACGAAAAAGAGTTACCAGAAAGCCTTTCTTGTTTTTGGCAATATCATTGAAAAAAAACTGCATATACTTAACTGTATTAAGAGCAATGTTTTTGGTACGAATAAAGGTCATTTCCGTCGGTAAGACATCTGTTTTGGAAGAATAGTATGTCTCTTTACATGTATTTAAAGCATGAATCCAAAATTAGGAGTGGGTTTTTTCCCCATATAAATACAGGTCAATATTGGCGATAGCACATATTTAGCTACACGCCTAGAGTGATCATGGGACTTTAATGTTTCATTTCAATTTTATTCACTTGTGTTTTATTTCATTTATGTATGTTTTATTTCCAGAATAAACCATGACTTATCGGGACATGTATCCGTGGTATACTGAAAACGATGCAGGCAAGATCAAACATCCAAATGACTAACTACCTCATACGTGTTTATGTTACAGTATACTGTTTTTCATGCATAGTAAAGTTTTTGTATAAGTTGTATTCACATTGTACCGACTTTCAAAATACATAGCATACAATTGGCATAGACCTGAGGGCAATGCTGAAGCAAAACAAATTCTGTATAAGTGTTGGATATCAGTTTCTTTTCTTGTTAGGATGTTCCTCTTATAATAAACTAGAGCTCTAACTAAAGTTAATAAACTAGAGCTGTAACTAAAGTTAATAAACTAAAGCTCTGACTAAAGTTAATAAACTAGAGTCTAACTGAGGTTAATGAATACCTCCTCGATACTGTTATTCTACCATTTTGCTCACCACTTCAACCTGCTTGGAGACAAACATCTCTACGTACACTATATTTATGAACACATCAAAGGGCAGTAACTCACTGAAAGATTATCTTTTAGCAACGAAGCTTGGTACAACTTAATTGCCTCCAGTGGTTGGTGAGATATAGCACGGATAAAGATCTCTATGTACACAATGGTGAAAAAAATCATAGGGCAATAACTCGGTGAAAAATCATCCGAGCGAAACATGTCAAGGATATGCCTAATGCACAACTAGGATTGGTACTTAACACTTCTGTGATGCTTCATTGAATTCGAGCCAGTGGTTACCGAGAAATAAATCGGACACATGGCGAACGACAAGCATGATTCCAATACAGCCCCCTATTTCGTATCAGGGGTATAATAAAGTTAATAAATCGATTTTTGACAGCAGAACTTAAAATAGTATAATTGCAATGAACATTCATTTTGTGTGCATTTATTTATCGGTGATAGAATGCTAGTATCTACGGCTGAGATTGTAATGTGTATGTTCTCCACATGTATGTCAATACTGATATTTTGTTGTCATAATGATAAAAGGGTAAATGTATTTAAACCTAGTAGTATATATGCACAAATGTGTTTTAAATTGTGTATACACAAGATATATAATTGGTGTTTACTTTTTGACAAATCTATGTACTCAAGAGCCATGACGTTGTATATAAACTTGTTCTATTCTTTTCTGTACTAATGCTCCTATTGCCAAATACTCTCTCAAACACAAATTCAATTGATTTGTTTCTAATGTATAAACATGGTTTAACAAAAAGAAATGAAGTTTTGAATTTTCATTATTCCATAGTTTAGTTCAACAGTAACGTAATAAATACATGACTGCGAACATAAAACTTTTTTATCAACTTACATAAAAAATTAGCTCGTACGTGCAAAAAAAATTAAATGTTTAATCCAATGAATTTACAAATACGTATGGACTATTCTGTTGCGTCACTGGCACATTATCGTGAATGAACTGTTTGTAGAGACATTTTTGGTTTTCAATATCAACAAGTGTCTTCAATTTAGTAACTCTTACCATGCTGGGTACAAATTATCCTTCACTGATTGATGTCCCGAGGTTGTTAGTACAATTTTCAGTTATTACTTCTATGTACAGGTATTGGTACTGTCCAACTTGAAAGATGAACAAGTCCATTTTAGAAATTTTAGCTGTGTAAGGGTTATCGTGTATCTAGATCGCTATGATTTTCTAGAAGTGTAACTCTTGAGACGACACATGATATTTGACTTAATTCCTTTGATTTTTGTGATAGCGGTCGTGGTCATATAAGTTAGCCATGAGTTCATGTTCATTGCGGTATGGTATGGTATATTAGGGTTTTATCGTTGGTACCGGTTTCCCATATGACCAACGCCCCAAGAAGAGTTTAGTTATTTTAGGTTTTCGGGGGATAGTGCAAGATACAGAAAGCGTCCCAATTCCAGAGACACCCCTGGTTCTTTATCATGCCAGGTTTTCACCCATACATGGGACCTCGGTTTTTAAGTCTCATCCGAAAGACTGTTAGTAATTTTAGTTGGTCAGCCCTGGGAATCGAACCCACAACCCCGAGATTACAAGTCTCGTGCTCTACCTATTGAGCTATCCGGGCTGACTTGCGGAGGTCCGATCATCATTTTTAAACTCCTCTGAAGTTATCATATGACTTTGATTTCCTTACTTGAAAAACAAGGAATGCAACTGTGACGAAGAATGCAATAGTAGCAACGATGTTTTATTAGAAATATAGATTGTGCATTGTTATAGAATTAAATAAAAGTTTTAGAAAGCTGCTTTTCACTTCTTATTTTGCCCTACTAGTGCCTCCTATGCTTAGAAATAAGAGATAACGCAAGTGTCTTGTTGCTTGAAAGTAACTGGCTGTTATTAAAAAAGCATCCTGTTGATTGATAGGAAATGAATAATAGTGAGCATGTGTCATGTTGCTTGAAAGTAACTGGCTGTTATTAAACAAGCGTCCTGTTGCTTGATAGGCAATGAATAATAGTAAGCATGTGTCATGTTGCTTGAAAGTAACTGGCTGTTATTAAACAAGCGTCCTGTTGCTTGATAGGCAATGAATAATAGTAAGCATGTGTATTGTTGCTTGAAAGTGACTGGCTGTTATTCAACAAGCGTCCTGTTGTTTGATAGAAAATGATTATTAGTAAGCATGTGTCATGTTGCTTGAAAGTAACTGGCTGTAATTAAACAAGCGTCCTGTTGTTTGATAGAAAATGATTATTAGTAAGCATGTGTCATGTTGCTTGAAAGTAACTGGCTGTAATTAAACAAGCGTCCTGTTGTTTGATAGAAAATGATTATTAGTAAGCATATGTATTGTTGCTTGAAAGTAACTGGCTGTTATAAAACAAGCGTCCTGTTCTTTGATAGAAAATGATTATTAGTAAGCATGTGTCATGTTGCTTGAAAGTAACTGGCTATAATTGAACAAGCGTCCTGTTGTTTGATAGAAAATGATTATTAGTAAGCATACACTTGGCGCCACTTCTAACCCGACACTTTTCAAATTCGAGTTTCACGAATACGGTTCAAGATATTTATGTCAAAGTAGACATTATGTTGTTTGGCAACATTAGCTGTATAAAAATGATAAAACCTTTCAACTGTGACGATTTGTTACTTTTGCACGTGTGACAAGTACGATTTCACCATTTTGAAGGGGAGCGAAAAATGTCGATTTTCATTTTCATCTTATTATTCTATAACGAAATTCAAATCGTAAAAACAGAATTTTGACAAGTTTTAAATAACCAAGAGCGTGGTCGCGCAATTGACGTCAATTGACGTGTTGCTTGCCGGCTAATCACTCTGACAGTCACGTATATAAATGTATCATATTTATTTAGCAATAATTATATTTGCAAACATATGCAGTATCATCCTGTTCACTATAAATCGTAACAAAGGTGGACATTTATCTGTATTTATACAGTTACATTGTAATTCGTTTCTTTACTCCGATGTACGGATTTTCGACATAGGGACACATAGGCCTCTCAGTTTTGCGAATCATGCAAGTGATTTTAGGTGCAGACGGAGAGTTTTAACTAAATCATCATAAAGGATACTGGTACTAGCAGCGTCTTTTAGCGACCTTCGATGTTTTATACTAAACGGTTTGCAGGAATTTTGTATCAAATGAGATTCTTTGATGTAAGAGCACCTGACTCCTAACTACAAAGTCGCCGGTTCCGAATCCATCATTAGTACTGTTCAGAATTATGAGAAGCAGCAATGGTGAAAAGTTGATATAAGATACAAGAACTGATGTAAAACAAGGAACTCGGTAGAAAGTCGTCCAAGGAACGATTGAATGAAAATGCAATTATTTGTTACTGAAAAGAAGAAGCCACAATCATAACGCTTAATAGGTTCTGTTTTTGGTATCGTGACAAACAAGGGTTCCGCATATATCCATCGTGACTGAAGAAATATGGTAGAAACCCATGGATGCAAGTATTATCAATAAACATCAAGAGTACGCTTTGACATTTTTCTGTTTTAAATAATTATCAGGAAAATAAATACACACGCACTTGGCATACTAATAGCTTGTTACTTTCAAGCAACAGGACACTTGCGTTCTCTCAGATATCCCATATTGCTAAGCAAAGGAGGTACTAGTGGGTCCAAATCAGAAATGAAAAGCAGCTTTCTGAAACTTTTATTTAATTACAGTCGACTCTCGTTATCTCGATCTTTTTGGGACCGAAGAAAATAAGTCGAGATAACGAAAAATCGAGATAACCGAAGTTGGATAAGATTTGCTCGATAGGGGATAGGAGGGAGGTAAGGAAGATTATCGTTGACAGAAAGACGTTTGCGTCTCTCTACCATCTTATGATCTGTGTAATACACAGGTTGTAAAACAAAACTAGCTCGTAGGTTTAAATCAACTAAATGTTCAATTCATCTGATTTATGTTGCCTTGCACCTCGGTGCCGAAAGATTGAATTCCCCGGGTCCTTCTCCAAAACTCTCAGCGTTTGCCGATCCAGATATCCTCCCGGGTTGGTTACCGGGACCTTGCTAAGATTGCTGACTTAAAGCACTTTCTGGACAAGTTCATGACTTCCACCCTCCGACATGGCTCTTCCGGTTTTTTTTTCAATATCGAGATGTTATCTGTCTAATTTTTCTCAGTTTTGACACAATTCAATACAAATTTCCCGTTCCGCATATAAACACAAAAATAATATCAAACAGGGAATGCCACGTACCAAAAACACATCTTACGTCGCAAACAAACAAACAAAAATAATTTTGGGTCGTTTACCGAATCACTGGGTGACCGCGCGTGGTGTTTTTCGCACCTCTGACAGCAGACGACAATTGAGCGAATGCAATCGTGTGCAGCTTTTCGCACCTTGTTTTGCAGGTGATAAATGTCAAATCGAGATATCCGATGTCAAAATAGAGGAAATTTCATAGTTGGGGATCCAAAAATTTAGTCGAGATCAACGAAAAAATCGAGATAAACAAATCGAGATATCCGAAGTTGATTTATATAGAACAAGAAGGGAAAAATCGGGACCGAGAAAATCCAGTCGAGATATCGAGATAACCGTAGTCGAGATAACGAGAGTCGACTGTATATAACAATACACATGTATATTCTGATAAAACACCCCTTTCTCTCTTTTTAAGCAAGGAAATTAAAGCAATGTGATATAGAAATGATCGATTGACAGAACTCATCTCCTGTATGAAAATTCACAGCGATCTAGATACACGACAACCCTTACACAGCTAAACTTTCTAAAATGGACTTTTCCATCTGTCATGCTGGACGGTACCAATACCTGTATCTTAGTGGTGATCAACTTAAAAAGCCCAGCGGACATCAATCAGTGAAGGGTCATTTGTGTCAAGCATGGTAAGAATTAATAAATTAAAGACACTTTATTGATATTGAAAATCACTCTTAAGATAAAAAAAGTCTCTACAAACAGTGCATTCACGATAATGTGCCAGTGACGGGACAGGAGATTAAATGCTTTCTTGCACACACCAGCTACCTTTTTAAGTACTGATAAAAATAACTTTTTATATGCGCATACTTTTATCTTTTACGTCAGCTGTCCAATCATCCTACATGAACGGCACTATTACAATTTGTACCTGGACAGTGCTTCTGCTGAACTACTTTCAATGCGGATGCATCAAGAAAAGGTTATATGACTTTCGTAAATGTAACCAAGGTACAGGGCTTTCAGCCATTTTTTGTGTAAAATGACAACAAAATATTAATATTAGTTTAAACTAATTTAACTTAGCTCGATTGTGAAGAAAGCTTGTAGCTTATCGAGTCACTCCCGAGTCTGCTTCCTGGAAAAACCAGTACTGGTGTCATATGAGGAGGTACGGTCGTGACCCCAGTGGGGCTCAAACCCACAATCTCCGGGATGAGCGGCAGATATGTGAGGAAAACTGATGTTGCAATCTTAGCTATAGATATTGTATATATAGATATAGATATTTTATATCATTATTGATAAATAAATGCTAAATGTGAGGAAAACATAGAGTTGCATTCTTAACTATAGATATTGTAAATATAGATATAGATTTCATTATTGATAAATAAATGCACACAAATGAATGTCAATGTATTATCACATGAGGGAGCAAGTCGTAAGCATATTGTTTTGCTTAAAGCTAAAATTAAAAAAAAATGACATACTAACACATAAAACTAAAGGCTAGAATCAAAAAAAGAAGTAAAATCTAAGTAGGAATTTCAAAAAATCGATTGAAAATGCTGGTTTTACGGCACCGCTACACTATATGTTTCTATTGAAATTTCAAAAGTGTTTGCAACGCTTTATTATTTGGAAGCGTATTATTTCAAATCTACAGGTATACTTTACAGGAATTTATACTGGAACGTTTTTATATGACTATATGTTCTAAAATACGTTATTGTCATACAGTTTGAAGATCTTTATTTTTTTACCGAAATCTGAGAGCGAGCAGCTTTAAATACTAGATACACAAATACAAAATTTGATTTACTTCAGTGCTGCTCGCAGGTTTATGCCATTTGTCTGCTTTGTATTTTGAAAACCGATACAATGTGAATACAACTTATACACACAAAAAAAATTCTATGCATGCAACACAAAGTATAGCACTAACACGTATGAGGTAGTCAGTCATTCGGATGCTCCGGGAAACATGTTCCGGAAGTCATGGTAAATTCTGAAAATAAAACATACATAAATGAAATAAAACAAGTGTATAAAATTTAAATGACCCATGAAAGAGTGTCATGATCACTTTAGACGTGAAATTAGCTACTTGTATCTCTTACATTACCAAAAAATATGCGTTATCGCCAATATTGACCTGTATTTGATGAGCGTCAATTTGGTAGGTCTAGTTGGTAGTTGAATATTCGAATAACCAACTATATACTAGTTGGTAGTTGGTTATTCGTATTTCCCAACTATATAACAGCTGGTAGTTGGTAATTCAATACACTATCACCATAATGAAATGTACGATCACACCATACCTAATAGAAAGTTCATGCTTTATATACATGTAAAGCGAAGTATTTTTTTCAATGATATTGCACAAATTAAGAAACGCTTTCTCACAAAGATTTTCGTTACGAGGCCATAAATGTAAGGTAGAACATAACTCAAAATTGTTTTAGAGTAAATAATTCATAGTATTATCATTATTCTGTCTATATACGAGTATTTAAAGTCCAATAACATGGAGGATATTTGTTTGTTTAAAGTGAAATGCCGATTTTATTTCACTCGTGAACACCAAAAAAACAGACATTTTTACTCGTGGCTACTAATGCCGATTTTATTCCACTCATGAACACCAAAAAACAGACATTTTCACTCGTGGCACTGAAACAAACAAATTTTCTTTTTATTTTATGTTTTATGTTATTAACCAAAAATAGTTCCAAAGTTTATTTCAGATAAAATTATTTTACAATTTATCTCTAACTTTACTATCCAATGGAACTGAAGCACCAATTTATAATAAATAAACTGAAACATAATTATGTTTAATGCATAAGTCTGCACTTTGTTCCACCATAAATCGCGTAGTAATACTATACATCACTTGTTCATTCATTTCAAGTCAGCCATTTTTAAAACAGCAAAATAAACAGAGAACGGATATTGGATTTATTTTAGTGTAATCAATCACTGTCACTGTCAATCACTGGATATTCTGGGTGAGAAATGATGGGACTTTTATTTTTTTCAGTAAGGCTGATATGAGAATGATGTTTTACAATGCCTACATTTTACCAAAGTTTGATTATTGTGTCACAGTATGGGGAAAGGGAAATGGTTGTGCAAATAAAATGAATAAACTTCAATTGAGGGCTTTAAAACTTGTTATAGATAGGCAGAATTTCACCACTAATACAGCAATCCTTTGCAATTTAAAATGCTTGTCTTTTTCAGATAGGTATGCATATCATACGGCTGTGTTAGTATATAAGGCTATACATTTCCTTGCTCCAAACTATATATATAATTTAATGGCATTTTCCACTAACAATAATTATAGCTTACGCTCTGTAACTAACAATAACCTATTGATACCAAAATTTCGTACCAATTATCTAAAAGCTAGTTTTACATTCTCCAGTGTACACATATGGAACAGTGTACCAACAAATATAAGAACAGCTAAATCACTGTTATCGTTTAAAAAAAAATACAAACAATACTTGCTGGAGCAATACAAACTTAAGTCGGATGAATGAATATTTACTTTATATGATATGTCTTTAATTATGAGTGTTTGTCGTAGTATATATGTTTTTTCATTCAGCAATCATTTTATCAAAGATGTTAAATAGATTTGCCGTTACATAGTAGAACAATGTATATGAATGTGTGCATCAATATTTCTTATCATCGTTTTGTTAATGCTTGTTAATATAATTTCTAAAGAAGGCCACATTGAAATATTAGATATATGTATGTTTATGTGTGTCTAAATGTGTACCCTTCTTTAAATAAAGATATAATTATTATTATTATTATTATTATTATTGTCTACATTGTTCTTGGGCCCTGAAGTCTTATCAATATGGTTTGCCGGAACATCGCTGAGCTTCTGTACTAGACGCTTCCTTGCACTGAACTGGCTGAAAAAGAAAATTGCATTTTATTTACCTGCCTGCATTTCAGTTTTTTCATGTACAGTGCATGTAGGCTGTACAATTCAATGTTGGCAATCGACCGGTCAATACTGGTCATAACCGGTCAATACTCGTGGATTGAAAAATTATGCATATTACACACTTAAATCTTCGTTAGGTTACTATCTAAACTTTCATAATAACTTTATAGCTTATTCATGTTGATTTAAACATAAAATAATTATATTAACCATTCAATATTTTGTTGAGAATAATGTTCTTTTCATTGAGTCCAAATGAATTGTACTGTGGTCAATTCAAAACTATAGGTCTAAGAAACTGATTAACTGTCAGGAGGAATGGTATATTTGCTATCAAAACAATTATACCCCTTCGCAGAGGTGTTATTCACACGTAAGCTGCCCTGGTAGCAATTAACCTGCCATACTTCACACATGTGTAATTCCAGTAAGACAATGTCAACAGTATGTATACAGTTTCAGTTTCAGTTTCAGTAACACCATTAAGAAACAGCACTAAGTTCAAAGAGTGTTTTGTATCAACTGACCAGTACTGACCAAACAGCCCATATTTACCTCACCACGGAGGTATGGAACAGAAGCATTAACATAGCAATACCTTTAATTTATTTATTTGAATTCTTATATTTTATTTACTTGACTTCTAAATTGGATATTTTACCTAGGCACTTCAAGAAAATTATTCAATTGACCACCAAGAATGACCAATCAACTAGCATTGGCCACAATAGACCTAACAGCCAGTATTATACAATTATAGACTAATTTTGAGGTCAATACATAGTTCTGTTAAAAGTGATATTGACCGAGGACGAAGTCCGAGGTCAATATCATTTTTCAGCAGGTCCGCAAAACTATGTATTGACCGAAACATTAGTCTATAATCATTATATCGTATACCTCATAAAGAGTAGTGAAAATCATACGAAAATATAACAGAAATGACGTCTTAAATTCCGTGCAGGTCTGCACATACTTTTGCAGACCCGGCACGTGAGCGCTATCGGCCAATCAGGATTAAGTATTTATGACAGGTATACGATATTAACTTATATTGAATGGCTATTTTGGAGGTACTAACCAGTGGATTAAGCTGACTGTCATCATTATCATCAATACGAATATTAGTTCATTTTTTGCGTTAAAATAACTAAAGATTATCAGAAAGCATTCAATTGTCCACCAATCGATCAGTATTGACTACGTTTGGAGTATTGACCGGGGCGGTTTTAACCGATTAAAACCGGGGGTGGTTTCCACCGTCCAACGTTGGCGCATGCCAAAGTAAGTTGCACAAATTAGCCAAAGTGAGTGAATTAGAGCTTTTGGGTTTGAGTCAGCGAGGGTTTCTGCCTCGTGCATAAAGCTCTGCAGTTTTTGGCTTGTTGCCGAAACCTTGCATTTTTAGACTCTTTTGTTTCTCTTTCAAGACCATTCTTGATTTATTAAATTCAGGGTCATTTAATATAGAGATTTTAGAATTTCTAGACTTAGGATCTGTCAATAGATGAGATGAAACCTCTCAAAGTTGTAGGTTCATAATCATCAGCATCTTTCTTCCTTACTGACAGTCTTTATGTTAGAAATGTAGCGCAGTTTTTTTTTCAATGATATTGCAAACAATAAGAAAGAAACAACTTGGATATAAAAGAAATGCATATGTCAACCTTGTTTTAGAGTGAATAGAACATGGAATTATCATTATTCTGTCTATAAATGAGTATTTAAAGAGACAGTGGGGCAGAAAGAATTAACAATTTGGAGTTGTAAACTAGAAATAAAATTGCTATACCTTTTTAAAATGAAGCCAAAGTATTAGTCCAACGAAATTAATCCACATCCACATTGTGGACCAATGAATTGTGAGCATGGTAAAAGCCGTGGTACCCACAGCATCGTTACAATCCTTGCCCCTGTTTGGATAAATCCATACTGCACCTAAATACACAGAAACAGAGTATGCGGACTTTCTTGAAGTATCAAATTAATTACAATAGTGATTACCGAGAACGTACATGATAGCAGCTTGCATGCAAAGCCATAATTTGGATTAATTTTAGTTTAGAGATATATTTGCTGATGCCTACAGCTTCTAAATAATCAAATTAGTAATAACTGAGATGTGTATAATGATAGTAGCTTGCATGCAAAACTAGCCCTCGTTGTTCTTCGAATAGTCAAGCTCCAACTGATCTCGAAACTAATCAAGAACAAGAGGCCAAAAAGGGCTATTATCGCTATACTGGACTGAATAGACTGTTATGAGTAAGTTTTGTGAACATATTATGGCATGTTATGAGGGAAAAGCTTACAGAGGTCACTGTGACCTTGACCTTCACCATCTGACCCAAAAAAGAGTAGGGATCATCAACCCAATACGACCAATCACCCTATGAAGTTTCAAGACTGTTGTTGATACTAAGATCTCAAAATATTGAGCGGAAATGACTTCCAAACTTCGGGTCACTGTAACCTTGACCTTTGACCCAAAAAGGGATCATCTACAGGTTGCTCAAGTCAAAGTCAAATGGTGACCTGTACACTGGTATCAAGAAAAAGCTAACAGAGGTCACTGTGACTTTGACCCCAAAAACAGTATGGATCATCTACTTATTACGATAAATCATCCTATGAAGTCTGAAGACTGTGGGTGATATAGATCTCAAGATACTGAGCAGAAAATATTTTCAAAGTTCGGGTCACTGTGACCTTTGATCCACTGACCCCCAAAACAATAGGGATCATCTACATGTTGTAGGCAACCTTCTTTGCAAGTTCGATAAAAGCCGAATGAAAATTGTGACCTGTAGGAAGTTGTCAATGAAAAATAACTGTCACTGTGATCTTATTCTTTGACCCACTGACCCAAAACAATAGGGATAATCTATCTGTTGCAAGCAACCTTCTGAGCAAGTTTTATGAAAGTTGAATGAAAATTGTGACCTGTACAGTATTATCAAGGAAACGATATCATAGGTCACTGTGACATTATCCTTTGACCCATTGACCCCAAAAACAATATGGATCATCTTACAGGTTGCAGGCAGCCTTCTGAACAAGTTTCGTGTAAGTCAAATGAAAATTGTGACCTGTAGAGTGCTGTCAAGGAAAAGTTTACGGTCATACGGCGAACAGACGACCGACAAATAAATCATAATTGCATAAGCTCTAAAAACGTTTTATTGCAATAGTCTTTAGAATGGTTGCTCTGAAACGGATAAAACAAAAACGATACATTTATCGTCTGCAAACAAAAAATAATAAATCTTACCTAGAACCCACCAGACTACGCTGACAATAGCTCCTACAATGAGGATTACCGGAATATATATTTTCCTATTTTCGGCCCCTTCTTTTATTTGAAGCAAACCCCCGACTATGAAGAAAATAGGAAGGAATGCATCCAAAATCAACCATACAGTAATCATGTCTTCCTCACTGCAGTCGTCGAAGTACAGTGCTCCTGTAAAATATGAATGGACACAATAGTTTTAAAACAGTTTCCACCATATACAATGAACATAAATAGGAACCACGGCGCGGGTCATTTCACTAACTGTGATCCAACAGGTTGCCAATATCATCAAGTTATAGGAACGGGAACCTTGAACTTTGATAAAGGACTTCTTAAACATAGAAAACACCATTAGCCTAAGCTGCATTGGCTTTGCAGATTTGAACAGTACATTTTTTAAAGATATTTTCCTTTCAGTTTCCATGACAACCGGCGTTCTGATTTGAATAAAACTAATTGAACAACTTCGGAAAAGTATAAACCAAGGAACATTTTTGCAAAGTTTCTTTGAACTGACCAAACGGTGTAGAAGGAGATGGTGTTTAAAAACAAAATAAGAACGATGTCGGATGCCGGACATTCAACGATCCTTAAAGCCCATGCATAAGAACAACGTGCTAAAAACGGAATATTATAACACATGATCGCTATCGGCCAATCAGGATTAAGTATTTATGATACGTATACAATATAAGTAAATATCACCCTTCGAATATAGGCTTTGTAAATACGTGTATTGCAGTTCAGCATTTGTGCGGGATCTATTAAACTGGCGACCACTAATATTTGTACGAAACTGTTTCTTAACGTTGCATTTTAACATACACATAATAAGCAGGGTCTTTTTCAAGGATATTGCTTAAAGTAACAAAATATTTCTTACAACGTATTTTGAAGGGAAGAAGCGACGAAACTTGGAAAAAATGCATACGTCAGCATTAATTAATAGTAAATAGAACACAGTTTTCTGTCAAATTCATTACTCTATATATTTGTGTATGTAAAGTGACAATGTCACTTTTTAAAAGTTTTATCACGTCACTTATTACGTCACTTACCGATCACAACTTCTGTCACTCCCATGCAGACCCACAACGAAACCATTATAATGAACATCACATTATGAACTGAAGGAAAATATGGTACATAATCACATACTAATTTAAAATACTGTTCATTCAATAAATATAACTGTTACACAGAGTTACGTGAATATGAACATATTCCAAAAAGTTTTATACACGTATGTTCTAAATGACTTAATCAAGTAAATACAAATGCATTGTCATTCAGTCGTGTGAATTAAAATATTAACCAGTCAAATGAATACACAAAATATTCGTTCAAATGAATACACGCATTAACCAGTTCAAATGAATACACATATTCAATTATTCCGTCAATGAAGATAAATATCATCAAAAAAGAGTCTCATAACGAATATTACACAGTCACATTCATATCATATTCTAACTTGACGGTTGATAAAGCATCTATGTTGATAAAGAGGAAACGCAACTGTGATTAAATAGTCATTAAATCACGGCATACGCGAATTGGTGCTATTTGTTTTTTGGGCGACTATACTAAAATGTTCACTTGACAATAAACAAACACTGTGCTGTGCTGTGCTGTGCTGTGCTGTGCTGTGCTGTGCTGTGCTGTGCTGTGCTGTGCTGTGCTTAGCGGTGCGATGCGGTGCCGTTTTTATTTATTGTCGGGTGAGCATGTCGAGAACATTTTTTCATGGACCAGAACAAAAAGAGTTGTTTTAACGTAAACTATTTCGAAGGCGGGGATCTAATATACATATTTGCACATATGTCACATATTTACTGTCTGTAATTGCTCTAGACTGTAATGGACTAGACTGGACTGTTCCAAATATACCGTTCTATGCTATATTGTACAATAAACAACGATTTGTCGTACTGATGCGAAGTTATTTACCACTCAGGTCTCCGGCCTTCGTGGCTTATTACTGCGTATCACTACTCCAAAGTATTGTTTATTAAACTATGAATACTGCTGGAACGGATGTTATTGCATAATTGTATTGTACTTTTCTGCACCGTTCTATACTTTATTTTATTATGTACCTGACATTAATGCACTGCAAACAATGACCGACAAATCCGTCACTGCGGGTAAAGTACATGGTAAAATCTGATTCAGTAGCCTCACACTACCAAAGGCAATTGTTTTGTAAGTGTGTTTATCGTTGATCCACATAAAATTCTTGCATGCCCACGACGTTAATAACGACGCTTATAATTGGGTCGTCGCGTCTTGTTATAAATACAATATCGTCAAATAAATGAAAGGATCATTATCACAAAAATGTAATCCAGAAGCCGGCTTGACTCTCGTCGGGGTCGGTTCATACTCGTATGATCCGATACACGACTAGAGCAAATACCTCATTCTGGATCACATTACTATGTAAATAACCATATTGTACTGTACTGTACTGCCAGTGTACTGTACTGCCAGGTATGGTCTGCACTGCATTGCACTATTTTATGGTGCTGTTCTGTAGTTTATGGTCCTGTAGGATGGTAGTGTTTTCGTCGACCTCCCGTTTCGTCACCAAGAGTTTTGTGTACAAAAGAGGTTGTGGTTTCGTCACTCTTATTTAATTGTATATTTAATTGTTAGTTTGACATAAATGGGATCAAACAAACCAATTAACGTTGTCGTTACACGTAATTATAGGATGCATCGGGGTATTATGAACACCCCTTTTCATCCAAATTAAGTAATTAGTTGACTTTAATCAGTCATATTTAAATCTTAATTCGATTATTCAGATACGTAGTTTATTTTTAAATCTAAAAACAAATTTTAAACGATAGTTTTTTAATCAAATTTTGTGCGTAAATGTAAATGTTATATTCTCATTTAACTGTGTGAACTTTGATTTATAATTTTTATAATATGTTTTAAATGAACAAAATAATGAGTTAATAAACTGCTCTAAACCATTAAAGAAATCGAAAAAGCACTAAAAGTACTTAAAACGAACAAAGCATGTGGCATAGATGATATAGTGAATGAACAAATTAAACACTCCTTTCCAATTATGAAAAATATCTACTGTAAATTGTTTAACCTGATATTTGACAAAGGCATAATCCCAGAACCGTGGACTATTGGCTCATATATCCCATATATAAAAATAAAGGCGACGTCACAAAACCTGAAAATTACAGACCTATTACACTATTAAGTTGTCTTGGTAAACCTTTTTACTTGTGTTATTAATAATAGGCTAACAACATACATTGAATCAAACGATCTTTTAGATAATAGTCAAGCAGGATTTCGCTAAGGCTTTTTACACAAGACAATATGTTTATTTTGCAACATTTAATACAATATCAAAATAATTCAAAAAAGAAACTTTTCTGTGCTTTTTATAGATCTTAAACAAGCATTTGATACTATTTGGAGAAACGGTTTGTGGCTTAAATTAGCTAATTTAAACATAAATGGTAAATGCTTTTAATCTAATAAAAAATATGTATAATGATATTAAGTCTTGTGTTATGGCAAATTCTCAAAAGTCAAGTTTTTTCCCTTGTAATATTGGTGTTCGACAAGGAGAAAGCTTATCTCCGTTACTATTTTCAATATTCCTAAATGATCTTAATGAATTCTTTTAACGAAAATATAAATTTGAATGGTATAAAAATACCGAATATTCAGCAAGCAGCAAACGTACAAACATTCCTTTTAAACTATTCATACTCCTTTTATGCAGATGATACAGTAATTTTGGCAGATAGTGAAATAGATTTACAAAATGCTTGAATACTTTATGAGCAATATTGCAATAACTGGAAACTCACTGTAAATATAAATAAATAAAAATCATCATTTTCTCAAAAGGAGAATTCCAAATTATAATTTTACCTATAATAATGAAAATTTAGAAATTGTAAATGAATACAAATATCTAGGAATTTATTTCAGTAAAACGGGTTCATTCTATAAAGCAAAACAAAAATTGCGTCTCAAGCTACTAGAGCAATGTTCAGTTTGATAAGAAATTCCAACCGATTAAGTCTTCCAATTGACCTTCAAATAGAAATATTTAATAAAACAATCAAACCGATTCTTTTGTATGGTAGTGAAATATGGGGATACGGGATATCGATATTATTGAACGAGTTCAATTAAAATTCCTAAAATTAATTCTAAAAACAAAAAGATCCACTCCTAACTTTATGATATACGGTGAAACAGGATGTATCCCAATTAAATTAGATATAGATGAAAGAATTGTAGCATTTTGGTCGAGAATTTGTACACAAAACGCTAATGAATTACCGAGAAAATTATCATCAACAGTGTATACAAGTATGTTAGAAATTGTTAAAAACTACGATGATCATGTTCTAAAAACAAAAATCCATGGTTTTATAATATCAAAAATATCTTTATAAAATGTGGTTTTGATAAATATTTGGGAAACACATTTAATTCCAAACAATAAATGGTTAACGTTAACTGTCCGTCAAAAAGTAAAAGATCTTTTATATAAATGAATGGTATTCTCACATGGAAAATTCGACTAAAGGTACTTTCTATAGAATCTTTTAAAACAGAATTTGGAATTGAAAGATATTTACATTCCATGTCCTCACAACTTCAATTTTTATGATAAGATTCCGCACGCGCAATCATCATCTCCCCATTGAAATTGGCAACTGGGCAAGAATACCAATAAATGAACGACTTTGTAATACATGTGCAAAAATAGGCGACGAGTTTCATTACCTTTTTGAATGTAATTTATTTAATACGGAACGAAAACACTTCTTAAAACCTTATTATACTCGGAGACCAAATACATTAAACTGAACCAGCTAATGAACACTACGAACAAGACGGAATTTTTGAAATTAAGTAAATTTATCAAACTTATCCTGATGCATCCTTAGTTTGAATTCATTGTATTTAATCTGCATACTATGAAACGAAAAAAATGGAATGTATTAAATCAAGTATTGTACCCCTTTTGACGATTTAAATTTTCGTTTCGTTAGATCGTCTAACAATGGGAATTACATACAAAGATAAATCCTTTCACCTTTGCTTACAGTTCTTCAATACAGTATTTAATGTTTTTCAAGTTTATTTATACTAACTTCTGAAGAACTTTCGAATACTCTTTTTACGGATTTTTAGATAAAAAGAAAGACCACATTTTCCACCAAATAATGCAATCGGCGAGTTATTTTTGTAACACAAAATGTTTTATGACAGTGAATTGTTAAAATATTATACGACTCTCCACGAAACTGAAAATGTTACTTTTTATTAACAAACACTGACTTTGAATTGAATTTATCTGAATACTTTACAATTTGATACTTATCATGATGAATATGTTACTTTTTATGTATAAGAGCCTCTCATATTATGTTTCTATGTTTTACCTCATTTTGTCATATGATTGAATGGCATGAGTGAAATAAAGTGATTCTGATTCTGATTCTGATTCTAGTAATTACCTTTAAGTAGGTGTGAAATCCTATTGTTATATTTATCTCATACAAAACTTTGGTGACGAACTGGCAATATAAATCCTTAGTGACGAAACGGAAGGTCGACGAAACCACTGTAATTCGTCCTGTACTGTCCTGTCCTATCCTGTCTGATCTGTACTATATTTAGATGTACTCTACTGACTGCCTCCGAAGTGGACAAACTCAAACTAACTAACTCTTACGTACACGTATTTCCCAGGAGTCGACTTGAAAACGAGCTTGAACCCTCTCCCTTGCCCATCTTTTATTTCCTTCTTGTCGTAGATTTTGTTTGTTAAAAAGCTGTGAAAAAAAGACAAGAGTGAACACAAAATAAGTCTTAAACTGGCTGCTGTAACATTCACTGATTACCGATTTCCCAAGTAGGCTAACTCCCCATTATTAGGGTATCAGATCAATTGAAAAAACAACAACATTAAAATCAACAAATAGCCTCTATAGATGAAACGATATACCACGGTTAACATTTACGAACCGAACCGGGACTAGTCGGTTTAGATTTCTTAATAGCTAACATAAAGAGTGCTCTGCCCGTGACTAACAACATTTTGTGGATAACGTGACAGTGACGTAAATGACAATATATACGTACTCACAACTTTACAACCATTGAATAAAGAGGTACACCCTGCGTGCAAGTTACGAAAAATCAATAAATTATCATTCTATAAAAGTAACAAAAATAAGACCAGACTCTCCTGTTATACCACTGTCACATTATCCAAAATTAACTATACAGTCTGTGTCGGTCATTGACCGGTACATGACATGCTATGTGTACAGTTAACTGTTCCCAGAGTTTTCATTGAACTTAATAGGGTGTGCAAAGACAAATTGATAAGAACAAGGTACGGACCAACCTAGTTCAATATAATGTCCCGCACAAACAAATATATCGTCCTTTAAAAGATAAGAGGTACATTTAATATACTACGACAGGGCCATGATGGCCCTATATCGCTTACCTGACTACCATTTGCTATAATAAAAGGGGTCAAGATTCTAACATAATTCGTAGAGGTCCACTACACAATGCTAAGTGAAATAACAAATATCTATTATCTGCCTGTTGGCCTTGTGCTTTTTTAGTTTTCCCTCCCTATATAAGCCTATGTGAAATCAAGTGCCTTACCCCCCTCCCGGGAAAGGTTTAGTTTGACTAGAGGGTCATGATTTGAACAATCTTGGTAAAGGTTCACTAGACAATGCTACATGCTAAATATCTCATCTCTAGGCCTTGTGGTTTCAGATAAAATATTTTTTTAAGTTTTTCCTATACGAGCCTATGTAAAACCGAGAGACCCCCGGACGGGGTCAATTTTGACCCAGTGCTCATAATTCCAACAATCTTGGTAGAGGTCCACTAGACAATGCCACATGCTAAATATATAGCTCTAGGCATTGTGGTTTCAGAGAAGATTTTAAAAGTTTTTCCTATATTAGCTTATGTAAAATTAAGTGACCCCCGTGTGGGGTCAATTTTGATCCAGGGGTCATAATTTTAACAATATTGGTAGAGGTCAACTAGCTAATGCTACGTGACAAATATGTAAGCTCTAGGCCTTGTGGTTTCAGAGAAGAGGATTTTTTAAGTTTTTTCCTATTTGTTGCCATAGCAACCAGAGTTCTGCATGGAATGGAATTCTTTGAAAACATGTGGTAGAGCTTCATGCAAGTAACATCCCTACCAAGTTTCATCAACATTGGCCCAATGGTTTCAGAGGAGATGTCATTTGAAGGAAATGGTGGACAGACGTACGACGGACCCAGGACGGAGAGCGATCCTAATAGCTCACTCTGGCACTTTGTGCCAGGTGAGCTAATAATGCAAATTCAGATCGCTTTTGGAAGATAAATTTAGTATACTTCAGTAACTTCACGCGTCTATATAGAGTGTTAAGTTTAAATATACTTATTTTACATGGACTGTAGACCCACGTTAACGTTTTGCAACTTATATTTACTATTTTTAGTGACTTCTTCATGGCTCGCGACGGAAGATAGGGGGTTATGACGTCCCGATCAAATTTCACTGTTGTGAATCGAAGCTCCGGCCTTTGGGCTAGGCGTACGAAACTCTTTCCCTGAACCAGAACACGTCATCCAGTAGTAGTGTTAATAAAATTAAACTGATGATAAAATGTATTCCATATTTCGTACGTGTATTGATATACACGTATCTACTTAAATTACAGCATAACATGACGCTGATACCAAAAATTATAAATTAACAAATATGATATTACACAAAATGTTAATAAAGGGGGGGGGGATCACTGTTGAGGTTTACGATTTTTGCACTTCCGGAAACTGGAAAAAACAATTATGTAGTAGTAAACTTATGCACAATAGGAATATTTAAGTGTAAAAAAATTGAACATTTTTGAGAAAAAATATTTTGACCTCACATTTTGTGGCTAAATTCACAAATTTTGTCATATGCCAAAATGTGGGTAAGGGTACAAAAATAGTCATTTCTCAATAACTGTTTAAAAAATTTACTTAATTCAAACTGTATTACAAAACGAATTGTTAGGATATAAAAATTAATTAACAACTAGTTCCTTTTACAGTTCTTTCTTACTACATTTGAAGAGATTAAAAATGGATAGCCATTCTAAAACATACACCATATACATAAACGTTTACATTACGAGAATTCTAGCTAATTCTGCATTAAGCACCTTATCTGATAGTGTATTAGTAACGATTAATATTGCGACAAAGTAAAGTCATTGACCCATCATTATTTTCCCAGAAATTAACTATTATACAAAGGCCAACATACCTTGTACGGAAAATTGCTTAAATACAGATGTACCTTTATCTAAAGTAACCGTTATAAATAACACGAAGTTTTTCGCTTTATGTAAACATTGCTGTACATGTATAATATTGCGCAAACAGCATCATTGTCACATATACCAGGGTCCGTATAAAACTGTAATATACGGACCCTGCATATACATTACCTTACATTCAAAATAAGTATCCATAAATCAAGGTATTTAAAAAGGAAAACGCTGCTGGTTTAATACTATGATTATATTATAAGCTGAAAACAGCTCAATATAGCCACAGGAAGTTGATATTTTATTTTTAACAAAATATCAACTTCCTGTGAAATAGCTTTACAGTAGTGTTTGGTCCCATTTGCCCATTTTAAGCCACTTTTCACATTGTAGATCAAACTATATTTCGATTCTGTAAGCATAGTTAAACACTATCATGAGCAACTAGTAAATACTTTAACTCTTACCTTTCAGTCCTCTTACAATAATACGCGATATTAACAAAACATTGTATATATAGTCCAAAAAACAATCTTATCGTTTCAAAATATTAGATCTACTGTTGCATTGCGAAATCTCGTATAACCCTCGGTGTCAGAAACTAGCGCAACTGAGATTCAATCAATAACATACCTTAGTATTTGACCCAATTTGCCCACCAATCGAATCGCTCAGATTTTCAAATAAACGTCTTTCTTTTTTTATTAAAACTAACTAGACTACTGATTTTACTTAAATAACACTAACTTATACCTGGAGCCATTTTCAAGGGTATCTGATTTAAGTGTCAGCAGTTGCCTCGGAACTTTTAATTCAAACAGAGAAAGCGTGTAACTTGCATACGGTAACTGCTTTTTAATATGGAAGGCAAAACCTGACTTGACCCGCGCGAAAGGATATGCTAGTTGTTATCATTGTGAGATATTATCCAGACATGAATGAATGATTCAATGACAATAAGTTCTTGCTAAAACTCTTAATTTTTATTATATTCGGCGATAATATTACATCATATAGAGGATAATTGTTGGTTTCGGGGTAAGATCACGTTATAATTTCACCGAGTGGGCACCAAAAGAGATATTTTCACGAGTGGCACAGCCAGACACAGTGGTGAAAGTGTACTAATATGGGTATATAAGTGCGAGAATGTACACATGGGCGGATTATACGCACTTTCAGGGCCATTAGAATCAAGTGGAAATATAAATTGTAAACAGAGTAGATCTAATTTATTTTAATTAATTTTAACAAAATACCAAAAAAATATACCTAAATATCACCCTATCATGAAACAATACACAAAAAATGGTAAAAAGTCATTTTCTGACAAACCCCCGTATACACTGTTCTATATATTTGTATCATGGCTACTGCATATTTGTATAGGAAAACATTGTAAGTACTGTATTTGTGATAATTTGCATTGTGTATGGGGGCGGAGCTTAGACCGTGCTCTATCTACAATAGAGAACATGATCTATCTGCAATAATGAACACTTCATATTTTTTTTCAAAAACAAAAACAAGCAACAATTGCCAAAGAAGAAACATGTAGCTCTGTAAAATTGACCTAAACTTAAATGTTTAAGAGGAAGGGAAGGGTGGACATACATATATACGAACTCGAAACACGAGCCTCCTGAGCAGTTTATATCATCATGCAGTTTTCATTTGTGAAAGCATGATGTCGTCGGCATCTAAAGGAACTTGTGAAAGAATGATATCGTCTAAATCATTTAATTGACTGAATTCAAGTTCTTTAGCCAGCTGTAATAAAACATTATCCTGCAATTCTAAAATATCCATAATGCAGAGGTCACCTATCCTTCTAAGCGTTCTTTTTTAAGGGAACTGACAAAGATCAGAGCGACCAAACAATATTAACGTGATCCCACCCATTTTGTTACGTCACACGATGTTTCGGGGGCCTGCTAGCTGTCAATCAAAATGTACATGATGGTATACGTGCCATTATCAACGTGTCATAATACAAATCAGATAGAGTGACTGTTTGCTAAAATAGTCATTTCTCGGGGATACGCCCCTCGAAATAACATAATTATTCTCGCAAACAGTACTCCATCTAATACATAGAACCGTGTATACGGGGGTTTATACACGGTTCTATATACAATGTACATTTGTATATAGAACAGTATATACGGGGGTTTGTCAAAAATGACTTTTACCATTTTTTGTGTATTTTTTCATGATAGAGTGTTATTTGGACATATTTTTTGTATTTTGTTAAAATTACAGGGCAGTTCAGTACTCTGGTGCCAGTGGTGCAGGTTACATGTTCATATATAGAGACACATACAATTATCAAAAACAGAGAAATTCTACACCACCTGTTTCCAAGCTAAAAATAGCTGCTCAGAGTTTGAGATACCATCAGAATTCAAAGCCGTAGGATCATCTCTGTGATCTTCCGAAACTTTTTTTACAGGGTTTCAGTAGTTATTTTTAATAAAAAAGAATAACGTTTATTTGAAAATCTGAGCGATTCGATTGGTGGGCAAATGGGGTCAAACACTAAACACGATTTTACCAGTTTCCTACCTCAAGTTGGTGGGACTTTGTTTTCACTGCGTGCAAATATTTTCTCATTGACATATAAAACATATGTCATGCTCAAACCCAGGTATCTTAATAAAAACAAGAGCCATGTTACACATGGTTAATCCCCCCGCTGTTACTTGGTGAGAGGAAATCCTTAAAAAGCCGTATAGTTATGGTCATGCTGAGTACAGTTTTCAAGTAAGTGGAAAAAAGAATAAGGCAATGAAGAGAAGGTTTGCAAAATTATATTAATGTTCATTATCAGTATAGGTATGATATTTTTCTATTTGACTAAAAGTAGGCAAGGCAGAGTTATTGTTCTTGTACACTGCACTTCCTACCAATGTGCTATGTCAGTGTATTAAGTTTGAAGAAAATCCCCCAAGTACTTTTGGAGTTAAGCTCAGGAATTTTTTTTTCAAGTAAATCTGATAAAGGGGAATAACTCTAAAAGTAGGCAAGGTAGAGTTATTGTTCTTGCACACTGCACTTCCTACCAATGTGCTATGTCAGTGTATTAAGTTTGAAGTAAATCCCTCAAGTACTTTTGGAGTTATGCTCCGGACAAAACTTCTAAAGTAAATCTGATAAAGGGGAATAACACTTAAAGTAGGCAAGATAGAGTTATTGTTCTTGCACACTGCACTTCCTACCAATGTGCTATGTCAGTGTATTAAAATCCCTCAAGTACTTTTGGAGTTATGCTTCGGACAAAGTTTTTCAAGTAAATCTGATAAAGGGGAATAACTCTAAAAGTAGGCAAGGTATTGTTCTTACACACTGCACTTCCTCCCAATGTGCTCTGTCGGTGTATGAAGTTTGAAGAAAATCGCTCAAGTACTTTTGGAGTTATGCTCCGGACAAAATTGGGACGGACGCACGCACGGACGGAGACCATTTCTAATATCCCCTTCGCCTTTGGCGGGGGGACAAAAAAACGCTTAAAATCGAACTCTGAATAGCAAAAACAAAAGAAAACATGTGGTAAAAGGCGCGTGACCTCTGAAACGTTGTTGAAGAATACAGCTCATGCAATGAAACCGAAAGTAACATAAAGTTGTACGGAAACGTACAATGGGCACCCTGGGTGTGTTTATATATTTCTTAGTTGCGATTGCGAAATGATGATATAAATATCACTTACAGTTAAGTGTCAGGTGAACCATGCATATAATTTTTATTATTTAGCAAATATTTTATCTCCGAACTAAAATAAACCAGCAAAATCGCAGACCTTCCGGTACGGGGTTTGCCAAGCATATGACCTACATCCGTCGTATTTGCACAGTTTGTCCTAGTAGATCTATATATCAATCAACATACTAAAATGATGTAGGCAGTATATATAGTGTCTCTATACACCCTGGTGAAATGTAAAATTGGATATTATTATTCAACTTTACAATATTACACTCTGTGTTAGATCAATTGCACACATGGTATGAAACAGGTAGAGCTAAGACAAAGCATATATGGAATTCAAGCTTTCTGATTGGTTTAAAAGAGAGGGCCAATACGGAGAGGTCACTTCCGTTAGATTTTTAAACGACGCCATTTTGTTTTTAGACTCATACTGATATCGAAAAATGACTGTAAAATTTTTATTTTTGAAATAAACATAGGGTTATGGGTATTCATTTTCTTAGTTAGATCATTTTCTATCCATCCATAACAGTTTTGAAGTAAAATTCAAGAAAAAGTTGAATTTCATCCCCCCCCCTGTATATTTATTTCTTCTTACTTGTGTGAAAATGCGATTCAAACGGTGAGAAAATAAATCTACCATGTCCATTGAGTCGTGGATAAGGAAATCTCACCCTCGGGTTGAGATACGTCCAAAAAAACTCGGCAGAGCCTCATTTTTGTGACGTATCTCAACCCTTGGGTGCGATTCCTTATCCACAACTCATGAACATGTTAGATTCTCTTTATATTCTTGTTTATTTAGCCAATATTGTAAAGTTGAATAATAAAATTATCATTTATCAAGTGATTTCATATTGGCCTTGTTATTTGTCCTCTGGCAGTCGTATTGGCCCTCGGCCTTGGGCCTTGGGCCAATACGACCACTCTCGGACAAATAACATGGCCAATATGAAATCACTTGATTAATAACATTATAATATATTTTTAATTGGCCGAAGTCATGGTGATTAATCACCAACGGACAGCGGTTGATACTGGTAACGGGTAGCTTGGTAAAATTGGTAAATTGGTGACATGTCTCGTTTATTTCAGTAAACATCCCTAGTCTCTGTTTCTTGAAGGGCGTATCTTGAGAAATAAATGCTGTTGGAAAATTCACATGATGCATGAATTGTCGTATGACCATATTTTCATGTGAGTAAAAAAATGGAATTATACAGAATTTCGCAAAAAAGTTAGATTCCCGTTGTCAACGGGTAGCCCACGGCGGCTCGAATAACAAGCAGCCTATTTAGTTTTTCTCAATATATAATTCATGGTGTGCACGGTTTGATCGAACATTTGTTGCATTTTTTGTTGAGGTGAATGGACTATAGCATTTGCTGTCTAAAGACAATTTTGACTTTGCATTGGGCTATGCAACCACAGCAATGACTTTGATTTTCACATCAAACTTATGAAAGATATAGTCCTGAGAGATATTTTCTTCATATAAAATTTTAATAGACCAATCATTGTGTGACGTGGTGATTTTGAATGTTGTTGAGGGATGGCTATAATTCTGATAGCAAACAATACTACATGTATATGTTCACATAAAGAAAGGGTCATAATTCAGTGAGAAAGAAATCATCGAACCGGAACGTCCTTGCAATAAGCGAATCTCGTTTGGTTAAGAAAGCTTCCCATAAAGATTATTTTGTTGAATTCAAGCTTGAGCGGACACGAACATATATCAAAAAATCATCAAAGGGCAACAACTCAATGAAAAACATTGAAAATGGAACGTGCTGATAATGTGCGCATGCCCTCTCGATAGTGACGCAGTGTGTTCCTGAAAAGCTCGGACAAGAATGTGTGGTGGATAAACAGAGATCATTTGGCGGGTGGATAAATAAGAGGGCCAAGATGGCTCTATATCGCTCTCCTGAGACCTGCTTATGACAATATGTGACCAAAATTCAAGTTTACCCTAAACTATATATCATAAGCACAAATATTATGTTTGCCATTGAAAAGACAAACCTGTTGACCAATTTACATGATGATTGGATTGTAATTGTCATCTGTATGGCATATACAAGGTTATTAACCGGGTGACCTAGTTTTGACCTCAGATAACCCATATTCATACTCTTCCTAAATTTCAACAAGACAATCATACTGACCAAGTTTCAACGATGTACAATGAACAACGTTTTCCTATGATTTGACCTGGTGACCTAGTTTGACCTCACATGACCCTGTTTCGAAGCTGATCTAGAAATCATCAAGACAAACATACTGACTAAGTCTCATGACTCTGAGACAGAAACTGTGGCCTCTAGACTGTTAACAAGGTTTTTCTTAGATTTGACCTGGTGACCTAATTTTTCAACTCATGTGACCCAGTTTCGAAACTGACCTTAAGATCACCGAGACAAATACTCTGACCAAGTCTCATCAGTTCCGAACAGAAAATATGGCCTCTACATTGTTAACAAGAGTTTTCTTTGATCTGGCAAAGTGACCTAGTATTTGACCCAACATAACCCAGTTTCAAACTTGACCTAGAGACCATCTGACCAGGTTTCGAACAGAAAATGTGGCCTCTACAGTGTTAACAAGGTTTTTCTTTGGTCTATTGACCTAGTTTTTGAACCTACATAAACCAGTTTCAAGATGGACCTTGAAATCATCAAGATAAACATTCTGACAAAGTCCAAAGAATTTTAACAGAAAATGTGGCCTCTAGAGTGATAACAAGGTTTTCTTAGATTAAACTTGTGACCTAGTTTTTGACCCAACATGACCCAGTTTCGAACTTTGCCTAGAGATCGTGAAAACAAACATTCTGGCCAAGTCTTATGACTTTCGAACAAAAAAATGTGGCCTATAGTGTAAACACGGTAAATTATTGCAATTTTTGTTACATCAGGGGCAGTAACTCAGGGAAGTACTGGTCCGATCTGGTCCATAATCTAACTCATCCGAGAACTTGTGGTCATATACATTTCATCCACATTTGGTTATGATTGCTCAATAAATGTACTGTACAGTGTGTAAACAAGGTGAAATATTGCAATTTGTGTTACATCAGGGGCAATAACTCAAGAAGTACGGGTCCGATCTTGCCCTTAATCAAACTCATTCGAGAACTTATTGTCAAACACATTTTATCCACATTTGGTTTTGATTGCTCAAGAAATGTACTGTACAGAGTGTAAACAAGGTGAAATATTGTAATTTTTGTTACATCATGGGCAATAACTCTAGAAATACTGCTCCGACCTTGCCCATAATCAAACTTATCCGAGATCTTGTGGCCCTACACATTGTATCCAAGTTTGAATTAGATTGCTTGAGGATTGCGGATGCTAGAGTGTAAACAAACTAAATGTGAACGGACGGACGGACGGACAGCATTGAAATGATTCCTTTTCTATGTTTGTCAGAAATGCAACTCATCTAAAATACATGATGTTCAAAGTCCTTATGCGATACATGTACAATGAATATGAACTACTTAGCGGTGCACTTTCTAATTAGGTTAACGAAACCTGTGGATTTACATACTACATGCATTACTATTGGTGAGGTTTTCATCGAGCAGCCAGTACTTTCGCGAAGGTAATACTATGGTGAAGGGAACGAGAACTTCCTACTGACATACATGTACCTGATAATACTTGAAATAGTCCGATTGAACAAACTTAGTTATGAAGTATAATCATGATATTGTTACCAAGTTTCCAACTGTTAGAGTATGTGTTTCATATTGCATTTACTATTTTGTATACCTTTAGTGTGTATTGAACTGTATATATTTATGTGTTAATAATATCATATACTCGCGATATTTGAAAACGCAACAGTGTGTTTGAAGGACTATATCAGGGAAGCAGCAAACGCAACAATAGTAAATGAGGTATCAAATTAATCAGTGGCATATCGCAAAGTTATCAGAAAACAAAACTCTAATAATTTTTATTCTTATCCCGTACTCAGTTTTTGTTCCAAGGCGGTCTCAAAAAAAAAAAAACGTTAATAGCGGGTATGACCCCATTCCTTTCGCTTGACCACGATACCGTATTCCGTACTCTCGCAAACGTTTCGAAACACAGTTTCGATGAATTGACTGTCCTCTTGTGCCGAGCAAATTGCCGTCAACGTCCGATTACGTAGGTGACGTTAACGGAGGTAATCATGATGACGTTGTGTCGTTTCAGACCTTCCCCCTGGTCGTGGCCGGTCTGAGACTGAGCTGGTAGCATTGTAACTCTGTACCAACGGCGAAATTGTCGATCTGTTAAAAGTGAAAACGTCTAGCCACTTCAAGATTGCATTACGCCACCTTCTAAAAGTCCCAAAATCCGGTAAATGTTTTCATTTGTTTTTTTTTTGTGTGGGTTAACTTGGCTTTGTGTTAATTACTTTTTATTGATATTTATGACATTTCAGGAAATTGCATCGTCCGTTGAATGATTGTTTTGCTGACTGTCCCTGGGTTAACTTCGAAATAATAGCCAATTGCTATCTGATCTATAGAGCGTAGATGTTTTGGTGATTTGCTCGACGACATTTTCAGTTCTATATATGCAGGACGACGAAGAAAGAATGCTCAAATAGTCATTACAAAATCTTGAAAACCCGTGCTGAACGATAACAATAGTAAATACATCTAATGTAACGAAACGATTAAAAAAACAAAAAATCAAGCAAGACTCATACCTGCATACGATGGATTGGTAGTCAAATGCCTGATCCTCTACGCCATTGCGGAAAGCGATATCAGGCTGGTACAGTACGAAATTTACATTTTATATCAATCGCTGAAGTTGTTATATTTTCAACCGAAGATTACCGACCGCATACGAAATATGAGTACTAATTCAATATTGTCGCACAATAAGAGAAAAGTTTAGTAATATGTTTGTTGCGTTTTCAAATGTCTTGAGTGTATGTGTTTTTCATGTGAACAAGACGATGTACAATATGTATATAAAATATGTTTTGTTCCGTTATGTTCCTGATAATTGTCCTTGCTTCAGTGTCTAATCAAAAGATGTTGCGATCGCTTGCAAGACTCCACAGTTATGATTTAACTGTAATTGTGGATATGCGATAGAAGACGCTGAGCACTATTTTTTTTCACAGTCTATTATTCAGAAACCTTCAGAAGCACGCGACCTTTCCATCCTCTAAGTACATAATAAGCTACTGTTAGGTATTAATACCTGTACTAACGAGGAAAGCTGTAGCCTGTTTACAGAGGTGCACAAATTTATAAAGAATACGAGACGCTTTAAGGATACATAAAAAGTGTGTATATCTGTAAATGTATTAGATGTACATCAGTCTGGGGTGTCGGGTGCGGTGTTCCCATTGAGCTGGGTGCTTGTTCGATCACGAAAGGCAGTCAAACTTTTTCAGCGTTTTGTTTTTCTTCAAATTGTTTATGTATAGTTTTTTCTACAATTTGTTTCTCTAACTCTTTTTCTCTTATTTTTTCACTAGATTATTCTAAAAATTCATTTAATTAAGTCAATTCTTTCTTGTAAAGATGTATATAAGCGATACAGCTATCTAGTCATTTACTTAAAACCTGACGTCTTTTGAGAGGGTCGTTTCTGATGTTGTAATAACTCGTGGCCCGATCCATTTGTTATAGTTATACATATGTTGCATGCATTTTTACATACAGTATATATGTAACTTGTACAATAAAATAATATTAAATCTAAAGTTCTTATTTACTTGATGTCTCTGTCCTTCGTCTATGAGCTTGGAATATTTGCCAAACTCTGCAATGGTTTTGATTAGATGTAAACGTTAAACTGACGTTTTTTTTCAACCATGTAGATTTTAGGTTTTGTAACATATATTATGCTCTCTGTTGCTGGAATTTCCGACTTGCTGGTGTTGGAATTAGTCCCAATCTATAGTCTCGCCAACTGAATGCAAGTCTAGCCGCAGTCAAATATCATTCTTTACAGAATTCGAATTGAGTGTTGAGGTATTGTCGTAATAGATCACGCCAATTCGTTTCCGTTGTCGTCGGCAGGTTTCATCAATTCTTCATTGAATGATGTCCAAGTTGTAAGTCGATCACCTGGCTGAATGTTTATGAGCCTGTAAGTACATATGATTTTGAATGATTCATGAGGAAAAAAATAGAATTGTTCAATAAATGTGATGATTCATTCCAAAGTTAGGTACTCTTGTAGAAGCACTTGAAAAAATTATATTGTTTTCGAAATTGGGTGTCAAATCTAGGTCCCCAGAAAGGGTTTGACTAAATGGAAGATAGATAGATAAATAGATAGATATATAGGCTGGGGTGCCTACTGGGTAAGGACCTGGGTACCGGACCTCTTTCATCCGCATGAAACTTCCAACTCTTATGCGTATATGCGAGCATTTATACTTAAAATTGTATCCTGAGTTTGTTAATACTGACTTAAAGTTTGTGCTTATATGATATTATTTTCCAACTCTTGAAAGCCATATGGCAGGTATAGCCCACCATACCTGTCAAAGATAACTAATTTCGGTGACGTAATGTATCTCTACGCAAAATTCCATATCAATTTAATGGCGAAAAATAGTCCATAAATTATTTAACGTAATTTTTAATCAATGTATTGTTTGTACTGCATTTGTTTACAAGAACTGTTGCTTAGTATTCATTTCTTTTCGTTGCATACTACAGTTTGATTTTAAATACCTATCTGGTGGAAATAAAATATTTCATATTTGTTTCTATTTATAGAAATTAAACATATTCGGATAGCGTCGGTGTCCAAAACATCCGCAGCCAATGCCGGTGAATTTAATGTGAGATTTCCATCCCGGAATAACAAGAGACACCCTAAGGATCTATTGCATATTATTGAAAAGTAAGTTGCCATTTGGAAAGGAAAGAATCGAAGAATATGGAAATCTAATTTATCGGAGAGTTTCGATTTCTCGTTCGATTGATTTCCAAAATGGCGGAACTCATGAACTGTTCTGCAACAGTTGATGTTTATTGTAACGTAGGCCTTATTGAAATACATTTAAATGGTCATGAATGGTGTGCTGAAAATTGCTCAAAACTGTCAAATTCGTCATATGTGCATGCACTGATACAGTGTATTGAAGATTGTTTACTCTGAAATGTATTTGGATCTGTCTGAAATTATCTGAACAGAAATAAACAGTGATAAATGTGTGTCTCGGAGTCTGAAGGTGGTGAATCATCGCTGCAGTCTCCAAAATTATTCAGGCCTCTTAGTAAATAAATGTTTGCAGTCATTGGTAGGCTAAAATTCTAAATAGTTAACTAAATATTTTACTGCACAGTCACATAATGTTTGGATCCCCTGTCACCATGATCCTCTAGCCGCAATATTTTGACAGCAAGACTGACCCATTTTACAAATTGACATGACATATTGCTATTGTCTATATTTATAAGTGCGGCCGTCATATATAGTAAAAAGCCCTGGCCTACAATTAGTTGGGCTTCATGATCGCCCGACCCCCCATGCAAATCTACTTTCACAACGTAAACTCATTGTAAAATTGTCGTGTTCGGATTCTTTTAAATAGGGATGTCACACCCACAGGTTTTGTTGGTATAAAAGATGCTTTTAGTTTTGTTTCGGATGACATATGTGGAACATACAAATCTGAGGCTCTGTCTGGAAAAATGGCAATGACATATCCAGAACCATCACAAGAACAACACTAAAGAATATGAAACTAAAGAATAGTGATGATGATGTTGAGATGACAGAAGACACTATTGTTTTCCATGTAATTTCATCACAGAGAATAAAGTGATACATTTGAAATAACACTCTTTGTATCATTTTTCATGTACACATACAATTGAATTTTTCTTTAAATTTTTCGGGCAACCAGATCCACTTTTGAGACACCAAATCATTGGAGTTGTTTGTCCGATAGGGCAGCAGATAGAAAAAAAATAGGGCGACGGCAATCAGGTCCACTTGAGATACTAAATCTTAGGAGTTTATTTGCTCAATTGGAAAAAATTAGGGTGAAGGCTGTAATAAATAGACACAAGAAGTGTTGCAACATGCATCTAGATGTAGGATATGGGGGATCTTTGAAACAAGTTAATATTTTATTTTCAATGCACATAATGCCTTTGCTAACATTTGTGGAATGTTCTAATACGCCTATGAATCACACTCCCTAAATGCTGATAAATAATACCAGTGGTAGTCATTAAATGCAGTTGCAGTATACCAGGTATGCCGGATTTATAGCTACAACTCTGAACTGTTACCGATATTGCATTATTGCGCAGTCTTGATGCAACAGCAGCATCAATGATACCTCTGACCTATGTTTTGTAAAATTCTTCAGTACCTCAATATTATCCTTGAATATAAAAATTACCTTTCTCAGGCAAATGGCAGCTTAATGCCATCAAAGATCTTTTTTTTCCAGAAATGTTCTAGTGGTCAGGAGTTCATCTCCTGGCCACATGTCTGATGCAGTTAAGTTGTCACTGAGTTGAAACCTGAAAATGAACATAACTTTAGTTGAAAGTGAAGAAAAAGTCTAAAACTAAGTAACTAAGGGGCATAAGTTTGTTTTAAAAGGCAAACTAGCAAAAGTAATGATACAATTAATGAGAGAATTGTTGTTACTTTGAATTGTTGGTCAGGCTTCTGGACTAGTATAGCAAAGGGAAGTTCAGAACTTAAGATTTTAAAAAATTACATGTAACAGAACTTTCAGAACCTCAAATGTGAGACCTTTAAGTCTTGTCGCATGAATCTTGGAAGATGAGAAAGTCCACAGGAAACATAGAATTAAATAGTATTGTCTGATGGGTTTTGGCTAGAGCACAATGATTCAGCTTACAACCAATTATTTATTGCAGATTTCGATTTGATCTTTTACATGTATATGTCACAACAATTTCATTTTAGGCACATTTTCGACCTGAAAGCCAAATGATTTCCTCATGCAGACATATTTTTGGTGGGGGGGGGGGGGGTGGGGGGTCCTTCAGAAGCACGATGGAGGCCATTATAAGTGTTTTGTTTAAAGGACTCTAAACAACTTGAAACTTTATGTCTTATAAATGTTGAAGTTGTCTCCCTTTATTGTTATGTTTGTAGTAACGTATCGATTACCAGCATGAAAAGAGGGGATGCAAACATTGTATTGATGTATTGGTCTTTACTTATTGCCGACTTGCTAATCAATATTATTTGTTGTAAAATTGCCAGTGTAAATTGACATGCATTAGACAAGTTTGGTTATTGAATTGGGGAAGTTTTCTTTTAAGTCGGATATTTTATATTTTGAAAGAATTTTTTGTTAGTTTTGCTTTGCAAATATTGTATCTGGATGCACAGGGAAATAGCTACTGTAATATTTTAGTGGAATTTTGCCAGAAGCTTGAGTGAACCTTGGCATATTAGATATATTAAGGTTATGATATGAGAAAAATAAACAGCATTATTCATCAGTAGTATTATAACAGGGGAAGTATACCAGTAATGTATTGAATCCAGCTGTGATGTGAAAAGGTAAAGAAGCTATGTTTGGTTGATATCATGAAGTTTACTAACTATTTCTATTGAATACATTTTTTTTTACAGGAGAAACAGTGCAATGTCAGTTGCTCCCTATTTATCATAATATTGGAACCATATTTTTATTTGAAAGCAGTTTCCAACATGGAATGGAATGGAAGTTACGCTGTATTTTAGAGCTTCATTTCAAATTCTTAGGTTCCAATACAGATTTTGCATTGTGTGGCATTTTGAATTTAATATGTTAGATTACACTATAAATGTATCACCGACCTGTTAAATTTGCATGTTTTGTCAACATTAAAAAGCCTTTTAGCAGTAAAGATGATGTATTTTTCAGCACTGAATTGCTTAACTCTTGATTTTTTAAAATAGTTTGTAATTTGGACAATTCAATGTACCATTGATTCATCAGAAATGGACTGGCTGGAAACTCTATAGCATAATCAGACAGCAGGTACATGATTGTCGTCTTGATATGAACCAGCTCAATTTAAGGCAGTTACTGTACTTTGCCTAGGATAAGAGTTAAAATGGATACCGGAGATCTGGAAGCATAAAAACTTAAAATAATGAGGACGGCATCAAATAATGTTTTCTTGTTTTTCCGTCAGAGTATGGCATATGTGTTGATACCATGTGTAATTAGCATTTGTCATGTATTGTTTCTTATGCAAGCACAGATGCTGGTACATTTTTTACCAAAACTGAAGCTTGTTATTTTACACAAAATGTTGTAGCAGTATTGCTTTACAGTTTTAGTGTTGTTTTGATGTAACATGTCAGATTCGTCCGGAAGTTTTTACTGTTTTACATACTAGCTGTTTTGTAAATGATTTTCATAAACATACTCATTTGGATTTTAAAAACATACATTAAAGCCCAAATGTTAATATGTAAATACTTCTAGATTATGTCTGTTATTACAATCGGGATTTGCAGAATGCATTTAGGATTGTATTTTTGTTGGCTAAGCTTTGTGAATTGTTATTAAATTCTGAATCGGCAAGTGATTCTCTTCTTTGGAAGCAGTGCTGATCATAAACAGCATGCACATTCGTGATGGGATCATAATCTGTGTTCTTCCCTATTCAGTCTGTTTATTTTCAGTGTGATCAAGAAATGGTACAAGTCCAAAATAAAAAAAAAACCACATTCATAAGTAACTTTAGACCTGACCAAGTTAAGAAGTTTCATTTTTAAACTATCTTTATAGGTACTGTATTTTTTTTCTGCAGTATATGTTGAATAAGAGGCCATGTAAAGCTCAAGTTTTTTCTAGTTTTAACAGCCAAATCAAATTTAAAGCTGTCATCAAGGATTATAAGAAATGTTTTTTTATAAAGATTTTGATTGAAATATAGGTCAGATATCATAACCCTACTTTATGAAAGACAACTGGTGGACCACCTGCAGAAAATTCATTAAGGGCAATTTCATACCTGGTTGTCTGAAAACAGTTTGCCTGTTGGGACTGTAATATGAGTACATTTTACTCAAGTTTCATTCATAAAATCTTCACTTGAACATGGAGGGTTGACAGACAGTGTATCACCAGTGCCTTCATATGATACATATATGATACATTTTACTCATGATGTATTTTGCCACAATATGGATAATGGTCTATTGACCTGTGAGGAAGACACAGTGGTGTGAGAGATGGATTGGGCAGAGTCGATTTTCTATTTTAAAATGTTAACAAGATCTTCTGCAGGCCAGCTGAGGGACTAGATGATTTCAATTTACTTCAGCACCCAGGCAATATGAAATGTATCTACATTTGTACAGTAGCTGCTTTACGAAGAGGAAGTGGGCCCTTCATTCAGGCGATCATTCACTTTAACCAACTTCTTGCTCCAATGAACATCTTCACAATGCCCATACATTATGACAAGACTTCCTGTTTCTTGGCTATTATAGTTGGTAAATCTAGACTGTCAGTTTACAGGAGACTTCACTGGACAACTAGACAATGTTAAGATGTCCTATGATTTTATTTTTATAGTCCAGTAAAATGATTGCAGAGCTACTGTCGTGCATTACATACAGTGTTTCTGCATCTTATTAAACATCTGATTTATGTTTGTTGTTAGAAGCAAAAGCAACCACAAAATGAATGTTCAAGAACAAAATGTAGTAAAAAGAGGTTTTAACACTTAAAATATTGACAATATCACGAAATTTCACCAAATTATGGTGTTTTTTTTACAAATGTCATATGATAAGGATTTTCCAACATTTTATTTCTTGCTGTAAAAGTCACAGAAAAGGCTAGCCTGACTACAACTACCGAAAGGTATCAATATGCATGGGAGTGATACTAGGGTCTTGCAAGTTCACCAGGGGAGAAATCCCTGGGGGTCACTGCAGGGACTATAAATAATAAGAAAAAAGATAAGAGTTATCAAATTTTCTCAGTTTGTGATTCAGGAAAAAAAGTTTTGCCAACTTTTTGTAAAAATGTTTTGTCCCAGAGGACTTCTGTTATATTTATAATAGGGATGTAATCAATTCAAACGATATCGATATATCAACGATAAAACACTTTCGATTCGATATCGATTGCCGTTTTGAAAAATCGTATATCGAATAATGTTTTACCGTGCAGTGATCTACAGTTTCACGTTCGAAAATTCCATCTAAACTCAACCTGAATATTAACAATCACTCTACCCATAGATCCGTGTTTTTCTAACGAATGATAATTTAATGGAATGTGGTCTTATAGGCAAAAATAGTTCAGCACTGCCAGGGTTGATATATTATAGACCAGAACCATATGTTTAGTACAAATAAAGTCAAAAGATTTGGTAGAATATGTAGTCAGTGACTTTTTTTACGCCCATGTATCGATATATCGCTGTATCGTTGATATTTATACCCCCAAAACGAAGTTTAGGGGGGTATATAGGAGTCACCCGGTGGTTGGTCGGTCGGTCGGGCGGTCTGTTGCATTTTCCTTGTCCGGAGCATAACTTGAAAACTACTAGTTGAAATTCAATACAACTTCATACAATGGTCAAGCACATTGAGAGGAAGTGCAGTGCACAAGAACTATAACTCCATCTTGACTAATTACAGAGTTATTGCCCTTTGTTACTTTTCCTTGTCCGGAGCATAACTTGAAAACTACTAGTTGGAATTCAATACAACTTCATACAATGGTCAAGCACATTGAGAGGAAGTGCAGTGCACAAGAACCATAACTCCATCTTGACTAATTACAGAGTTATTGCCCTTTGTTACTTTTTCCTTGTCCGGAGTATAACTTGAAATCTACTAGTTGGAATTCAATACAACTTCATACAATGATCAAGCACACTCAGAGGAAGTGCAGTGTACAAGAACTATAACTCTATCTTGACTAATTACAGGGTTATTGCCCTTTTGTTACTTTTCCCTGTCGGGAACATTTTTCGAAAACTACAAGTTGGAATTCAATACAACTTCATACAATGGTCAAGCACAATGAGAGGAACTGCTAAGAACAATATCTCTTTTTAGTTTGTTTGCAAGGTATTATGTTACTACGAACTTCTTCAGTTTATAAAGCAATCCTTTTGGGGGTATTAATCACATTTAGTGATAGCTCTAGTTTAAAATCGATATATCGATACAAATATTTTAATCAATGACATCCCTAATTTATAAGAGTATGTCTGTATTAAAATAATAAGAACATCATTCCATAACTTTCCTAGTTACCCTGCTCTACAAACTAAAAGTAGTTGAGGGATGGAATGACTTCGGTCACATACAACAAGTGAATGTACTAAAACTGAGCCATGTTGTGTGAAAAGCAGTAAAATGCTCTTTGCTGTGACTGTATCATTGAAAATATATATAGACCTGTAGGTATAACAGGGAACTCATGTGATAGAGGCCTATTTCCTTTTCTGGTTGCGATCAGACCTGGCACAGGGCTATCAATTACTCATTTTTGGGGCAAAATTTCAGCCCCATTCGCCCTCCAAAATAGTATGTCCCCCACCCCACCCAATTCAGGTCTAAAATTTCCTCGAAATCCCCCAAAAGTCAGTGACAACCCTGTATGGCTAATTTTAGTTGCTAGTTGCAAAAGCCTTGAGGTAGGGTTTGGTACAGCTTGGCTCAAATACATATAAGTGTTACTGTGTTACCACTTGCAGAGAAATAGTTTTGTAACTAGCTATCTAGGTTAATTGAAGCATCTAAAGCATTTCACACAAAATGCAGAACATTTGAAATTGATAATATCCTTTTGATAGACAAAAAAATGCACAAAAACACATACCTCAAAATGCTGATCTATTGATATAAGAAAACAGATAACCACAGATGTTTCAAAGCCTGCCTCTGTTAGAGTCAGACTGTCTCCATAGCAACCAAGAATGCAGAAATTATCTGAGCAGAGATAATCAAATCATGGGGAAGAAACCATTCTGTACAGTCAGAAGCTCATTCGGCCAGGTTAAAGTTAGGTAGTAGGCCTCCTTAGTTGCGTATAGTTTTTTTTTCGAGGATTTTACCAGAGTTGAATATTTATAGTGGTTTAAGCTAGTTCTAAATCGGTGGTTTAGTGGTTTTTGTGTGTTTTAAAAGTTTTACAACATATTGTGTCATCTGGAGTGTTTTTATTTTGCAGTTGGACTTGTTCGTATTCCGTAGGTTTTGATATAATCTTTTTGTTGTCCTATTAATATTCAGGATTTGTGGGAAAGTGATTTATTTAAATCGGAGATCCGGAGATCGAGAATTTGCGACCTAATGTGATTTGATAGACATGACATGATGGTGCATACAAACAAGATTGTAAACTTTATCTTTAGTTTTACAACTTAGTTGTGCTATGTTTCAAACACTGGATTAAACATTTTAGGATTGGACATTTAGATAAAATTGGGATTTATTACTTGCTGATTGTACAGGTAATTTCACATTTACATTTTTTTCCTCAGGTAAAATGAGTCATATAATTATGTGTGTGTGTAAATGAATATCAAAGATTTCATCTTGTTCAATATAATATTTGAAGGTCATTTTTCTTAAGCAGGTATTAAAGGTAACGTGGCGACTTTAAAATTAATACACAAAAAGTTTTAAGCTTTAAAACTTTATGGACACAGAGTTGTCTAATACCGGATGTAATCTTTTTATTCACTAACAAGAAAAGGGACTGTGATTATGTTTTTATATGGACAAAAATAGCGCTGTATTTGTGCAAAGGGGAATGCAAATCCAAAGCTGCATGATCTTAAATAAAATTGAAATGGGAAGAAGTGGTCCACAACAGTTGCATTAGATGTGAAAAGCCATGCAGTAAGTTAAAAAGGGTCCTGAGTTTTGCTGCAACAATTGTGTACAGTAAGGGGTTGGTTTAGCTTCAAATCCAAGTCGTATATCTACAGGAACTGTAATTATAGAAAAGTTGCATACAGCAGTTTCCTGTATTTCAATTCCCATAATTATATAGAAAGTGTTTCAATTGTTTGACTTGTTTGTCAAAAATCAGAATTTGGTCTGGAAGTTGAACAGAGTTTTTCTTGTGAAAGTGCAATGGCTGAATATTAAAGTAGGTAATTTTATGAATCATAAAATGTATCATTATCTAGTCTCCATATTCCCAGCCTGAATGTAATGATGTTATACATTATCATGTTGACTCATCACTGATAGGTCAGAGACATTTTCCCCCCTTCCTTCTGGTACCAATAATCTAATTGCCTGATAATTGCATTTTCTTGCTATCATTGATATTGGTCAATTAGTACCCATGTGCAACTTTTATTGGGTCTGGTCATAATTCCATAGGGAGTGTCAAACTTACTTGGAATGCAACAAATGTATTCTAAGAATTCCTGACTGCACATACAGTTTAATTTTCTAGAATTTTAGCAGAAATTAAGCCATCTGTCTTTTTGGTTACAGTCTTCATGTGAAAAGGCCAGTTAGTTAATAATGTATTTTATAATAGCTAGATGGGCTGTTGTTGTTTTTTTGAAGACTTAGGTGGTAACTTACATTTTATAAGAGTATGGTGTCAAGTCTCTATGGATGTGTTTTGCATGGGTAAAAGATGAAAGTTGTAGACTCAGCAGTTTGGTTGCACTAAATTTCAAATATTTGCCAATAACTAGGTGACTGTTTGCTTGCTAAAGTTGAATTCTTTCACAATCATAACGGCTTCATTGGGTGAATTATCAGTTGAAAAAGAACCACACCCTCCCCTTGCCGAATCCGACTTATGATCCCAGGCAAATTATACAATATATATCTAATCTATTTTGGTTTTGAAGAACCACAGAACATGGTAATATACATTTACTAGTACGGACAACGCTTGTTTTGAGGAAAAAATGGAATTGCAAATTTCCTTGTACATGGCAAATCTGGTTTCCATGTTGGACTTTTTGTTCAACAAAAGGCATTTGGAGAATCAATTAATTATATATGAAACAGTGGCTTGTAATCAACTTAGTGGAAACACAGAACCTAGCAAACTAGGTTAATGACTTGGTTTTGTGACACAAATAATTAAGTAGAAAATACACAGCTGTAAGTTAAAGTATTACAATATTTATTACATTCATTACATACCATGGTGTAATTTGATGAGTAGATGTATGTTAGGTTCTTTACTTACAATGGGTGTGACATCACTAGGGAGTTCTATGGAAAATGATTAAAATGCCTTCTTTATTTCATGCAAGTTACATCTGTGTTGCGTTTAACTGACAATGACTGTATCTTTTGATAAGGAAAGTGAAGTTTTCTGGCTCGAATGGGGAAAAACAGTTACAGACAATGTGACACTAAGTGAATTTTTTTCTGTTCAAACAAGCCTCACTGACTCAAAACTGTTCATGTATATCCAGGAAATTATCTTCTGCAAAGTACATGACTGTAGTGTCCAGGATCTTTTGAGTCATGACTAAAATTAATATCTTTACTAAATGGTTTGAACTAATCTGATTTCATCAAAGCTGTAAGGTCAAGTGCAAGTTGACAGGTAGAAAGGTGTCATAATACTGTCTGTCACAATGTTATTATCACTGACAAGTTGGTCATTAAATGTATGATTACTTAGTATGGTGGCCTTCTTGGGACATCAATGAAGTGTCAGTTGCACCTAGGTGTTTTATTTTCATCCAGTTTCCCAGTTGATACTTTATGTTGAAAGTTGAAGGATGTGCATTACATGACTGTAGCTTTGAGGTTTTACACAAAGTTTCTAACAGTATTTCAGTCTTGTTTGGAATTAAAGATACATGTATACTAACAAGTTAGACAGCATCTATACCCAATAAGCATCACCTCTGTTTAAGTTACTGACAACACTGTCCAGAATTTTACCATGTAGACTTGAACCTGCAACTTATGGACTCCAAACATCTTGGGTCATTTCAACTAAGATAGCACTGATTTTGGAATGGGCAGCAGTGATGCTGAGATACATGCAATCCAAGTTTAAAGCAGTGTTGTTTAGGATGATAATAGATTAATTAATTTCTTATGGTATGGCTTGTATTTTGCTATGCCTGTTGCTGTACATTCCCTAGTTTAGGAGATTGCTAGAATCTGGTCATTGATCTGACATTTAAATAGTGAACACTTTCATTCATTCATTGATTGCTGGGAACAGTTGCACAGTTTGAGTCATGCTGGAATGTGGAGACATCTGTGTTTGATGATATAGAATAACATGTACAGTGCCACCAGATATTCTTGTTTATAATATGAAAGCATGCCATTGTTTTAAAGGCATCTGGAATACATAAAGATACTATCTGTATATCTGCCAGGCCAGAGGGTTGAAAGTGAAAATATATGTATGTTCTAGCTATCAAACATTTGATGATACCAGTTTTATGAGCTGTTGCAGTCACTGTTCCGATTTTAACATTTCTACACACCATGTACTCTGTTTGTTTAAGTTGCAAATGTTACGTAGGTGTTGCTGCAGTCTGACTTAAATTTTGGTTTTATGTATGTACTGTAGATGAATGTATTGAAGGTGACATACATGATGATGAAGGTATGTAAAGGTATGAGAAATAAAATGTAGCTGGAATGGATGACTGCCTGGCGTTAAAAGTGTTGAATGTTTAATGTTTGCTTGCAGATGTCAGTTGAATATGATACATTAGGTGATTTGCCCCCAACAGATTTTATAGCTACAATAAACATGTATTTTTTTTACATTGCTGTATTGACCATGTCACATATACCATGTTGGGATTGGCTGATTTTGCCTAAAAAAATGATGCTTTATTGTGAAATATGTAAGTGCAGGCTTAAACAGACTTCTTCCATGAGTTGTATAGGTCTATTCAGATTCCTTAGATGAATCACATCTATAGGCCTATTCACACTGTTTAGAATTTAGTCTCATGATTGTTAATTTAATTGGTTGTTGAGATATACAAAACTTGATGATGCTGTTTCTGTTTCTATAAAGCTACATGTATTTATGTTTTTCAGGTGTGTAGTGGCATAAGGGGGCCACAATGACGGAGGTAGACAACATGCCCTCAACGGGCGTCCGTTGGGAGTCTGGACAAATTGAAGATGACTTTGAAGGGGGAAATAACTCAGCAAAACTGTTTGAAAGATCCAGAATCAAGGCTCTAGCTGGTAAGTTACAGCAAAAGAAATAAACCTGACAAGTGATTGTAGAGAAAGAATAATTAATGCATAAGAAACTGCTGACATTCCAGTTTTAATCTTTCTTAGTAGTGTGCAGAATTGTAGCTGTACAGCTGAACTGAGCACTTACGGACTTAAGGTGATCTATATTGATTAACCTTTGTTCTTTCTGTCCGTCTATGAATAGTTGAGGCAATTATGTAGCAGAAACATCTGACAGTTTTTGAAGTAGGTCTGATCACACTTGACCAGAATGTTAACCCAGCTTAAAACTGTGACACAAGTAAGTCAAAGACTGGATCAGTTGACAGGGAAAGAGCTATCCAGGGTAGCCTCGCCACCAGGCTATATGATACTATATTTTCATTTTTTAAGCAGAATATCTACTGACAGGGCTTGATCATCCTACATGATTGTGAGTTGCAACAAAGGGAGTTAATTGAGTAAGGAAGAGTAAATAAGGACTAAATGCTAGTCTATATCCAGGGTAATCATTGAATGTACTAAAAAGCTATGGGTTTAAAGGTCGACAATTTATGGACAGGTTTTAGGGTTGTTTTTGCTGACACAGTCCTATAAATTGCATTCAGGAGCTGTTTGCTTGCAAATCAGAAGTCAAATATTGAATATTTGATGAGTTCTCAGTAAAGGTGACAGCTATTTTGTATCATCTAGGAAATGTGCAGAAACAGTGTGAAATGAGCCCTGCCTTACATTAGAGATTGTAACAGTGCCAAAATTGTTGCAACTGCCATCACAGAGAAGTTTCAACCTTGACATATTGCGACTGCATTAAAGAGCATGTCTGTGCCAAGAAAATGTTTGGGCTGAAATGTTTCTGACAGCAGCAGTTAGTGTATTGTGATTATAGAATAATAAAACTTGGGTACACCCTTCAGTCTCGAAGAAATTTTGCAGAAATTGCATGGCCTTAGCTATTAAATTAGTTTCCAAAATGGCAAGTCTTATCTTTCAGCTGATAATATGTGAAAATAGAAAGTAAAGATTGAAGCTGTAGGCAGACATGGTTCAGATGTCTGCTCCTGTGTTTCATTTAAATTTATAAATCATAACTAAATTAAGTTAAAGAGTGGTTGCACCTTCAAAGGTAGTAAAAAAATCCTCCCCTATTTAAATTTATTGGCTTTGGATCGCTCATTGAAATGTTTATCTTTGAAAGTAATTACATTAGGGTTTGTTAAACATGAAAGGCCGGGAAATGTAGAGATAGAATGAAAATATTTTGTTAAGCGACTTGACAGAAGAATCAAGTTTTGTCATAAATACTGTAGAAGTCAACACTGCATGCAATATTTATATTATTTAAAGATTGTTATTTTGTTACATTTGCCAAATATTTATAAACCTCAGCCGAAATTAACAAATTGTATCAAAACACTCCTTAAGGCAAGAGCGAGTAAGAAGTGATTTTAAGATGAGTATTTACATTTTTAACACGGTCTATCAAACTTTTTACAAGGGATTTATGTAGAAATAAGATCATCACTTCCGAGAGTTGTTTACAATTACTTAAACAAGCTAAAGCATGGTTTCTCTGTTTTTAGCTCACCTGAGCACTTAGTGCTCAAGGTGAGCTATTGTGATCGTTTGATGTCCATCGTCTGTATGTCTGCACTTCAGCTTGTATATATGCAATACTGGCTACATTTTTCATTGGATCTTCATGAAAACTTTTATCAGAATAAAATGTAGGTTGAGTTTGGATATAGGTTATCTCAGGTCAAAATCTACTGTACAGGCCCCATTCCAAAATCTTAGTTTTCTTAGTAACTGCTTACTTTTTCACCTTTATCAGATTTATGTTTAATCTTGAAGATTCAAGTTTGTCGAGTCTTTTACCCTTTATACATTCTACACTTGTTAGTATTTGTGGGGAATGTTGTTTAGCAAGTAATTTACACTAAGTAATTCTTAAGATTCTTAAAATTCTTAACATTCTCAAATTATTTTTCGCTCAACTGACTTGCAATTAGTAATTTACAATATTTTTTTTTTTTTAACATTTTATTTTCATAAAAAATAAATCTTCCGTTAGTTAATGACAACCCCCCCCCCCCCCCCCCCCCCCCCCCCATATTTCTTTTTTTGGCTCTTTAACTCTCCAGGTCACCAGAGCAAATCATAGAAATACGTTGTTTGCAATAAGAGCTTAGATCTCCATGAAACTGAACAAGTGTCTTGGTGAAATCTAGGTCTGGAGGCTGCATTTTTCATTGGATCTTCATGAACATTTGTCACAATCAGTATCTTGATGAAATGGTTGAGCTTAGAAATGGGTCACAGTATTGGTTGGGTCAAAACAAGGTCAGCAGGTCCAATGCTAGTATAACATTGTGATCCATGCAAGAGAGGCTGTATGTTTTATTGGATTTTTATGAAACTTTGTTAGAATAATTTTGTTGTTACACTTTAAATCTAGTTTGCAAATGGGTCATAATTGGTCAAAAACTAAGTCACTGTGGCAAATCAAAGGAAAATCGTGTTTACATGCTATGGACCACATTTGACCCCAAATTATCCTAAAAATAGGTTAGAATGATTGTATCTATGATACAGGTTTGTCACTGGGTCACATGAGGTCAAAAATTAGGTCACAAGGTCATATCAAAGGAATACATTGTTAACACTAGAGGTCACATTTTACATTCAATCATCATGAAAATGTATCTCATAGTTTTCTTGATGGGGAATGTCACTCAGGTGAGCGATATAGGGTCATCATGGCCTACTTGGTTTTTGTGCTGGAAGTTGCAATCCTGTATATAGCTGTGCTCTGTCTTTTCTATTATGGTAATATGTTCCTCACAAAGTAATGTTCTAAGGGTTTTCCAGGTCTAGCTAAGAAACCCTTGATTTGAATAGATTTAACCTGAACAGTTTTGTTACAGCTAGGTAGTATTCTGGGAATCTTGCTTATTACAAATTTTACAAATTTGCCTCTTTTCTAGGTGTGAAAGTCGTTTTCCTAGGTGCAAACTGAATTTTTTTACAGATAATTGTATGTCTGGTTGGCTCTGCACCAGGAATATTAAGAGGTCTGTAGGATAAACACTTCAGGTTGTCTCCCTTTTATTTGGTGCTTTACTATCAGTTTTCAATGTCAACTGCATCCTTTTATAAGATAACTCCAAACTTTGTAGACACGAAAGTAAAAAAAATGTTAAAAATTTTATAGCATGCAATTACCCTACATTGTCTATTATTTATGACAGGGTGAAAGTAAAAGTATCTTTTTTCAGAAATAAATTTACTATAATGTATATGTATATGATTGAGCTGTCAGCTCATTATTTGTACATGAAAGGTATAAAACATGTTATCTGAACTAGAACCAGAAAAATGAGAATCTTTATGAATGAAAAAAAAAATTGAGGAGTCACTCACTTGTGATTGTGACCTGCTTTTTTTTTGGATAACAGGATTTTGTAATAGACATTGTAATAATTGGAATATTTTAATGTGTGGGTTTTTTTTTGGAAAAAAAAGAAACTTTCAGGTTTTTGAATGGACAGTAAGATGTGAATTCAGGAGCTTATTTTTCGAATAATGTGACTGTGCATTAATTAATGAGAAAGTGTTTGTTATTTTTTGTCTTTTGCTTCTCACCTTTCTCTGTTTGAACTTGGTCATTAATCTTAATCCAAATTCATTGTCATGAAATTCATTCTCCACATTGTTGCACTCAGCTGTTTTCATTTTGTCTATACCATCAGTTCTGTCGGACATATATTGGTAAAGATACAGGGAACAATACAAGGCTGATCCAGGGAAAGATACTGTTTTAATTTATTTGCCATTCCAGAAGTGCCATTTTATTCTCTCCAGAGATCTAGATCTCTTGGCTTCAAGAAGGCCTCTTTCCAGTCATTGATAGTAAACATTGATAAGAATTCCAGTATTACAATGTAGCATTTCTCTGAGTCTCAGAATTAGTTTATATGTTTATTAACAAAAAGTACAGTTTTTCTGTGTATATTTACTTTATCAGGTTTATGTTTTATACAAAGAACCTCATTGAGTTATTTTCACTTTGTGTTTTCAAGCACCTGGTCATTTGATCTTAATTTTTCAAACAGCCAGAAAAGAAATACTGTGAATACTCATTTTGACAGGGTTTGCATCATAAAGTGTTGCAAAGTTCTGAGAAAAGAGATTTTTTTCTTATTTATACTTTTCGAAAACCTTCTCCAGAGCATTATCATAAGTAAATAATACTTTTCCAATGGCTACATGTATTTTATTTGTGGCATATAATACATAGCACTTAAAATTTTAAGCAATCATGAAAAAGTTTATGTTCTGCGCTTGATAATTTGCCACCTTTTATGTAAAAATCCAAAGTAAGTTATATGTGTATTTTCAGACAGACTCATGGTATATTTTGCACGGTTATGTTTCTCCTTTGCTGAGTCATACACATACTGTAAAATAGAAACATAATTTCTGTTTCTTACTTGAGTTTCATACAAAATAACAGTCAATTTGGCTTGTTTTTTTTTGCGCAACATGCGAGATGTTTGATGTGAAATGCAGGAGTAATTTATGTTTGTCATTATCTATATATGAAAATCATACATAACTTACTTGTAATTTGCTGCAAAAGTGCATCGTTAGATTCGTCACACTTGAAGTTCACAGTACGCTCATGAAGGGTCGTCAGCCAGATGTGAAAACTCAGTCTTCATTATTCTTCATTCCTACTGTCAAATGCCTGGTTACTTGATGATTGCAAGGCAAAAAAAATGTGGCTCTCCCTTAATTGTTTATGGGGTAACTGCATATTCAGCTCCGTTTATTTAGATTTATTGTTTCCATTTTTCCTGTACCTTTGTAGCGGTCATTTGCTTCCAGTTTTTCATGGCAGCTAAGGATTCTTTCTGCATATTAGATTTCTCCATGTTTTTATTTGTGTTGCCACCACAGCCCTTTTGCAAATAATCTCAACCTGTTCAAATGTCGGTTTTTGGCTTTGTTTCAGCATCTGAGATGACCAGTGCATATGTGTATTATTATTTACTGGTTCTTGTTCTTTTCCGTCAGTTAGTTCTGTCACATTAGCTCTTGGCTCAATATTAACATCACTAACTTCTTCATCATTCTGTTGATATTCCTTTCTTTCAGGATGTCACCCTGTGTCTTTAAATCACTTGTCTCCATGCGATAAAGCAGTTTCGGAGGTTAAATTCACATATTAAAGCCTCAGATAATGCGGTTCATAGCGATCGGGAGATTTTGAATAGTTTAGTTATCTTATCCTTTATCATAAGTGTTTTACAATGAAGACAAAGTCCATGAAAGAATAACTGCATCGCAGCATGTTCTGCATTGCTGTCTTGCTTGTTCGGCTTAACTTCCAAGCTCTTGAGACACTGTCTATTTAGCACAGTTTGAAAAGTATTAAGTTTCCTGTATAACCTATTCAAATTAATTTGGCACTTTAAACAAAGTTGTACTAGCTCTTTAGTTCCTTTTGCAAACAATATCACCGTTGTCACCCGAGTAATATTAATTACGGTTTCTTAACTGTCGCTCCAGTTCTTTTGAATAACTAAAATGACACTCTTCGGAAGTACACTCATAATTTGAATGTGTAATGAGTTATAAAGATGCTTTTATCATTCCAAACGTTTGTCTTTATGCATTCGAAACTATAGTTATGATTTCAAGATTGTAAGTGAGATAACGGAAGATTTGGGACAAACGCTCCAGCTAAGGTCATGTGCATGAGGACTTTATAAGGCGGTGAAATACTAGCTGTATATATGAGGGACGGAAACAACCTTCTTATGGAAAGGAAATAAGCTTTTACACAATTTCAAGGGCGTACAGTCTTGATTATTTAATAAGTACATGTGCTCTTTCGGTAGTAAAGTGAGTAGGGATTTTAATTAGTTGTGGATTGAATAATGGAAGTGAATGGGTTGGCATCGCCAACTGAGGTAAAATCCTTAAGATATTCCTTGGCAGATGTGGCTGTTGGAGAAAGATTCATTCAAGGGAAAATTAGACAGCTTGCAGGTAAAAAAGTTATGCAATTAATTGTTCAGTTAATGAGCAATGTTTTTTTAAATTGGGTCAATTTGACAGGTCTTTTAACATATCAGCACTACTGTTTAGTTATTGGCTGTAAGTCAAATGATAGGACAATAGGTAATTCATTAAAATTGATTTCTCTGTTTTAAATATAGCGGTTGAGCAATTATAATAGAGTTTAATAAGTTCACAGTTTATTATCTCTTACATATATATACTGCACAGTATTAAGGTTGTGTGAGTCACTCTTGTTTGAAAATAGCAAGGTCACTACCCACCTACTAGACCTTGATGGAATGAAGGAGAGTTTTGATATATTTTGCTTATAAATGACAAATTTAGTGATTTTCTTATCACAGGCAAATATTGGAACAGCAGCTATAAAGTGGAGTATTTGCTGAAATTGCTACTTTATCTCTGTCAACAGCTACTGTCTGCAAGCAATTTATATTGTCAGTCTGTCACAGTCTCATAGTCAGATTAGTTTCTCGACCATATAAGAGTCCATGGTGCATGTACTCTGGTTTTAGCAGATGCTTTCTCTGTGAATTTTCATTCTTCAAAGACTCTTTCTACCCCCACAATGTAGTTTGTCTACTTCTGTAGTGAGTTAAACGATGTATCACTGTACTGGTAAGGAATCCAGGAACTTTGTTTCATAGAGAATGCCATATGTCTTAGTTGAATGTCCTTGCAAAGCTGTTGTTCGAAATTTCAAGTGCAAACTGTTAACTGGGGAAAAGGCATTTTGCATAAACAGTAAGTACAGTACCTTATAAGAATATGAACCTAGACATACAATTTTCATCTAAATGCAACAGAGCTGAGACAAAGCGCTTTTGAAATAATCTTGATGAAAGTGAATTGAAAGGTTTGTACTAGAGGCAGAAGCTTTAATGACATGTTTCAAATGTTTGGTAGGTTGTAGCTTGAACTGAGCTCTCTGCTCCTCCTCCCCATAACCCTACTCCAGTCTGTTCAGTAATATAGGAGACTCGTATGTTAAAGCGACTGCACTCCAAATTCTTAGTAAATTTTAATTTTTTGGTAAAATCAATATATCAATTTGTCAGCATCAAGATTATTTTCTTTGTGTAAGAGCTAAAAAAAAGGTAGAAAAAGTATTTACCCGAGCCAGGTTTTGAACTCGGATCTTTGCACTACAAAAATTTACAGCGGCTTAACCCACTACACTACGGAGTCGCTGATTTGATGCGAGAAAAAATTGATATACCATAGAGCCCACCCCCGTTAGTCACGGGGTGATATATTCTACAATAAAAGTAAGCAAACAACACTTTTAATTGTTTCTTTTGTTAGAAAACTTGTCACGTTATCACAATACAATGCCCTGACTGATACAGTAGACTGTCCTGAAACTGCAAATTTCTTGTTAACGTAACTTATTGGAGACTCATATGTTAATATCATTATCATGTGAGATTCACTGCAAAAGATCATGGATTTAAGACAATGGTTTACAAACTTCTGTAGCCATCCCAGACTGTTGATATTAAAGCCATAGATGTCATTTGCCCTTACTGTTGATTTACCCATCCCGGCACTTGCCTATTATTGATTTTCCCCATCTTGCTGGTCCTCTTTGTTGGTTTTCCCATCTCACTTGTCCTTATTGAATTCCGCATCTCATTTGCCCTTAATCTTGGTTTTCCCATCTCATTTGTTCCCATCCCCTTGTTGATTTTCCCATCTATAGATCTCACTTGCCCTTCTTGTTGTTTTCCTCATCCCACTGTAACTTGCATCCCTGAACACATAATGTGTGTGTATGAAAGGTTTAAAACGAAATTTGCATTTTGAGTGTGTGTAAAAGATTGCAGTATTATGTCATCCTTTTATGAAATTATTTTCCTGGGCTCATTAATCATACTTGGGACATGGTTAGACAGCTTGCTATGCCTTCATCTGCACTTGAAAATAATGACTTTCATCTCTCTCTCAAATTGTAGAGGAGATCTTGTGTTGTTATTATTGTGGTTGGTAGAAGAATGAATGCAACTGCTGCAGTCTGAACAGGTGTTTAAGTAACTTATTCCAAAATGCGATACATACAATATTTGGTCATTGTCTTTGATTGTTGTGTTATTAGGTAAGGCCATGTTTTTTTTGCCAGTTAATGAGTTTTTTTACAGAACAGAACTAATACTGAATGTACTTCCTGTATCGTTAAGTAAGGTTTCTGATGTGAGTTTAGGGGTATTTACTCAGCACTCTAAAAACATGTTTACTTTGGCCGTTGATTAACTCAGTCGGCAAATGGAAAAGCTTTTCGAGGTTTTTAAGCTGTATTTTTGTTGTACCAGTTTCTTCATGTGCAGCTGGTATTGATGTTACATTTTACAGAAATTCTTAGTTTCTGAGTTTATAGATCATCAATAAGGTTAGCATTCCTAATGTTTATCTGATGTCGGACATCTCTTTTTCATTTTAATTAATCACTTGCAGTACAGCTAGATAAGGAGAAATTTTTAGTACTTTATTTCATATTGAACTACACAGGGTACATACATGTCTGTCATACAGAGAAGGCATGCTTATCTGCCATACAGTGAAGGCATCATACAATCATGGCTGCTTTAAGCAGGGTTTACATATAAACAAGTTCTTGTTCAAGACATTAAGATAAGTCAAAGGTATGGCTTGTACAAGATTTTTCTACATAAGATCTAGTAAGAATTTGCTTTTGTCAGAAGTGTTCTTCTTCAGAAGGTTGCACTAATTGATAGTAGACTGGCATTCAGTCCTTACATTCACTTCTAAGTGATTACCTGCCCACTTATTTCTCTAAATTCCCTCCCTTTGCCACCAAAAATGTTAGATGATTGATTGAGCCCTTTTTGAAAAGTAAAGACTGGAAGTATTTTGCTTAGAGTTTTAATGAACTGTATTATCATCTAGCCTTGTGGCGAGGCTATATTGATAGGCAATTATAGAATCTAGTATCGCATATGATAAACATGCTGATGTGGAATTCCAGGTTATGTAATAGATTGCTTCAAGAGGTAATGGTTATATAGATACTCTGTGTACAGAATCATGTACTGAGTAATTAACTTGAGTGTTATCTGTAGTATGTTGTATTTAATGTTTGTTTATCTGATCCAGGATGATAACAACACTAATTGCAATCTTGCTTCTGATGAGGAAGATGATAAAAGCGTTTTTGGTCTGTCTTGAATATTATGAAAGCATCTTAATCATGTTAATTGTATAGTAATACCCAATAAAACATGATTGTACAACACATTAGTGTGTTGCATTTGATTATATAAATTCCATTTTGTTTTGATTGTGAAGAAAATTTTAGGCTTTACTGGGTAATATTTGTGTCAAACTAGTACTTGCCTACCCTTGATGTCTTATGATAGAAAAATGTGTTTATTTCGATACCTGTGGGAATTAAATACTGCAACCTCTAAAGGACAGCACACTCATAACTGTCTGATACCTGATACTGTCTCATTGTCTAAATGGTTTGAATATATATAAGTGAAACAGCAAAATCTAAAGTGAAGTCTAGAAAATTTCTCAGAGTTTGTCAGCGGCTGATATGTATTGCAGCTAAAACTACGGTTACAATCCCTATAGAGCAAGGATTCTGCCAGAAGTTCAGAAAGACATTTGTCTCAGATAAATTTATTATATAACACCTTGAATAATATCCTATTAACTGCTTAGCTGAAGATATTTAAACCCACAAGGGTGCATGGGTTTCTGAGATGAAGCTTTAATTGAATTTACAGAAACTTAATTTTTACTTTCAGATGAGAGAGAGTCAGTGCAGAAAAAGACATTTCAGAAATGGGTGAACTCTCACCTGGCACGTATTGGGTGTCGGATCAATGACCTGTACATTGATCTGCGCGATGGCAAGATGCTCATGAAGCTTCTCGAGATCCTCTCCGGAGAAAGACTGGTAGGGATTTTATACTGCTTTCTTAATGCATTGTCTGTAAGAGATCTTACACTGTGTTTCAACTTTGTTTTAGTACTACAGTGTACCCTATGTCTGCATTGAGATAACATTCTGCAATAGTCAATAGTTGCTGGAGAGACTATCCTGTGAAATTCTTTTATTGATTAACATAAAACCTCTAAACATGTTATGGTTTATCAGTCTATAGTAAAAGCTGTCTGATTGCCTGTCTGTGAATGGCCTCAGTTCTTTGATTTAAATTGTTTTTGTGTGCTTTCGGCGCTTTGATTATGTATCAGTCTTGTTAAATTTCAGCCCACATGTGTGTTGTTTTGGTACCGAGAAACCCTGTCTTTATTTTCCTGAAAAGTACAAAAACATCATGTTGATTTCCTATTAGATTTCCATTGGGGGAAGTGCAGTAGCTGAGTCAGTGAAATTATTTATTGATAAGCGAGAGAATTTCATGCTTTTACTGGGATAGAAAGTGATCAATATAAAATGTATTTCTTGCTTGTTATTGTGAATCATTCCATCAGTGATATCCCTGATCCAGCTAAAATTCTATAGTTGACTTGTCCATTCTAGCACAGCTTCATAAAAATAAAGTGACTGAATATTAAACAGTTAAGATCTCAGTTAGACTGTACATGCAGTCATGTAGACTTGATCATGATCTGCACTGGTTGCTAAAACATTTATAATACCTTAAACACCTTCAAAGTACAGGTATAATGCCCCAAAAGCTTGGTCTCTATGGAAAGTGTTAACTGTAAGGCTTAACATCTTAGTTGAACATGGTCACCCACAGATAAACAATTCAGTATTATTTTAGGCGTGCCTTTTAAGTCTTCGAACAGGCACTTATCAAGTTATTTTTGTCACATTTCTAGTCTGTAGTAAATAGTTCCTCTCAATATCTACTTAAGATGTACTGTTGCTCTTAGTTATTTCCAGAGCTCTTTATTTTGCAAGTTTACTTGATTTCGATTTTTTTTTTTGCAAGCTGTAGAATAGAACAGAAATTCTGCAAGTTCTTGATATAGCAGGAGCTTCATTATAGAATAAGGAAACTTCACTGAGGCTTTAATTTGTATAGAAATACAACTGTTTTTGGTGTTATTATAACTAATTGGTAGAATCAACAAGTTGCAGAGTTAACTTTCATTTAGTGCCTGAGTTGTACTAAGGCTTAAAAAAAGGTCTGTTTCCTGTAACACTACTGACCCGCCTTTTTTTACCCCCACCCAAATTTGTTTATGAGTCTGAAAAAAAATGAGGATAAAGAAAATTTATGTTTTCATGGAATTTGATGTATTTTCTGTGTTCAAAATTATTTTATTTATTGATTTCTTCCATAAATAGTACATCAAAGACCTAAGTTATAGCTGAATACTGTTCTTACTCACATTAAAAATTTATAATAAAAATAATAATTCCTTACCCCCTGACCCATCTTTTTCAGCATGTTACAGGAAACAGACATTATTTTTTTATGCCTAAGTGGTCAAGCTTGCATCTAATGAATAAAACTGAACACACATTGTACTATCATCTGTTCATTAAGGACTATGTTATTACAAAAATGCTTTGTTAGTACAAGCTGTTTGTCTATCATCCTATCAAATATTTTTTTATCAAATTCATGCCATGCCAAAATGTCAGAGGTAAACTTAATAAAACATGGTATGTACATTAACTCCAGTTTTGATGAAGCTACTTTTATCCAAGTGTGATTAGATGGAGCTAGGGAGATAAAAGGGAGGAAATATCATGATTGGTCTAAATGATAAGTACTTCTTTGCAGGATGAAGGTTAATTTAGATTGTTAGATGTATATGATTTCCTAACTATAAGCAACATTATTTGACTGCCAGGGCCTCCAGTACCATCTGCAACTGTAAATAACATTCAGCAACATGGTGATAGAAGTTTGAATTTGTAGACTTAAAATTTTACCGAATGTGTACAAATTTCAAGCCTCTTGATTATATAATATTATTATAAGTCTTGTCTTGGCAAAAGAAGAAGAGTCAACAGTGCCCAGAAATCAGTATTTGGCAAAGAAATGACAGCAGATTTTCGATTGCTTAAGGCCCAGACTATATCCTGAAAGACGGAGTGTTCTGTAGCTTTTCACAGTCATTAGTTTGAATAATGTGAATGGTACATGCAATGGTTTGTGTCATAGAGGCTGGTAATATCAAGGCATCACCATTAAATCAAAAATAGCTGTAACAAAATTACTTTGAAACCTCAGTAAGTCTTGGGATATTATTTCATTCACCAGTAAAGAGGTGATACTGCGTATAATTATGTCTGAGACTTGCTGCACTTGTATTTATTAAAGTGCTGTGTGTGATGTATTGTTTAGCAAAACTTGAATCAGTTTTGCATGAACAAGGTAAATTGCTGCAGCTGTAAGGGCTGTGCACATAATACAAGCAAATCCTGCAACTTAAAGTTACTTTCAGAAAGTCATTGATGAATGTCAAGCAGGTGTTGATAAAGGCAGTCGGTTCTGTTGAAGTTCTGTTGCCTTGATACCCAACAGACTCAAGCTTATGATCAGAGCACTCAATCGCTGGATATATTATGGCATAATATTGTGTGAAGATGAAAAGCCTTTCAGAGTCTCCTAATGGCAGTCTACTTAAATATATATAATAGTATAGAGAGATACTAAACATGAGAGGACAAAAATGAGCTGTTATTTCTGTATTTACTGCTAACTGTATGTATCTTCTGTAGACTTTATTCAGGATTTCAGACAACCCTATCATTTGTATATTTTGCACACCATTTGAAATTGATGATGAATATCATTTTTTGTACTGTTGAAAAAAGGTTTAGTTTATCCATACTTTTCAATTTCAGCCAAGACCAACTAAAGGCAAGATGCGAATTCATTGTTTGGAAAATGTTGACAAAGCTCTTACATTCTTACACGAACAGCGTGTACATTTAGAGAACATGGGAGCCCATGATATTGTAGATGGCAGTAACAGACTTACACTTGGTCTCATATGGACCATTATTCTTAGATTCCAGGTAGGTGAAAGGAAGCGATTTTCTTCTTTTTCTACAAGGCTCTTCACAAGTCTTAACTGACAGAGACCCCTGTCCCTCTTCATGGAAAATGTATTTTTTTAATATTCTACATAGTTTTTTTACATGTATGATGAAATATTGCCTTTTACACATTTATAAGAAAAAACACCCAGATAGTAAAATGTTTCTTTAAATTTCCAACAATGTTTGATAACATGAAAAGCTACTGAAAAGATTTTGAAACTAATAGATTAAGATGATTTATACAAGGTGGGTCATTGTTCCAGTTTTATAATTGATTTTGCATGATGCTATCATGAATATTTTGTCCTAGTTTTGATTCTAGAAACCTTATTCATGTTTAATGATGTGCACCTAATTTTTTATCAGCATTATTCTCAGAATAGATCATACATTATCCAGAAAGTGGCATCTGGTAAACCACATGTGTTTCTGGAATGATTAGTATGCAGTTTGCAACATATTAATAATCCACAGGGGGGAATATATGATACATGGACTCTCTCAGCAGTACCTTCTTACCTATATGTACTGTTAATTTGGAAGAATTTGTGATGACTTAATTTTTGATGAAGATATCTGGAATTACCAGGTATCCATTTCTTACCTAGCAACTGGACTGCCTTGAAGATATAGCACAAAATTGTATCCCCCTTATTGTGGTTGCCATTGTTAAGACTTTTTGAGAAAGCCTCTCTTAAGGACCTTGATCAAACTTAAAAAGCGTACCCATGGATGCAACCTTTTTTGGGTCTCGATTATATTAATCTAGACAAATATAGCTAAAGATCTAATAAAATTGCATTATATTTTATGGAAGGTTAGGTTTACTTTAACCTGGTTGTAAATAATGGAAAGAATTTGTTTAGGATATGGTTACAGATGGATTGGATTATTATACAATCTCGCTTCACCCTGACTTACTCAGTCATACGATAGGCTATTCTCTGTCTCAGAGGGTGATCTTAAAACATAGGTCATTTATCCCTTGAAATAATTATTCAGAGTACAGACCATAGGAATAAAAAAGCATTTTCAATAAAGAAGACAATGAAATAACGTTAGAGTTGCATTAGAATGTAATAGGAATATTGAATTGAAGCCAGTGATTAAGAAATGTTAAGTCAGTATGTACTGGCCCTCTAAGAGAGCCTTGTTGCTGCTTGACCATAAATAATGCAGTCCAAAAACAGATTATTCAACGACAGATTCATGTAGGGTACGAGTAGGGAAAAGGTGAGATACAGGAAAATAGTGTTAAATGTGAAATGCCCACTTTTAAACAGAATGGTACTGTTACTGTAAATGGTAAAATTAGGACAAGAATCACCTAGGATACAGGTGGTTCCTTGTGTAGATATACAAATGTTCTTAGCTCATTCACGTCTGGTCAGATACCTTAGTTTAGTGTTGACCTCTAGGCCTGATGCTTACAAGATGTAAGTTTGTCAGTATACAGTAGCGTAATTATGCATTCATTTTCTCTTCTTGTCACATTGAAAGATAATTTTAATGTTTACACCATTATTCAAAATTAACCTTATATTACTTATTTGAATGTATAATCTTATGAAGTAGACAGTCTTTCCTATGATAGTGAATATATCTCTTACTTAATTATGCAAATTTCGGATGTTACTTCCCGAAATATTTGTATGACAAGCGATTTGGAAGTGGTAACATGTCATACCAAGGGCATATGAAACATCTAAAATTCCGCTGAGTTATATATTGTACATACTGTAAAAATCTGCACATAGTGTGGGTACATTTTTTGTTTATTTGTTAAAACAGGTTGGTTTGAAACTTACCACTTGTTTACATCATAACCATCTACAGACAAGATGTACATAACCATTTGTCAAGGTTGACAAATTATGGCCCTTTTTTACTTAAAAAGTGTATTGAGCTTGGTTATTTTTGTACCACCTCCTTTATTTCAAAACCATTAGGTATTGCTTTGAAACACCATACTTGTTTACCATCACGACCTTCATCACAGACAAGGGACTAACTCTGTCAAGGTTTTTGACAGAATTATGCCCCCTTTTCCCTTTTAGAAAATACATTGAATAGGGAAAATCCACTTATTGCCTTAACCCTTTGAGTATTGCTTTGAAACTTTTAATGCTATTTCACACAACCCCCACTGTACGCAAAAAAGGTAACTCTGTCAGGGATTTGTTTTAAAATTAAGGCCTTTTATCGACTTAGAATCTTGGTTAAGTTTTTCGTACCCAGTCCACTTTTTGACTGAACTGTTTGAGATATTATTGAAAGTGGAATCTTGTTTACTATCAGATCCAAAAACAGGGCAGGAGAAGGTAATTCTGTCCAGGATTTTATTTGAATTATGGCCCTTTTTGACTTAGAATTTCAGTAAAATTTTCATTCTTGTCCACTTGTGACTTAACCATTTGAGTATTACTTTGGAAGTTGGAGTTCTTGTGCCATCATGAGACCTATCTGTAAGCAAGAGAAGATAACCTGTGAATGTTTCTTATTTGTCTTAGAATCCTAGTTAAAGTCTTGTGTGCCCTTAACTGTCAAAGTTTTGTTTTATAGGCAGCCTAAAAAGGAGCCTGTCCTTCTGACAGCTCTTGTTTGTTTATTGTAAAACAGATCTGCAACATTAGTACAATGTACATAACCTTGTCATGGCTTTAAATTAAGTCGTAGACAGTAATAATGTATTACAATAAAAAGTCCCACAACCTTACATAGCTTGTGCCAGGGTGCCATCCATGGTATAGAACAGACTAACTTGCTCTGGCATATATAATATCGTAGACATTTGGCGGGTATAAAAGACTTGATATATATTATTCGGCAGCATTTTAGTAAATCATGCTAAATGGCAGTGTGCTGTCTTCAGTGATTGGAATTTTGTTTATCTTGCATTTCCATCTGGGCTACTTGAGATAGGCCTAAAGTAGAAAGTCATTTATCGCAGAGTAGGAAAATGAAACACTGTAGAATTCAAATGGATTTGTCACGTGAAGAAGTTAAAATTTCCTGCATTTACAGAAAGAGAGTTTCAAATCCCGGGGACTTGTATGTATTAGCCTTCCATTGTAGGCGTATCACTAAATCAGGAATGGTCTATTTTTAGATTCAAGACATCACAATAGAGGAGGCTGACAATAGTGAGGTAAAGTCCGCTAAGGATGCCTTGTTACTTTGGTGCCAGATGAAAACTGCCGGATATCCAAATGTCAACGTTCGCAACTTCACCACCAGCTGGAGAGATGGTCTCGCGTTCAATGCTCTCATTCACAAACACAGGTAAACATGACGGCGGTTAGGTCTACCCTGCATTTGAACTGGAAATAACAGCAAGACAATATGTCGTAATTACATACAAAGTATAATTGCCCATTGTCTGTCTGTGTCAGATATGGATCATTGACATCCACCATTTTGAATTTTCAAAAATCACTTATCGTTCAGTGTCTGTTTTTCCTGTGCTGTTATTACATAGAGATAATGAAGAGAAGTTTTTGCTTTGAGCACTGATCATTGTGAACCACCAGTAGACTATATATATGTACAAGTATGCAGACCCTTATAAATGCTGCTACTTGCGTAGATCATGATCAGTCTGCACCTACCTACACTCTGATCATAATCTGCAATTTTTGGGACTCTATCTGTAATTTTTTAAGTAACAGAGAATGAGTTAAAAAAGAACAGGGCTTGCACAGTGCTGAACACTTCAGCTTTATTTTTGTACAAAGCTAGGTTAGGATCTGGGTATTTCAGCTTGACTCATTCGATAAATACTGTTTTGACATTGCGTGTCTATCTTTATGAAAAGTTGAAACAGCCCACACAATACGGACCTGTATGGCAAGTTCATTTTTATTTCAGTACAAACAAACACATGTATTATCAAGTTATCAGCATTGAATCAACATTGCAAAAATGAACTTGAAAGATATCTTTCATAACATAAATGTGTAAAGGCAGGTAGTTTAAAACTAGACGCTTAAAGCCTAGTCCAGGGTTTCTGACTCATGATTCAGCTCGTTTACTAAATTTGAGTAATTCTATTAAGATGTAAAACTTCAAAACCGCCTCAGTAATTTAAAAACCACGTTTAGTATTTTAAATATAGGATTTCATAGACCTATTATTTTCTATTCATAGTTGAAATGTTTTGGTTTGAATTGTCAACAATGCCAATTTACAAAGTCCTATAAAAAGCACAGCTGTCTGAAGACATTTGACCGTTTACTTATTGTTTACATATGATAATGATATTATAATGAAATTGTTTGTTGTTAAGATCATAATCGCAAGATAGGAATTTTAATCCAATTCAACATCTTATCAGCTCATTCATGAATGATTTAAGATACTGTATAGAAAATAATCTACATAACAAGATTGGCTTTGAAATGTTACAGTATTTTGTTAAAATTGCCATACAGAGTGGGTGGGGGAGTGGCTTCAAATTTATTTAGAGGAGATATTACAGTCATGCAAAATGTAAATTATATTTGACCTTGACGGATAGAAATAGTACATTTGAGAAAATATATTTGGATTTGACCTTGACGAATAGTAATAAAGTTGTATGAACTTAAGCTTACTGGGTAGATGCATGTGAAAGTTGCTTAATCAGCATATTCTGTAGCACTGCCAGTTAAGTACTTACATAACAAGAGCTTGATGATATCCTATTATGATATCTTGGTATATAAGGAAACATTGATTAGAATTGTAGCGTCCTGTATGGATGCGTCAGTAAAGTGACATTGCAAAGTACAAAACTTGTAATATTCAGTTATTAGGTAATGCCTCAGTAGACAAGTTATATGGAAAATGATTGCATCCCATTAACTGCCTCAGCGCCTGTTGGGTGTTAGGTTAATGCTTAAATATTGATGACATTTTGCGTATGTGCCACAATGGTTTGGAAATTCATCAATATTGCGGTGAAATGTGTGCAAAGCGTTCAGACATAATAAATCACCATACTATACCATTTTGCAGCAGATATTCTATGCTTTATGACCTATGCAGACCATTTTCAGCTTGCACAGCTTTACAGGCTTGTCAGGGTCTACACTGTTCAATATAGTACTCCTGTAATAACTAGACTATCTAATTGGCTATGAGCGGTCCCGTACCGAGTCTGCAAAAGAATATATGCAGACCTACAGGCTATTCTCTGTGTCTACACATTCTTTAATGGAGGTCAAATATAGTTGTCACTTGGTTGTCTAAGAGTATTTATGTTGTATAAAATATTTTTTGTAAGGTACATGATATTATTATTGTAGACTAATGTTTGAGGTTAATGTATAGTTTTGCAGACTGTGGAAAGGTGATTTTGACCACGGACAAAGTCAGTATAAAGTTTTGCAGACATTTGACCTTGGTCAATGGTTCTGCAGAACTATATCCATCTTTGGTCAATCACATTTTCACAGGTCCACAAAACTATGTTCGTTGTCCGCCTGTATCACCTTTTCACATGTCCACAAAGTTATGTTCGTCCTCGGCCTGTATCACCTGTTTACAGGTCCGCAAAACTGTTTCTGACCTTGACATTAATTAATCTATCATTGTATATTGCAGAGTTTGTAAATTTTATTGAATACATCTTAAACCAGTAAGGATAGTGTCCCAATCTGCATGATTGACAGGTCCTTCAAAAGTAGATGCATGCTCATTTGATAGTATATTAATTTTGTCTGTACATTCTTCTTTCTTATGAATAAAGCACAGAGTTTGTTGGACAGATGTCAAGTCTATATTCGCATGTTCAGGAAGTGAGCATGTTTTAGAAAATTCAGTTCGCTGCAGTTCACACTGTTTACGCTGTTATGATGGAAATGTGCCGTCCCTTGCTGATACTGTTTGTGGCATACATGGAAATGTAACACAGTTTATGTTAAAATTGACACAATTGATCATATTATTACTTCTTATAAATCATGCATATCTTCTGATAAAACCTGTGAAAAGTCAAGTCTGTGAGATTTCCTAAATGATTAATTCAGTATGAAATTATAATGACCTTATTGATTGCATGCTAATTTACTGCCCATAGAAAGGGAATAATATTGCGGCTTTGCAGTGAATGGGATTGTTTTATTTATATCTTGCCTGGAAAGTATTGATCATTATATTCATAGAGACAACTAGGTTTAAGAGGTTTATTGGGTCATATCGAGAATTGTGGGTATTTGACATGTTGTAACTCAGAAGGGCATTATTTCTCTGTGGGCAAAAATTGATCTGAGAGTCTGATATTAATTCTGTCAGATAATATTAAGTTTTCCTGCTGCTGTCTGGGTTACATAATTTTAGTGTATATATTTAAAAAGAATTGGGGTGGGGGATAATGGGTTGGGGATAATAGAAATAGTGACGTAGAGAGGAAGATGTTGACTGTTCATCCCCAAGGTTATGTTATTGCAATCCTGCAAAGGATCAAGACTGCAGCTTCATATCAAAATGCACCACTGCTTTCCCCACCCCACCCTAGGCTGAGAACAGTTACTTGGTAAAATTCAAGATCTCTTAAATTTTTCTATATGACCTTTAGTACAAAGACATTACTAATTTTGCACTTGTCTTATAATGTAGGAAGAATGTTCTAAGAGTTAATGTTAATCGTATTTGTCATAGAAGCTGACTAGAGGATAGGGAAGACGAATAAATAAACATTGATGAGATAGAGATGAAAGGGAGGTAACTGAAAAAAACTGATGAGGCACTTTGATTATATGGTGAACTGAGAATCATTTCAAATACTGGCATACTGTGGTGAAAGCTGAAAATGAGTCAAACTTTCGTAAACAAAGAAAAGATATTTTGGCAAATTATATATAACAATTGTTACCTGTCTAAACTTTCTTTTTCTTAAACCCGAAACTGTTGATTGATCAGTGAGATCAAAGTAATAAGAGAGAACTTCAATGCAGAATTTTGATCATGGTCTGCACTGTTTCATTGTGTTATGTCTATTTTGGTCAATTTCCTCTTTGAACAGTTAATGGTTTCACCCAGATTCAATAACAGATGAGTCCATTGTAGACATTCTGGGTAAAAATAATTTGAAGCTTTTTTCTTAGGCTGAATACATAGTCAAATCAATCACTTCTTTTAGTGAAATTTTCACTTCAATTATTCATCTGTTTGGAGATTAGTAAAGCTCATTATCTGCATGTTTTCTAATGGGAGAGAGAGAGTCTCTTGTCACAGTTCCAAGATGATTAGTTCGTAGGAAGTAAAGTTTCCTCAAAGCACGAATAGTTCTCAAAGGCAAACAATAGGCACTAGACTGTATCATCAATACTAGCATGAGTAAGAGAGGAGATTGAATGGTTATTAATCCAGGAAAAGCTGTTACTTCTGGTGAGAAAGTAACCTATCGTGGCTGACACACCTAAATGTTATTCTGTTTGCACGAAAATGCAGAAAACATTGATTTTTGTCGTTCTCCTTCCCGAGTTTGGAGGAAATGAAAGAGCTGTCGTGCCTCAGGCATTGTTTTGAAAGATTTGATTTAGGATAATAGAAATGGTAGAACAAAGTAAAGCTTTCATGTTAATATCCCTGTTAAACAATTTAGGGGAATAGGCTATATAGAAATTAGTTTGCCGGGTTGTGGCTCATCCTCAAGTATCGTACTTTTTATTTTGCGTTGCTTTCAAACTCATACCCATTTTAAGATCATAAAGATGAATGACTTTGACAATGTTTAATCACAAATTATGTTCCTTTTTGCTATTAAGCTCATTTTTATGAAGCATTGGTAAAATCGTATGGTTTTCATAAGTACTCTTTGCATAGATGAATTTCATGAAAGTTCATGCAAGCTCTCGAGTATGTTGTGCTGCAATTCCGAAATAATTTAAGACAAGTTGAAAATAGAAGTACCTTAATGGTAACATGTTGTCTGTTTTTATTGAGGAATGTTGAAAATATGTAGGGAGGAAAAAGTTACTGTACTCTTTGTAATATGTACATCGTCTGCCGACAGTCTGCTGGCATGTTACCCAGTATACATACACAAAAAGTAATAATTAAATGCATTTTGCATGCAACAGTTTAGAGGCAGATCAATGGTTGTTTGAAAATATTAGCATGCACATAATCATGGACATCCAGCTCCTGCTCTTCCAGTGCAGAAATCCCCGAAAGCTTTGTTATAGAATTGGGTCATGATGCTTTTTATCTAATATGAAAATAATTGGCGTTTAAGAAATGAGAAGTAGAAAAGAAAGTTGGCTTTTTATTTGAACAGACAAGTAAACTGTTGGATTATGTATGAATATAATTTTATCTTTCTCTGATCTGGCATCCTCCCAGCACTTATAGAATACTTGACTCAGAAAAGGCTACTATTTCTCACAATCCAGGTTAAAAACATCCATGATGGAATGCTGGATCCTATGATAAAGTGTATATATATATTATAAGCTTTACGCTGTGTTACAAACATTTTCTTGGCCACACCTGGAATCCAGTATGGATTATCTAGAACAAATGTTTTATCCAAAGCCAGTGTATATACATATGGGTGAACAGGGGTCTTGCAATGAATTCTATGAAGAACTCAATTTTTAGCAGGAAAGTGGTTTAAAAAAGAGTTTAAATAAAATAAGATATTGTAGTGTTAGAGAAAGGGGTACAGTGGGATCTGGGTAGCTTTGGTCTGGTCTGGGTCGGTCTGGTCAGGTGAGGAATTGAAGGGAAAGGAGGGTAGTTGATTAAGGTTTTTCTAACTCCTCAGACTTAAGAATAGGAGCCTAAAATATTGTTCAACGTTTTAACAATATGTCTAGCATTGTATGTGGTAAAGTAGTAGCTAGATTTTTGCAGCCTTGCAATGCAGACTGCATCCATTAAAACTTCCATTACCTAAGTTTGTGTGCAAGATAATTAGTTTGTTCTTGTACTTCAAGAGGTTACCATTGGTTTGGAAATGTCATCTCTCTTAATTAAAGAGTTCTAGGAAATTTCTGGCAATCCAGAAATAGCATGCTGTAATTATTGAAAGTCTCTCAGACTTGAGGAATTTCCCCCAGAGATGGTCATTATGAATTGAGGGGCAGTAATTAGCATTGATTTAGTGGTCATTTTGTGGTTAACCTTGCAATTTGATGACTAATGTGGCAGAAATATTGGTTGGCAGTTTTTGGAAACCGTCAGAATATGTTGACATTGGTTTTACTCCATTAGCATTTAGAATATGGTTATCTATGTAATATTTGTGATATGTAGGAAATTGAAAATGTATCGGGCTTTTATTTAGTTGTGTTGTTCAGAAAATGGGAAAAATAAAGGGCACACTGAAGCCATGAAGCAAAGTATGAAAGGAAAGCTAAAGTGTGAACTTATTGTTACTGCTTTGGAGTGCTAGAAACTTAGGCAGCTTTGCAGATAGTCAACCTTCCTCTTCCTTGAACTCTACGTTATTATGTCCCCTTGTTCACTTCAGTGTGAGTTGAGGCACTTTGGGCTAATGACATGACCTTCAGTTATAGCGCTAGTTATGACTTTCGGAGTTTTAGCTGCCATATTTATTTCAGTGTTATACAGGTCTGTGGAATACATAATACAGCTGTGTTTATGTTTTCACATCTCAGTAATTTTACTACTGTGCATAAAATATAAATGTACATTAACATTAAAACAACATTACAACAAACAAAAATGATCTCCATTACTTTTCATATCAATTTTCATACTATCTCTGTAATAAACCATTCAGGCCAATTTGGCGATGAAAAAAATGAAAGCCTATGCCATCCCATTTAAATTGATGTATTACTGTTTTGGATAGAAGCATAACATTGACACCAAATGGAGGCTGCCACCAGGGGCTTGTTTATTATCTAGTATTTGGCTTGTCTGGATGGCTGTATTGATTTTGTTATTGCATTAGATTTACACTAGATTCTAATGTACAGACTGGCAGTTTTGTAACCAAATTAGCTTTACTTGGTAAAAGCTTTTACAAGACAGACATCAAGTGGGAATGTTTAGTCATTTAATGTTTACAGTGTATGTAAGAACTCTGTTACTTCAATGATTGTCTGGTATAAGATATTGTGTAGACCTTTCATAAATAAGTCAAACACTTCCTCCGTTTTGGGGCGTCTTTTTAGGGATGCAGTTTACGCAACTTGCTTGTTAGTTCTTCATATGAAAGATCGTGTTTTTTGACTGTAACTTTAAAGTACCTTGTATTCACATTGGTTCTATAGACATCCAAGTGGTTGTATCACACAATTCCAAGGTCACAACATTTCTTGAGATGACATCAGGAGAACCAGAAGTGACAGCTGTGTGATTATATCATCCATATATTCTGTGTAAACTGTTGGCATGAAGTTACATAAAGCAGAGTGTTTCTCTTAGTGAAAATCCAATTGATTTTGTACTGAAAACCTGTAAGAACATCTGAATCAATAGCATTCCTCTATGATTCACTGTCTTCAAATTGAGCTTCAGCATATACTTAATGGCTATACTGGTTTTACTGTCTGATCACAGATCAAGCATTGTCTGATCTAATTGTGGGCTCAAGAGGTGATTGATTACATGTACACTATATTATGTATTATTGTATTAAAGAAAAAGATGGAACACTGGACAGCATTTTGCTCGTAAACAAAATCATATAATATATTGTTTGGGGTGTATGGGGGGGAATGCTTGATTTTGTAATGTTTCTGGTATGTTTTAGGAAAAGTAACACTGTGACAGTCTTCATACACTATAGCTATAAACTAGCATGGTTTTGCAGAGTAGACTGTTCTTGTGCAAGTCCAACACTTTTCTCCCCATCAAACAGGGTGCATGATGAGTTTAAAGACTGGTATAAACAGTACTACTATATTGTATTAAACCAGTATTATGGTGATACTCAACCAAGGCAACAGCAAGCGATTCTGTCGCTGCAACAAGTGTAGATCATGATCAGCCATGCCGTCTCATCATGAATTTACACTTCATTACTCAGCAAAATTTCACCGTTGAAATTGAAAGTTAGATAAGTTCATTTTAGAAATTAAACAGGGTCAGTGTTTAAAACTACTGTATCGAGGGTGACCTTTATAATTACTTCATAAAGTTACAACAAGCAGTTGGAGTGAGAGTTTGTAAAACCGCACACCACAATTCATTTTGTTTGTGTTATATTTCAGACCTGACCTCATACAGTATGATAAACTGCAGAAGTCAAATGCCATGTACAATTTGCAGAATGCCTTCCAGGTTGCGGAGGAGAAGTTGGGTATCACTCCACTTCTGGACCCAGAAGGTAAAATTGTTTTTAAATTGAAATATTTCAGGTTGAAAATGGATATACCCATGTGTTTTTTTTCTCCAGCTATTTGCGGTGTGAGTTGCGTAAGTATACACAGTTTCCAGTGCTATAGCTAGGATATAAAAAAACAACAGGCTGCTGTTGAAAAAAGGGCACTACAGAGCACGCAAAACTGTGACAAAAAGGACGTGTTCAGATGCTCTATATTTGAATTAAATTAACATTTCGAATACTGACTTTCTGATTTCTGGGCATTTCTTAACTCCTATTAAACTATTGGTGCCTTATAGATTGTTTTGTCATTAATTGCGTAAGAAATATGCTCATTAACATTTAAATGCAAAGGTCCTGCCAAAAAGGGCATAGCAGGGTGCCAGAGAAAAGGGCAAGTTGCACAAGAAATTGTGACTGTTATTTTGTGCTAGCTTGAGCCCTGAATTTGCAAAGACTGCATTTTCTGGGTTATGAGTTTGAGCCCCAATACCAACCTGACTTTATTGCCTGTCTTGCTCTTACCTAAGAATCCATAGGGTCATTTCTTTAACACCTCGTTAACATATATTAATAACATTAGTTTTTTTTTTTTCATTTGATGACATAAATTTGTTGTATCTAATTAAAGGGAGGCAATCCAATTATGTCCTCAAAAGATTTCATTTTACTTGTATTGTTTTATGTGTTTGAAAGAAAGGCCATTTTATAACTTTGATGTTTAAATTGCTTGCTTGCCTTGTTGTCCAAATATGAACTTCAGCAAATGTAAATTGAAGTTTACACAAAAGTGAAATCATTTAAGAGATTGTTAAGGTCAGTACAAGCATTATGAACTGTAAATTGTTGTTTTCTGGACTGTTTTTGCATTGTGCATCATTTGTTTTGTAAAGTATAATGTGTCCTTTTGTTTTGGATTAATGAATTTTCTTACTTCGATAAAGTTAAAGAAGCCAGGCTGAACAGCAGTGTTATTAATTTAATAATAATATCAACTCCACATTTTTTCGATGCTCAGGATAGAGTGTAAGATACTGGGATATTTTTCTTCAGGTACGGGCTGACGTCGTTTCTTAAACAAGTTGATCGTGGAAAGTTTTTCCATACTCTTTAAGAAAAGTTTTGCCATCAGCCGTTGGTTTTGTGTTTGTATGTGAACCCCAAACCTGAACCCAATGAAAAGACAGAAAACTAAATAAAGTGTACACAAATTATATATTTAGAAAACAGAGCAGACTTGAGTAGTAGAAATCAATGGGTGATTGTGAAAGTTACAAGATCCTATTAATAGAGCAGGAGAAAGCAATGTGGCTGTCTTACTGTCTGTTATTGGTCCTTTGGGGAGGCAACCATGCAGCGTTTGGCCAAAAAAGTTCATCTCTGTAACATTCAACTTTTCGCAATTATGTAGGCTTTTCATCACAGGATGATTACGGTTTCAATACTGAAGAAACTTCTTTTTTTTTCAATATTTTTTATGGACGCTACTCCAGTTCTTTGATCTGATGCTGAAGAAGCCTGGCAAAAGTTGTGTTTTTGGACCTGTAGTTTTACAGTAAAGGAAGAGAGCACGGTACTGTATGCTTGACAGAATTGTTGAGTGGGACTTAGAATGTTTCAGTAAGGGTTGGAACTTTATGTTGTTTTCTATTTCAGATGTTAATGTGGAATTTCCCGATGAGAAATCCATCATTACCTATGTTGTCACATTCTATCATTACTTCTCAAAGATGAAGGCGGAAACTGTACAGGGCAAACGTATCGGAAAGGTAATACTACCACTGTTATATACCATAATTTGTGTATATATCTACCATATTTGACAGTACAGAATTGCAGTCCTGCAGTTTCTTGGAAAATTTAAGAAAGCACAGCAGAATTAAGTCTCTCTGGTTCTTCATCTTCACCTATTTTGAAAATGTTTACATGGCATAACTATTTAGACCTTGTTTCGAGTAAAGAGAACCATGTCATTGGCTTTAGTGTTTTAAGCTGTCATTAATTACACAGATCAAACTGTGCTATCAACAAGGGAAAAGATCTGATACAATATAACTTACGTAAAAATTGTTCAAACTTTCAGGTTATAGACAATGCCCTTGATGCTGAACAAAACGTTGAGGATTACGAGACTTTGACCTCTGACCTCTTGGAATGGATCGAGCAGACCATTATGATCCTGAACGATCGACAGTTTTCCAACTCGCTCAGTGGCGTACAACAACAACTCACAGCATTCAACCTGTACAGAACCTCAGAGAAACCTCCCAAGTATGTACATTATGTTTGTTTCTAAAACGAAAACATGAGTCGTTGTTTTTGGGTTTACATTATTACAATACTTTCAGGAATGGCTTTAAGGAATCACAAAAATAGTAATGTGGTTTTAAGTCTGTTTCTGTTGTACAATAAAAAATAGTGATTTTGCGCTCAGATGCTGAAAAGACGTACAATGAAAGCTAATCATATGTTGAAAAGTTAGTAGATGTTAACCTTCCTTTCATGCTGTGTTAAAAGTTTTGCTCAGTATGGTTATAAAAAGTTATAAAGTCCTGAATTTGCATGTATATGATGACAGGCCTACTGGAGATGTGTTTATTGTCCTTGTTTAATAATGTTTGTTTCAAAGTGGAACATGTGTTCGGATTGGTTTTGAATAAATTTGAAAAATTAATCTCATAAAATAGTCAGCTGAGATTTATTCTTTAAAAAATGTACAAAATGTGAAGATTATTGATGTACTGTTAATTTGAATTTCGCATCTAAATACTTCTTTTTGTTTGCAGATTTGTAGAGAAAGGTAACCTAGAGATAATGTTGTTCACCCTACAAAGTAAGATGCGAGCCAACAACCAGAGGCCCTATCTACCTGTTGAAGGTAAACTCATCTCGGACATTAACAAATGCTGGGACAAACTTGAGAAAGCTGAGCACGAGAGAGAATTGGCACTCCGAGAAGAACTTATCAGGTACAGCAGTTTGTATCTTTCCTTCATATCTGAGCCACAATGAGTGAAAACAAACAATGTGACATTTAAACTGAAATTATAAAGATAAAGAAGTATTATGTAAAAGAGATGTTTGCAAATCGTGTATTGTATGCTCATCTGAGGATCTTTTTAAACGGTTACAATGTTTGTTTTTGTCTTTCGAAGTTGATCATTTTAGTAAAAAAAAAGAAGCAAAAATCAGTAAAGTTAGTAAAATTGCCTGTATATCACAGTTTGCTTACAATATTAAATTTTTATAAATCTTTTCAAACAGACAAGAGAAACTTGAACAGCTAGCACAAAGATTTGACCGTAAGGCCGGCATGCGTGAAACTTGGCTCAGTGAAAACCAGAGACTCGTGTCACAGGATAACTTTGGCTATGACCTGGCTGCTGTGGAGGCGGCGACCAAAAAACATGAAGCCATTGAAACTGACATTAACGCATACGAAGAGCGCGTACAGGCAGTGGTCGCTGTTGCTGAGGAGCTTGAAACTGAAACTTATCATGATATTGACAGAATCAATGCAAGGTTAGTTATTTATAGCACTGAATAATTCTCCCTCCCTCTCCCATAATTGGGGAGACATGTTTTTGTCTGAAACCCTTCTAGCTCAGAGTTGTTGAAGAGATAAAGAACTAGGATTGATTTATTTGGGTAAATAAAAGAAATACTATTTCTGGAAACTTTTGAAAGCTGTTTGTTAAAAATTTTGGTGTAAAATATAAACCTCTTCTACTTATCCTTTGTACTTGGTTGCAAAATTTGTTGTCAGACTTGCAGGGCTTAAATTTGAAGTAACAAATTAAATGTTGTATGTAATGAATAGCTACGGAAGAGTTCATGATATTGTATATTTGCTGCGTTTTAGAAAAGACAACGTTATTCGACTATGGAACTACCTACTGGAGTTGCTACGGGCAAGAAGAATGAGGCTGGAACTCTGCTTACAACTACAGAAAATCTTCCAGGAAATGTTATATGTACTCGACTGGATGGAAGAAATCAAGGTTTGTTGTTTGGCGGAAATTCTTTTCTTTCGGCAAGCTGGTTTTTTAAGTCAAGATTTTTGTCTGTTGTGTCTATTTTGTCATTTCTTAAAATGAATAGTTCGAGAGCATAAAAATCTGACTTTCTTTTAATGTAAACACATCAGTTGATATCTTTAAATACTGAACAAGTTTTAGGCAAAGCAACAAAATGATGAGTTTGCATCCATTTGGGCTGAAAATGGTTAATTGTAATTGTATTTATTATTGATAATGGAGAATTTTATAATTCTTTCTTCTTTTCACAGTCACGGTTGATGTCGGAAGATTACGGAAAACATTTGATGGGCGTGGATGACTTGCTTCAGAAACACAGCTTACTGGAGTCAGATATCCACGTGCTCGGTGAACGTGTCAAGACAGTAAATCTTCAGGCAAATAAATTTGTAGAAGGGGACTTCTCTGAAGTTGGAGGTATGAATGACAAAAACAGAATCTTATTATAATTTTTTTGCCAAAGATAAAAGATACTGTTGATACCTTGATGACTTATCAGTAGTTGCCTTGAATTGATTTGAGACTTATTTCTTTTAGAACTTTTCTTGGAAGTTATAATTACATAGTTTGATTCTTGGCAAGGTTAAATTTTCAAAAAACGTATTACATGTGTATTTGGTGGGGAACAAACTCTAGTAATACCAATAATTATGTCTCCCCCACCTCGGGGGGAGACATATTGTTTTTGCCCTGTCCGTCAGTCCGTCGCCGTTAAAGATGTGCAAAATTCAGTGAAAAATAAAAATCCTTTTAACCTACAGCTCTCAAAACTTCATAGGATGAATGCTCTTATTGATCATGATGATCCAAATTGTCTCTGGAGTAGTTCAAAGGTCAAGGTAACAGTGACCGTTGGTAATTTTCGTTTCCGGATGATAACGGTTCCTTTTGACCTACAGCCCTCAAACTTCATAGGATGATTCGGTCTTATAGAGCTGATGATCCCTATTGTTTTGGGGTCAGTAGGTCAAGGTCAAGGAAACACTGACCGTGGGTCAATATCCTCGTGCTCGGATGATAACTAGAGTTCCTTAAGACCTACAGACCTAAAACTTCATAGGAAGATTGGTCTTATAGAGCAGATGACTCCCTATTGTTTTTGGGGTCAGTAGGTAAAGGTCAAACACAGTGACTTGTTGTCAATTTCTCATTTCCCGATGATAACTAGAGATCCTTTTGACCTACAACCTTGATGACTGGGTAGTCAGTCAGTCCGTCCGCCTTGACTTGATTTGACGACTTAGTTTCTTTTAGAACTCATCAAACTTCATAGGATGAATGGTCTAATTACACATGATCCCTATTGATTCTTGCGGGTCAAATGTTCAAAAAGGTCAAGTTACATGTGTACCTTTGGTCAACAATCTCTGATGATAACAAGTACTTTTGACCTACAGCCCTAAACTTCATAGGATGATTGGTCTTATAGACCTGATGATCCCTATTGTTTTTGGGGTCAGTAGGTCAAAGGTCAAGGTCATACTGACCGTTTGTCAATTTCCGTTTCCGGATGATAACTAGAGTTCCTTTAGACCTACAGACCTCAAACTTCCTAGGATGATTGGTCTTATTGAGCAGATGATCCCTATTGTTTTTGGGGTCAGTAGTTCAAAGGTCAAGGTCACAGTGACCGTTGGTCAATTTCTCGTTATAATTTGGGGTCACTAACTCAAAGGTCAAGGTCATAAGGGGGGAGACAAGTTTTTTTGTGAAAAACAATCTCTAGTTTTGTATTGCTTTACTATTAGGCTACCATGACCAGTTGACCCAGTGGTTGTGACATCTCTTATGACCACAAACAGAAGGTATTAGGAACTACTCGACTTGCTGATGCTGTGAAGGTCGTTTACTGAAGTCACGCAAGCTGTGGCGTTCTTCTGGGATTCATTGCTTTACAAGCCTGGGGCCTGGATAAGCTAGAAAGTACAGCTCATTGTCGCCCGACCTGGGTAATTACCTAACATAGTGTTCATCTCTTTCTCCGACATAACAGAAGTTATTAACCTGGTGTCTGCTAAATTTCATTTGCACAGCCTCAAAGATTACATTGTATGATTACTGCTGATATTCCTTTTCTGATGAATAATCATTTCACATATTTAACTGTCATTGTTTCGTATTTAAGTTGATAAAGGTTTTAGATGATAGTTTCTGTATTAAATATGGCAGCAGTTGCTGATTCTGGTCGTAACATTTGTTACTATTTATAGACAATGGAGGATGAGATGACGGCTAGACATACCCATCTGCAATCCGTACTACAAGTCGGCAATGATCTCATTTCGGCGGGTAATTTCGGCGCGGAGAAAATCCAAGAGCGCATCGACGAGATCAACGAGCAGTGGGAAAGCCTCATTGACTTGGCGGCCTTCAGGAAGAAGCGACTTAATGAAGCAGTTGACTTCTATCAGGTAAATTTTATTCACTTGAATGGATTCCTTGCAAAGGCTTGGACAACACTGCATCAAGCCCTTTCAGGTTATGATTGTCGCTTTCCTTGAAGTATTACTTTGTCTTAGAAAGGACTATAAACCTAAATGTTTTTCAGATATTGAGGTAAAATGAATTGGTATAAAGAGTTATTTCCTTGCATATACTTTCGGAAATAATTTTAGTATATATAGTTTCAAAGATTTTTAGTTAAAATTTTAGCACTTTTAAATGCATGTATTGATGTTTTCTTTGAGAATTTAGGACATTTGTATATCAGTGCCTTTAAAAATAACTTCAGTTCTTCGCTGATGCTGATGACATTGATACCTGGATGCACGACACACTTCGTCTTGTATCGAGTGACGACGTTGGCCGTGATGAGGCCAGTGTACAGTCACTACTCAAGAAACACAAGGATGTGACAGACGAGCTGAAGAACTACCAGAGTGTGATAGAAGCCCTTCATGAACAGGCTGCCTGTCTAGGAGAACAGGTATGTAAACTTAGGCATGAATAATATTTCAAACGTAAAAGATACATAATTACCTAGTCCACCTCCGTAGTTGCTGACTTCACTTTAACCTTTAATAGATTGAGGGTCATGGGTTTGAGCCTTGCTATCGACCTTGTCTCTATATGTGAGAAAGTTGGCAGTGTCTTATAGAGGATATGGTTCTAGTACTGGTTTCTTCTATGAACAATGGTTAGGTAAACTGCCTGCTTGTAAAAATGACTAAAATATGGTTGGAACAGGTGTTAAATTCCTACAACAACAATATACTTATCTAGGTTGAGTTTTATACAAGCCATGTTTCTTTTGGGCAGATGAAAGATAAGGATTGTGGGGTATAAGTGTAATGCTAGAAGTCAAATCTTAAAATAAAATGTATACCAATCCTGTAGTTACTTACTGGTGTAAACTACATAGAACATACATTTTGTTCATTCTGATACTAGCTGCTCCTTTCCATGTTCGACGTTGTAAATTTGTAGCAGTGAAATATTTCAATAAAATATCTAATTTGTTTGGGAACTATTTCAGTGTAAATTTTTTTACTTATTTTATTTGCACTTGTTGGCATCTTGGTGAATGGTGAACCTAATCAAAAACTTTAGTTCAGTTGATTTTTTGTCATCTTTTGAAAGTTTTGAAATGAATTCTGTGAATTGCTAGGTTTTCCGTTTTTGTCAGATTGTATGTGTGAAGGCTGGTAAATGTTCTTTCTGTTTTACATAGTGTTTTACATGTCTTTGTAACTTACAGGATCGTGAGTCAGACTCCGTAAAGACAACATTAGGTAGTATTGACCGACGCTATCAGGAACTTTTGGAACTGGCCAAACTCAGAAAACAGAGACTGCTGGATGCTCTGTCCTTGTACAAACTCTTCAATGAAGCTGACAGTGTCAGTACATGGATAGATGAGAAGGTATTGTATTGATTTAGATGAGTTCTGTGCATTTGTTTGATTGGAAAGAGAAGTGAATAAAAAAATGTACTGTAAAGCATGAAATTTTTGCGATAAGTTTATTTTCACGTTTTTTTCATCTGGAGCACTCTGTTCTCTGGTAATTTTTCTGGAGATCAGAATTGCAAACTTTTTGGCTTGCGAATTCAAGTGATTTACAGAACATGAAAAGATATAATCAGTTGATTTTGGTTTAAGAAAATGAATGATCTGTTTCAAAAGATGTTTTCTTATTGTACAGGAAAAGCTTCTCACTACCATGATCATCACAGACGACATTGAAGAGTTGGCCATCATGAAACACCGTTTCGAAGGTTTCGAGCATGAAATGAATGCCAATGCATCTAAAGTGGGAGTGGTGAACCAATTGGCGAGACAATTACTGCAAGTAGAACATCCAAATGCTACTGAAGTGATCCAGAGACAGAATGATCTCAACCAAGGGTACAAAACACGATTTTTCCTGTTCAGAATTTGTTTTATGTTCTCCATTTGTTTATCTTCATGAAAAAAAAAACTTTGTAGTGAAGTATGCAGTCTGTTTTCAGTAGTGCTTATGTTTATAAACAAGGTTCAGAACATTTATAATGTTCCTTATTTTTGTACATTTAAAATTACATTTCATGGTTGTCTAGATTGTATTGTGTTTCTGGTATTTCTCATCTCCATATATCTATCAGTTGAAATCTAAATGTATTCTGTTTTAGAACATACACACAGGGATTAGAATTAATTAAAACATGTATGATCTTCATTTGCAGTTGGAATAACCTCAGAGAGCTTGTGGAAGCCAAGAGAGATGAAATTGACGGGGCCCATGGTCTTCAGAACTTCCACATTGAGTGTAACGAGACCATTAGCTGGATACATGAGAAGGCCAAGATCATTGAATCCACTGAGGAGTTGGGCAACGATCTCACTGGCGTGATGACGTTGCAGCGCCGCCTCAGTGGTATGGAGCGTGACCTTGCAGCCATTCAGGCCAAGTTGGAATCTCTACAGGGCGAGGCTGAACGCCTTGAAGAGGATAAACCAGACGAGGCTGAGGCAATTAGAGACAAGATTGCCGAGATTAACAACGTCTGGGTTAACCTCAAAGATATGGTAAGTATATTGTCTGATATTTACATCATTACTTGAAGTGTTATAGAAAAAAAGAGTATGAAAAGGTGTTTGATGTATGGTGCACTCTGAAATTAAGGTTTCAAACATGTAAAATCTTGAAATCCCAGATCAATAAAGTTTGTCATTTAAATGAATTTCTGTTCCAAATTTTGATAAAGATACTCGAGTTCAAATGGTGCAAGTCTTGAACCCCAGAAAAAGGGTGATACAATAAAGAAAAAAAAGTACCATATAAGTGTAACAAGCTAAGATATATAAAAATTGAAACTATGAGTCATACTGCATTTTTGTGACTTTGTAACAGTTGAAAGACCGTGATGAGAAACTTGGAGAGGCAGGAGAACTTCAGCGTTTCCTTGGCAACCTGGATCACTTCCAGCAATGGTTGTCTCGCACACAGACCACAGTGGCCTCCGAAGACGCACCAAACAGTCTTGCCGAATCTGAGCGGCTTCTCAACCAGCATCAGCAGCTTAAAGACGAGATTGATGCGTATAATCCGGAATATGCGAAGATGAAGGACTTCGGAGACCGTGTAACCGAGGGGCAATCTGACCCACAATACATGTTCTTGGCACAGGTAAGTTATGGGATAGATCAGGGTTTTTAAGGAATTTAATTTGATGGCTATTGCTTAATAATGACTCGGGCAAAAGAAAGTTAACACATATTCTACTTTGTCCTTGTGAAGACTGACCAAAGAAAAAATCCTACAAAATCATAGCAAACTGATATCATTGTAATGTACATATTTTTTCCAGCGTCTCAGTGCCTTGGATGATGGATGGAAAGAGTTGTTACAGATGTGGGACAGCCGTCAGCAAGGCCTATCACAGGATCTCAACTTACAGGTTCGTATTATTTGTACTTTGAAGAGAAAGGAAAATTTTATTAATGCACAATGTAAATTATTACCAATATTCCCTGTAATTGCTAAACAGTGCACTTTAAAAAGACCTTGGTCAGTGTATAAGTTCTTCCTATGTTAGTGAAAAGTGTATAGTTATTCCAATTCACTGTTTCTTTAATCAGTTTGGTAGTCTTAGCTAAACCATTTTTTGTTCAATCCACAGATGTTCCTGAGGGATGCCAAGCAAGCTGAAGTTTTACTGAATCAACAAGAAACCTTCCTGTCCAAGGAAGATGTACCAGTAAGTTGTTTAATGATTTGAGCTGTGCTGTGTGAAGTATAGCTCCAGATCTACTCTGGTCTGGATCCTAGCTGCTAATGTGTTTGCCACAGAAAGTCTGAAAAACACAGGAGTTCTTTGTGTATTCTTCTGTAGCATTTGGTGCATTTGTATCAGAAATATCTATGTAGAAGTTGGGGTTTCACACAGCAAGACTCATTCTTATTTTGATGCACACAACTCCATGATAAAACTGCGGAAACCATAGATGGCTTTTGTCAGTGATATGCAAGGTTAGAGAATGCCTGGAAGACATATCAATATATAAATAATGGACTTACTCAAGTTTTTTTCTTGTACGAAATAACAACTCCAAACTGGAAAACAACATGAAGAGTCTGTAGACTTTAGGACTACTTTCTGGAATTTTTTTAGATGCATTGGTACCCAAGTGATATGAAATCTGATTAAAGCTGCTGTAGTTATGGTTTCAGCTGGTCATATCAGAGAAGTTGTGTAGTTAATCTTGAAGCACTGGCATCATGGCTTTACCCTTCTTATTCAATGTTTTCGTTATGCATTAGCAGAGCTAACCATGCAGGGCACCCTGCATGCAGCATCCAAATGACATTTTTACGTTCTATCTCATTCTTATTTGACAATGATTTTGTAGAAGATATAGACAGATGACCGTTCCCTTGCAGAGGTTTGTGTCTGCCAGGTTTTAGATAGTTAATACTGTACATTGGGTAATTTTCGCTTGATAAAAATTTCGCAATTTGTTTTCAGCCAAACTTGCTTACAAATTTTTAATTTGTGGAAGGTCAATATCAAGTAGTAACTCTATGTGAAAGAAATCTTTCGTCAGACTTTTAAATTAACGAAGTGAGAAAATTTAAGAAAATAACGAAAATTAAATCATTGCGAATATTAGCCAATACACAGTACACGTCATTGATCAGGCTTGTTCGCCATTTTAAACGTGTATGTGGTTCAGAAATTAAATTTTGCGGATGTGAGATAGTCTGGACAAACAAAAAGAAAGAATAAAAGAAAATGTTAATCTTACTGCAGTAGTGAGCAGTTATATCTAAAAAAAAAATGTGGGCAGTATGAGCGACCTGTTTTATTTTCTATTGAACAATTAATTCACTCATAACAATAAAGTGCAGACTCATAGATTTATTAGCGGCCTTGAAGTCGTGAAATTTGTCCATAGTACCGACAGTGTAGACCTAGATCAGATTATCCTTGTGTGATCCTGATTATGGTCTACAGTGCTGTCCAGTTTGTACATGAAAATAGTTCACACTGAACTAGCAGTACTGCTGTGTATATTAAAAGATGGGCCAGTTACACGAAAAGTAGACTAAAATATTTTGTGAGTCTGCACTTGTTTCATCAGAATGTAGCTAACTTGTGTTCGTAGTAACAGATTGTGCTCACCTGTCATTTTTCATCATAGACTGCACTCGGACTTATTGACACAAAGGTAAATTGTGTTGTCATAACGGGAAAGAAAAAATCAATTGTAGCTTCATTCAGCATGTCGGCTTTTGTATGTTAGGAATGTTTTGTATATGTTGTACATGTCTGTCGTGTGAAAGCTGTGATGCTTATTCATTTCATACAATCATAGATTATTTGTATGACCTTGTTGTGTTTTTCGTGTTATATGTGTAGATAGCTGATAAGTGTAGAGGAAATTTTTTGTTGAATCGTAAACAAAGCTTATGTACCAAAGAATCAGGCGTCTGTGAGGTTTTTACTGAATGCATTAGTATATATTGTAGTAATTGCAAAACAGTTCTTTGATGTTGATTGCTTTTATAGGCTTTTCGGGAATGATGATCTCTTTGAAGGTTGGAATTGTCTAGAAAGATAAAAAGCTGTTTCACTCTCATATTGCTGCGTTAGCGGAAACTGCATGCTTTATGAGTCCATAGCCAGGGGTTATAAAGATTTAGAGTTTCAGAAATTATGTGCATGTAATAAGTCACTGACATCCAACAGTTTAAGAGGCTATATATCTATACAAGAAGTCAGTTCAGTTGTGATGACTAAGCAATTCTGTAAACATCTTGAATAGAAAAAAAATTTGAAATGTACGATAAAGATTAAGAAGCAAACTTGTTTGGGGACTGCAATCTTGACATTGATTGCTGTTTATTTAAGTACATTTTGTATTCTGGTCATCAACAGTACAGCGTTTTAACTTGTATTTGTCACCCCTGTGAACAGTGTTTGGTATAGTCTGTATGAGAAAGTGAACCAGTCCGTTTTAGAAATTAAGTATGGTCGTATTTAAGTGTGCTTATGAAATAGTACTTCTGTAGATTTTGCTGGCTTTTAAGCAGGAAACTAATTTGTGAAAGAACTTTGGATGGAATTAGTACCATAGAGTATCAGATGTGTTTAGTATATTGTAGAGTGTTGGTGTTATCATGATTTGCATGTTGGTGTTTAGTGTTTATTTTACATGTTTTTTAATTCATTGCAAATCAGTCCTTGAAATTAGCCATTTTCAACTGAAGTTCGATTTTGTAATCTTCAGCAGGTTGAAAATGTATACAATCTGGTGACAGGAATACCTACAAGCTTTCTAACATACGTGGTTTTCAATTAAAGGGATGATATACAACAATAATCTGTTTTATCAGTTCTTCCAATTTGATCCTTTTTGCAGATGTAATTTGAGTTGCACTTTTAAATGTTGTAGGCATACCTGTCACATGATCAGATGTAGAATCTTTATTACTGCATTGTAGTGAAGTTTCAGTATGTGTTGAAACTGCAGCATTTAATTTGGGAGACCAATTTCAAGGATTGATGATACATACATGTTAATAAGATTGGTTTTTTTTTTCATTCCAAAGATCCAGTAAATGTATAGTATTCCAAAATTGTAAAATACATTTTATTGTTTCAGAACACACTAGAGGTAGCAGAAAACCTGATCAAGCATCATGAGGCATTCATCACTACGATGGACGCCAATGATGAAAAGATCAACGCAGTTCTTACATTCGCAAACAGACTCATTGAAGATAACCACTACGCTGCAGACAAGATCCATAAAAAAGCAGAAAATATTAATGAAAGGTATGAGCTAGCTGTAACAAAGTTTGAAATACGGTAAAATACCTAAAAAAAGGACAGAGGTGTTTTTGTGAATATTTTTTTTCATGATCCATATAGCAAATGAATGAAGGAAATTATCTGCCTGTGTTTTATCTTTTTGAGTAGTGTCTGGTGTTTAAGAATGTGCACATTAATATTTTACATGTTTATTGCGAATGATGAATTTTAATAAGATGCTGTTCCTGAAATGAAATCAGGATATGGGAAATACTTAAGTGCAATACATCCTGTTAGAGGCAGGAGTCTGCAGATTAAACATGTTACCTGATGACTATTTTGTTACAGGAGGAACACAAACAGACACCGAGCAGATGAGCAGCTAGAGAGACTAAAGGACCAACTTCTACTACAACAGTTCCTCCAGGAATGTGATGAGGTAAGGCAACATGCATTACAGTAAATTGGGTCATTTACATGTATATGTGACAAAACATTCGCGATTTGTGTGCAGACAGACATATTCGCAATATTTTCAAAGTAATAAAGTAACTTTTACATCTCCTTGACAGTGCATGATTTTTCTAGATGAAAAAAGTATATATGTTGGACTATTTGCAAGATTTGTTCTTTATACTTGTCTTGTTTTAAGTACTGTAACATAAAATAGTGATTAGCATACAAGTATATATATGACATTAAAAATAGTATTACAGAAGCCTACTAACATGTTGTTATACGTAGGTATTTTTGTTCTATTTCCGTAACCAATAGCTACGAGACTGGTTGCATGACAAGATGGCCGAGGCTGAGGATGAGACATACAGAGACGCGAAGAATCTCCACAGCAAATATCTCCGTCATCAAGCATTTGAACGAGAGATCAACGCCAATAAAGACAGACTGCTTAGATTACAAGAGGTATGGGCAGAAACTATCTTAGAGCACTATTTTACTCATAAGAGTCTCAATTGCCAATTGTTGTACTAGAGAATTGATGTGACCACTTTCCGTCAAGAATTAGTCTCGTTGCTTTTCACTTGTCAGAAAATTAGTACTATTTCATAGCATTCATTATTTTGAAAAATTACGAAAGTTAAAAACTAAAATGTGACATGAATATTATGTAATATGAATATGTATGAAGCAGATTGGTATAATGTAGAGGTTAAAAATGGATGGTGCTGAAGCTGGAGGTCATCAGTTAGAACCCCACTTTGTGTCATGACCACAGCTTCTTATTGCAAACCCAACTTGCACAAGGAAGGGGATATGAGAGTGAATAAAACTGATCATAAATTTCAAAAAACCAAAACAATGAATAAATGTTTATGTAATTATCAGTGATTGTAATGTATATGTAAACAGGCTGGTGAACAATTGATGTCTGAGAAACCAGAAACCCGAGAACAGATTGAACCAATTCTGTCCAGTCTGAACTCTCAGTGGGACTCTCTTGAAACCACGACAACAGAGAAAGCTGACAAACTGTTCGAGAACAAGAGAGCTGTCCTGTATGAACAGAGTTGTGACGATATCGACGGCTGGGTGACGCAGCTTGAGGCCCAGATCATACAGGCTGAGTCGGCGAAGGATCTGACCACAGTCAATCTTCTCATGCAGAACCAGAACGTAAGTGATCAGTTTACTCTATCGAGAATTCATTTCAGAAATGCCATCACCGTAGTTGGCCCTTGTGGCGGATATGTTGTTGGAAAAACACAATCTTGAACTTATTAAATCATGGTTAAAGCTTTAACTTTCTTTACCTTCTTTGCACAATGGAATAAGGTTATGTTTCTGTTTGTTGTTGTAACAACTCTATGTGAGTCCAATTTGTTGAGCAAATACATGTTAGTTGTTTGTCTGTTAAGTAAAAAGTAATGAAAAAATTACCACTTAAAGTGTTTGAAATACTATAAGAAATTTATGAAAAGATTGGAATTATTTTTAGTCAGGTTTATTACAAACAGTTTGACAGACTAAGTAAAAAAAAAATTTTTTTTTTGCGAATTTATTTCAGTTTTAAGACCTTTTGATATTATTAAGTATTGACTGACATTTTCAGCAGCTGCATAAAGATATATGTTACGTATGTGATGTGTTTCACTTTTTTATTATTTTTTATCTCACCTAAACACAAAGTGCTCAAGGTGAGCTATTGTGATCGCCTGTTGTCTGTCGTGAATGTATGTTGAGCTGTAATAATGGTCAGCGTGGGTAAAATTGGTCAGAATGTTTGTCTTCATGTTTCGAATCAGGGTATCCTAGGGTCAACTAGTATATTTAGATGGCAAAAAAAGAAAAAGACCTTAAACAGGATAGAAACCACATTTTGCTTTCAGTCATCAGAATATTTTTTCTTGACGAGTAATGTCACTCAGGTGGGTGATATAGGGCCATGGTGGCCCTCTTGTTTTCTCAATCTGCTGCAAAAGATTCTGTTTTTGATGTGAGACAAACAAAAACAAAAAAAATAAATTATTGATTATTTTGGTGATGGGTGTGTGAACTACATCTAACGTTATTCGGAAATTTCGAACTATTTTGTAGAAACTACTGGCTAAATATAAATCAGAGTGTGTGATTGCTATCTTATTTCACTCTGTTTGATTTTCTTGAGTACTGAACTATCCATGTAGCAGCTAGTTATCTGAAACTAATCAAACAAAAACACTATTCTGCTTCACAGAGTCACTAACTATATGATTATATTGTTTAGAAATTAAACAATTTTTAGATTTCTTTAAATAAAGGCATCCGAGTTGATTTTCATCTTGATCGTAATAGCTATTTGATAGTTACCCGGCAGTGAAATGTATAGTAAAAAAGGGCATGTTGACGCTAAAATGTAAAAGAAGAAAATGTACTTTGACACTAAAAAGATTGACAGAAAAAACTCAGCATAAAGAGTGTAATAAATTCAGTAACCACAAGTTAATACTTCCTGTAGTATATGTTCTGATGAAGTGCTATTTAACTTATGCAGCAATTAGAAAACCAGATGAAATTGAAGGAACAACAAGTGAAGGAATTAGATGATCAAATTATTCATGTGAAGAAGATAGAACCAGAAAAAGAAAACATTATTGAAGCAAGGAAAGCAGCAGTAGCTGAAAGGTACACAGACATTGTAGATAAGTTCTCACGAAATTAATATGTAGTTGATGATAAATCGTAAATTAGGTCTTGTTTAATTGTTGAAGCATTTGTTCTGCGACATAGAGGACCTGGGTAGGATCTAAGGCCAGGTGTTAATTGGCAATTATTTTGGCCTATAGTAAAAGTTACTGGCACTTACTCTCAGAAAAGTGATGTGACTCAATTCGTGGTTTTCTTTGGAGCAGTTAATATACATTTGAGTTGGCTTGTTTCACAATCTGTCTTGACTTAACCATACAAAATTGTATATGTATATATCATTTGTAGGTTTGCTAAGATCCAAGAACCTTTGGTGAAGAGAAGAGAACAGTTGGAGAAAGTGAAGTTCATTCACCAGTTCGTCCGCGATGTGGAAGATGAAAAACTTTGGATTGAGGAGAAAATGCCCCAGGCATCATCTAGTAACTACGGCAACAGTCTTCTCAGTGTACAGTTACTGGAAAAGAAGAATCAGGTGCGTGAAATTTACGAGTATGTGAAATATATTTTAGGAATAGGCATAGCATGGTAGATCTGATCTTTTTTGGTTCTCTCAGTATGACAAGAAGTCAATGCTACAATTTGCTTTAATGGAGAAATTACAGAACAATTAGAAATAAGAATGCAGTGTAATTCTGCACAAACTGTATTATATTGTAGCTATTTGACATTGTTATTTCATTTGAACTTCAACATGCTAGGTGTAAGATTGTTCATGACAATCTCAATTAAGTTAGGCAGGCAGATAGATATATCAAGTACTGTAATGCAGTATGATGTTGATGTATAAATGAAAATATTAAAAAGGAAAATAAACAGGTCCCTGTTTGTTCAAGAACTTTAATCTTCACATGCAGAATGTTTGTATGTCTACCAAACAAAAGCTAGTTGAATTAGTCTTGGATATTTGCTTCAGCAAAGCATAGTTATGATTGTTTTCATGATGAAAATTTTAGGTACTTGGAAAAAAAAATCGTGTGTCCGAGTCGATTCAGTTGTCATGTAGACAAACTGTATATAAGCTATAGACTTTGAATACCACTAAGATGCTGTTTTTCTGTTCTTTTGAGAAGTATTTCTGAAATATTTGAAGACAATTGCATGTTTTCCAATGGCTGTCACGATATTGTTCATAGGAAGATTTTGCAGGGATATTGCATGAATATTCATATACTCTTCCTTTGATGTGTGTAATTATATAGCTAGAGAACTTGACACAAAATGTGAAACTTTTGTTTCTTTGAGATATTAGGGCAAGATTTTAAGTTGTAACTATAAAGAGTTACTTTTAAAGAATAGTTGACTCTCACATGTTTGTTAATAAGAATTTGCATAAATGTTTGTTATAGAAGAAACATATCCAGGTATCGTATTCTGAAGTGTTAGCAGTTTTATTATGTAAGCTATATTATTCACATTACCTATGTATTCAAACGTTACTGGAGCTAACAAAAAACCCATTCTCATTCATGGTCATCTCATTGTTGTTAAGAGGGTGTGTTCTGGAGTAAGGAGTTTGTCGTGTAGTGTGACTGATGTGAGCTTTAAGGGTGTTGTGTCTGGCTTTTGTGGTGCTCATCTGACCTAAGGGTCTCAAGACAAGAGTGGAATACTACAGAAATTAGGAGGTTTTTAGAACACTTGACAGCTTTAAAAACGCAACCAGGGATTTGATTGGGATTTTGTCGTAATTGTAACTTCAATATGTGGATAAGAAGTTCACTGAAACGTGAAACACGTTCAGTTGTACTGAAATCTATGGAGGATCGATCCAAACATGATTTTATAATTCAAAAAATAGCATTTTTACTCACTGCTAGAAATATATTACTTCTTAAAAAGGTTGTGTTTTAAAGTTGTTAAGCATAGAATAATGGGTCACTATTTAATTAAGTCATAACAGTAAAACGAAACTAGGCATCATCATAAAACACATCATTTCCATTTGTCTTTGAATAAACTTCTTTCCTAACTCCTACTTAAGGAAGTATCTATAATTTTATGTTTGTAATTTATTCTTTCATATCTTATTAACTTGTCTGTCTTATGAAAATTTCTATTTCGAGTAGTTGCAAAATTAATAGATTTTTCTAAAAAAAAAATTCTTTTATTACTTGTCATATTAGTGATGATAAAGCTCCAGCTATGATCTACTAAATACAGTTACATAACATAAAAATTTCTCTGAATTGATTTGATTAGAACTATAATACTGCTCAAAAAGTACAGCCAAACATGAAAATGTTTAGAAAATTAAAAGAAAATAAATTTTGCTCAACTGTTTCTTTCATTAGTACATGCAAACACAAATTTATCATATCAAATTGATGGAAAATCAATTCATGACCCCATGGGTAAAAAAAGATTTTATCATTTTTCGACTATGTTCAATAGGAATAAAACTGTTGTATATATTTATGTTATTTAGCTTTAACTTTCGCAATGCTTATTCCTTTAATGATACTAAACCATTGGTGAATGTATTTCATTAAGTTGCAATTATCATATTTAAAAGCATTATCACTTTAATTATGGTCATCTCCATGGTGATGATGATGCAATATAATCATCCTTCAGCAGTCATCATTTCTATCAAAAACATCATTATCATCATCATGATTTCACTTAATGTATCAGCCTTTACAACATCATAGCTTTTATGATTATCATCCCTACCACCACCACCACCATCATCATCATCATCATCGTCATCATCCTAGTTATAAATTCATATTTCATGGTCTAGTCGTTATCATTATCATTTTTGTCATCATCTGCATCCTTATGATTATCAACATGTCATCAGCCTTGCTGTCCATACTGTGTTTTCCATGACTAAAATAGTCACTGTTAACATCATTTCTATCATTGTCATCGTCACTAACATCATCATCATCATCATCATCATCATCATCATCATCATGTTCATTCAAATATACATGATCGTGTTTTACACTTAATAACCCATGCAGCTTTATTCTGCACCATACTGTATATTCATAATACAGGACATAAATGCTTAATGAGGAAAATGAACTGGCATTGTTTTGATGACAGTTGAGAAAAGGTTTCCACATAATGCAGCTTTTTGCAGGCTTTCATTAACAGTTTGCAGTTTTGTGTAAGAATGTATATGAAGGAATAGAACATAGAATATAGGTAATTTTGGGGGAATATAGTGACAGATACAGAAAAAAATGTAGTTGAATAAAGATTTACTTGTGTATCATACTTTATACTGGTAAAATATATACATTGGAGATGAAATATAACTGATGTAAAATTGTAAATGCCTGTTTAAAATATATACATTGGAGTTGAAATATAACTAACATAAAATTGTAAATGCCTTGCACGGTTTATGGAAACACGTTATATCCAATATCCAGTGTAGATTGAAAGGGAAAAAAGAACACAGTACTAAGTGACATACTAATGCTGATTAGATTAAGGTTAAGCAATAAGATAAACTGTTTTTTTTCATGATTTTTCACAGATTTTTAAAGGAAGAATTATTTGATAAAAAGTTTTAGTAGAAAATGAACAATAAAGTTGTAAAGAGTGGTTTGAATTCAGCTGATTATTCTAATGGCAGTAATACTAACTACAAAGATGCATGACCTAATTTTGGATGCTGCTGTTTATTTGCATGAATAAGACTTAAAACAAGTAATATTGTCAGTTTCCATAGATACATACAATGTTTTCAGCAACTGTTGATATATTTCGTTTACAGTCTCTACAGACAGAGATAGACAACCATGAGCCGAGAATAAATAGCCTTGTCGAGACGGGCGAGAACTTGATCGAGGAGGGACACCCACAGTCTGAAGAGTTCAGGGCCCTGATTGTTGACCTTATCAACAGGTGGCAGGCACTTAAAGATTCCGTTGAGCAAAGGAAAGAAAGACTGCAGTTGTCAGACATTGCCCAACAGGTGATTAAATTTCTCTCCCTTTCTGATAAGGGGAAATGTTGTAATGTATTGTTTTTGTATTTCTATGGCAATTTTTAAAGTCTATGCAAAAGCTATTTTTGGAGTCTCTTGTATGATTTACTAGTATTACATTCAGAAAGTGTTACTTTGTTTGGCTGAAGTGACTTTCAGTGCATGTATTTAGCTAGTTAAACAGAATAGTAAATGATCTATGTACAATGCTAACTTAACAGTCATTCCACATATTTGATTGGGAGCCATCGTGGCGCAGTGGTATGTGTGTTTCATGATCGCAGGGTCCTGGGTTTGATGCCCACCAATACCATGACAGTTGTGTCCTTAGGCAAGACACAAATAATTCCTCACTGCCTCGCTCTCTCTGAGGTTGGTTTCATCTGGAGTAAATTAATCCAAGTTGTAAGAACTTGCCCCTCTACAAACCATGTCTTTTATGTGAGATAGTTGGCAGTTTCTTTTAAAAATATGGGTCTAGTACAGGTCCTTCCCAAGAACAATGGTTAATTGTACTGCCAGCCTGTATATGACTGAAATACTGTTTAAATGAAACACATAGGTATAAACAAATATCAAAAAAAGATACGTATATTTCCGTGATGGATGCACAGTAAAGTAATGCAGTTTATGTTTGTATTACTTCCAGTACTACTATGATGCCTCAGAGGCTGAGGCGTGGATGAGTGAACAAGAGTTATATATGATGGGAGAAGAAAGGGCCAAGGATGAGGTGGGGGCCCAGAATATGATGAAGAAACACCAAACCCTTGAAAATGTTGTAGAAGATTATACTAATGTTGTAAGACAGCTTGGAGAGCAGAGTAGGGCTCTAATGAACCAGGACCATCCAGAGAGGTAGGTTATAGAGACTGTCAGGTGAACAGTAGCCTCCAGGAGATAACTGGACATAGCCCCATTTGGGATCCAAACGCCATTGCTCTGGTTTATTTCAGCATAATAAAGAGTTACACTAATAGTAAGACTGTTTCAAGTGGCCTATATCACCATATCATAACTGGAGAGTTGAAAATCTGGGATATATTTGTTACTTCTATATCATAAAGTATATTTATGTAAGATTCTATGTAGTAACAAAGCAGAGACCAGACCAAGCCAATCTTGCAACTATATTATATCTGTTATGTTACATATATGACTTGCTGGCAATGAGGTTAACTATATCACACTGGATGTTCGATTATGAATTTAGATTTTGCTAAGTTTACTACAATTTGTAATAGAATCTACTGCTTTATCAACGTTTTGCTCTGAAGATCCTTATTGGACACTAACATGTTATATTTCAGCGACCAGATCGCAGTGAGACAGTCACAGGTCGACAAATTGTATGCAGGTTTGAAGGATCTTGCCCAGGAGCGCCGCAGCAAGCTGGAGGAGGTTCTCAAACTGTACATGCTCAGTCATGAGATTGAGGATCTCATGCAGTGGATCGCAGAGAGGGAAGTTGTGGCAAGCTCACATGAACTTGGACATGATTTCGAACATGTTACTGTAAGTGTTATTGCATGTTTTGTAACATTTAGTGGAAGACTTCCAACCCGTAATACTTAATGCTAGATTTTGTTTGAATCAAGGCATGAGGAACCGTAATATACACAAACAGCATTGCAGTCTGGAGGAAAGACTTGCTTATAGTTATTATAAAGATGTGTAAAATGAAGAAGAAAATGAAACTAAGAAGTTAAAATGTCTTTAATGAGTACTTCAAACGAGATATAAGGAGGTATATTTGTAATGATACTTTTAATATTTATGGACCTGTTGTGAGCCAACTGCAATTTGATGATGTATGGGCAAATGGGTTTCTTGAAAAGCTCGACTTTGTTGTATGTGTGTATTTCAACACCACAGATAAAAATAGAAATTATTTGTCTTTATAAAGAGAGTAACTTTGTGACTTCATATTGCAGTTATTGAAAGAAAGATTCCAAGAATTTTCAAGAGACACGGAGTCTATTGGTACAGAACGCGTGGCAGCGGCCAATCAGACGTGTGATAACCTTATTGCCCTCGAGCACTCTGACTCGGCTACTATCGCCGAGTGGAAGGATATGCTGAATGAACGCTGGGAAGATCTGCTTGAGTTGATAGAAACTCGACAACAAGAACTACAGGCCTCCTGGGAAAGACACAAGTTCTTCAGTGATTGCAAAGAAACTCTAGAAATTATTTATGTAAGTATACTTTTTGCCAAGTGCTGAGGTTTTTCAATTTGAATGTTGATACATTTGTTAAGGTGAAATGAAGTTAACTATTATATTGATGGTATACAATGTATTAAAAATATTTATTGGGATCACCACGTTGCAAATTTTCAGTGACAAAATAGTTTTCATTTGTGAAATTTAGAACTAAGCAAAAGTTAAAGGACTTTGATAAAGTTTTCCTTAAATGACTTACTTTAGGAAAAAAGTTACAACAATAATTATTGCAAGCCCATACATGAAAAGGTTTTTATTAATTCTCTTTGCATTTTTTCATGCAGGAAAAACAAAATTACATCCCAGAAGAGCTAGGTCGTGATGCACAGAGTGTGGCAGCATTACAGAGAAAACATGCCAACTTTGAACAAGATCTGGTCACCCTTGACTCACAGGTAGGAAAGAATTTTATGTGTGTAGATGATAGACCTTTTAATAGTAACATATTGTGATATAACAGATCTGGGTAATTGTGTTAAATGAGCTCAAAACAGTTGCTGTAAATCTGGCATGTATTTGCAGATTGCTAAACTTGCCACTTGATAGGAAAATTAATATGTTGAGTTTTTAAAGATGACCAAAATTAAGTCTTTTAGCTAAACTTTAATGCTTTGCTGTAATGGAGGTATTTATTCAGCCAGTTTGGATAATGTTCAGCTTACACAGGTGTTTTAGTCTCATATGTCATGGTATGTTTTCCATAAACACACCTGTGAACATTAAATGCCAGTGACCAGATTGATGAATGTACTAGTTCATTAAGAGTATTTTGGTCGGGCAAGTATAAAGATAGATGGAATGCTTGGAAAATGTTTGATTTCCTTTTAAGGGTTTGTATTATATGTAATGATATGTAATACAGGTCCAAGCAATACAAGAAGAGTCTGCACGATTGCAAGGCGGGTACGCTGGCGACAAAGCTCGTGAAATTTACGATCAGGAACAGGAAGTTCTTGATGCATGGAGAAACCTACACAAGATGGTGGAGACACGAAGAATGAAACTTGCCAATGCCAGCGACCTTTACAGATTCTTCAACATGGTCAGAGATCTCCTGCTCTGGATGGACGACATAATTAGACAAATGAACACACAAGAAAAACCAAGGTAGGTCAGTTTGGTAGAGAAGGGAAAAGGTTTTTTCACCCTTCACATAGTATTTCTTGTTTCTAGACTAATATTGCTCAGAGCTCCTTAATTCTTGTTTTGTATCAGAAATCAGATCTGTTGACTGTTATTCTGGTATCTTTTGTTATTCTAATAGAAAATTAAACCTTTAGCCACTCTGATAAAAGATTTTAGAACTGCAACAGTTGCTATGACTTCAGGTCAACTAACTTCCGTTTCTCTACCTCACTGATTACATGGCCATTAGTGTCTTGACGCATAAAACTTAATGTAATCAGTTAAATATTAAAAACTTAATTTACAGATGGTATGACTGAAACCCGAACTAAAAATCAGACATCTGTGAGCATTGATATAATTTTAATTTCCATTGATCTGTGTAAGTTTTCCAAAACTGTTAAGATGTTGGCAACTTGATTATCTATGTTTTAATTTGCAGGGATGTGTCTGGTGTTGAACTGTTGATGAACAACCATCAGAGTTTAAAGGCAGAAGTAGATGCCAGAGAAGAAAATTTCACTATTTGTATAAACCTTGGAAAAGATTTATTAGACAGAAAACATTATAGATCTGATGAGGTAAGTCATGTTGAAGACTTGCTGTAAATTTAAGTGTGAAGTCTTGTGTTGGACAGACTTTGAAATGTAAAACATGTTTTACCTGTTAGCCTCTGAGTAGTAAGGTAATTGTTCAAGCAAATAGTTCTCTATCTGATTTGTATCAAGGCCAATTTCCTATACTGGTGTATTGAAACTGTGCTCTATTTCAGTTAGATCACAGTTTTAAGCTCCGTCCCCTTGCACAAAGCTAGGTATCATAAATAGATTAGTTTGCTCTATGTAGATTCATCCCAAAGCCATGATTCAGGAATAGTTGAGTAACAAGAAAAGAAACTGATTTAAACATAATTTATATGTTTCATGTTTTATAAGATGAAATGCCAGTTTTCATGTAGAACTACCCCAATATTCGAAGTTGTATGGTATTTGAACTATTCAAATTTCACTTGCAGGTTAGAGAAAAATTAATAGATGTTACAAAGAAACGCCAGGGTATGGTAGACCAGTGGGAAAGCAGATGGGAATATTTACAATTAAGTAAGTTAACTGTAGTTAAATTTTGAAAATGGAAAAAATATGTACTTTTTAGCTCGACTATTCGGAGAATATGGAGAGCTATTACAGTCACTTGTGTGTCGCCCCCCCCCAGGCCCCCCCCCCCGCCTCGTGCTTCTTTTGGTTAAAGTTTTGCCTGCTAAGTACTATCATGCACATATCTCAGTAACCACTTATGATATTGACTTGAAACTTTGTTCATGTCTTTAGGGGTGTCATACAATCAAGGCAGATAACTCTTGAAAAAATTTAGTACAAATTATGGCCCTTGTTTGACTTTGAAAATTTGGTTAAAGTTTTGCCTGCTAGGTACTATCATGCACATATCTCAGTAACCACTTATGATATTGACTTGAAACTTCGTTAATGTCTTAAGAGGTGTCACACAGCCAAGACAGATACTCTTGTTTTAAATTTAGTGCATTATGGCCCTTGTTTGACTTTTGAAAATTTGGTAAAGTTTTGCTGCAAGGTACTATCATGCACATATCACAGTAACCCTTATGGTAGTTATATCAAACCTTGCAATAGTGTTCAGGGTTATTTTGTATCAAACATTAATTTCCAAAAATTAAATCTATAGTTATAGATTTTGACTTTTTTATGATTCACTTTCCTAGTTTATACTTAATAGTTAGCAGAATTTTGTTTTGCTATTACACTGATAAAAGTTTTGTTTTTGCAAACACCCACTTCGGCGTGCGTCTACTTGTTCAAATATTAAATTACCTTCATGGGCCCCACAGCTGTGGTGGAAGTGTATGCTGGGTAACCAGGGATTATTGCTTTGTCATTGTTGTTAAACATGTACGTGCATATTGAATGATGTTCTAGTGATGCAGAAATTTCATTCATTGAAAAAAAAAATAGCCGTTTGTCTGTGTATTGCTGTATTAAAATAGCATATTGTGAAAGTTTTACTGATTTTAACACAATCTTTGTTACATTTTAGGCAAGGAGGAAATTGAATATTGTATGTGTGTTTTCTGTATTTACAGTTCTAGAAGTCTACCAGTTTGCCAGAGATGCTGCAGTGGCTGAAGCCTGGCTGATGGCACAAGAACCATACCTAATGAACCAAGAACTAGGGGTAATCTACTCATCCTTTAGAAATTTGAAATTTACTGTAGAAGTTTTTATATTCACAAGCATTTTTTGCAGTCTTCCAAATTTCTATTTATTCATAAGTCTTTTAATTCACAAGCAAGCATTATTCTATAAATAATCATTTTTTGTTTGCTATGTAAGCAAGTTTGTTGAATTCATGAAGAAATTCATTCATGTAAATTAGCGAAAATAAAAACCTTGTGTAAAAAAAAACTTTTACAGTACTCTTGATGGATGCACAAATTAAAAAAGAAACTCTGAGATGATGCTTATGAGAATTATGATATTAGTCAAAGGACTATGAAATTTTTGTCAATGTGACCCTATATTTGGTGAACTCTATTTCTCCTTTAAGAAAAAGCTAATACTTGTTTTGCACGTTTGAATAGACCAATGTTGGATAGACTCTCTCATTTATTTGTGAAATAAGTTATAATAGTAGTGTCCAATACAGTGTGAGAGCTGTTTGATCAATTTATATGTGTAGTATCGTTTTATTCCTGCTGCTGTCTGTTTAAGCCCAAGAAACAGCAGCAGTTGCAGAACCATGTGTTCGGTTTGAGTGGAGAAATGGTTTCCCAGGGTCATGTCCATTCTGAGGACAGGTTGAAGCGGGGAACTTGTCATTTAATCACAGGAGCTTGCCTGTTTTTGTGAAACATGGGAATAAAGGGATATTAAGAATAGTAATATGAATAAAGTTTTTTGAAATAAACTAGCTTGAAACTTACAAGCTAGAGTACATTTTTTGTTCAAAGACTTTAGTATTACATAGCTTGACATTCCGTTTTTAATGTACACTTCAAATCTTTGATTGCAGGATACACTAGATGCTGTAGAAAACTTACTGAAGAAACATGAAGCATTTGAAAAGTCTGCAGCGACACAAGAGGAAAGATTTGCAGCTCTAGAAAAACTAACTACTGTAAGTAGGCACTGATTTACAGTAAACTGAGTATATAACCAACCCCAGGGGACTGTTTGTTCGTTCTTTATACCCGGAGTATGTTATATCCATATAGCACTTTCATGCTAAATAAAGATGGAAAAACACCAGGCCCGTAAAATTTGTCCATTACATCTGTAATTTCGCTATACTTGGATTCCTTATATACATTTAACATACTAACAATTTTGAATTGTCAAGTTTTGAGCTTTTTGTGCAAGATATATTTAGTTAATTGATTTCATAAATTGGGGAAAAAAATACTCGGAAGATAAAATGGATACTAGTTAAAACGATTGAGTTCTGTTTATAGTTTCATTTGACTCTGATATGATTTACATTAAAGTATCAAAAGGATTTGAAGAAAGCATTCTAAATGTGATTTTCCAATTTCAGTTTGAAATTAAAGAAAGAAAGAAGGCAGAAGAAGAAAGTCCAGAAGATGTTTTACGCGCTAAGGAGGAGAAATTACAGCGGTTAATAGCAGAATTCTTACCTCCTGAGAAACCGTAAGTTTTTTATTTTGTTTTTATTCATACAAAGTTACACAGTAATGCAGTGAACAAGTCTTAAACAAGTCAAGATTACATTAAACAACAAGTGTACATTAATGATGTATGAATGAAGGATGGCAATCAGGGCTAGCTTTTGCATTAGCCAACATGAATATTGGCTACAAATAGCTAGTAGGTGCATGGTTTTGTTTGCAAAACAAATCGGTATAAATTGACTTTGTTTAAATGTGTGGAGATATCATAAAATTGTCTTACAAATGTTCAAAGTGTAAAAAGTTATTTCTCTCTTACACTGCTTAACTTTACCTTCAAGTCTTTAATACATGAAATTCAATTATTTCAAATAGCCCAACCCCTGAACCCGAGCCTGAACCCCCAGTCCAAGAAGAACAAAAGGTGGAGGAGGAATCCATATCAGCTGAAGCCCAGAAAGAGTCTGAGGCGGTTATACAGTCAGGTATGCGACGTTTAGTACACACGTATTTCTCTGTAGATTCTTCTATCTATAGTCTGTAGAATTACGTATAGATTTAGTAAATGTTGTCTTTTAAAGAAGTATTATAGAATGCTGTCGTCTTAACTTTATAGAAGTGTTGTGCATTGATCCTGTAGTATTTAACTCTACTTGTCTTACTAAACATTTGGTAATAGAAATGAAGAACTGCTTATTTGGAAGAAGAAATGTCAACTTATAATTCTATTTTCTGTTAAATAGTTGAATTTGTTAAATATTACCTACACGTGTAGAGTTAGGCTTTGCACCATAGATAGATCGAAACAAACGCATACAAAAGTACTCTTCAATTACTTTTTTGCAGTTTTTCATCACATTTTTTCTGATCTGTTTTCTGTAATGTTAGTAATGTCCGTAAAATCAAAGTAATGTCTTTAGAATCTGTTGCCTGTCCTTTCTCTGTAAGTGTTTTAATGAATATTTTGTAGTTTGTGAGATTTTTCTACAGTCTGGATTGCAGCATGTGTTTGGACATGTGAATTTTGTTTTCCCCTTTACACAACTTTTCCCCCCCCCCCCCCCCTCAGGTGGAGCATTCTAAGGTTGATGAAGTAATAAACTTTTTAATCAAGGAATAAAATGATAATCTCACTATATTTAGATACGACTGTTTCGACTCCCACTGTATGGGATGTAGAACTTGGTAAGACGTCATTTTGCGCTAACCATTTTGCATCTCACATTTTCTCATTTTCTGTTCTTGGGCTACTTTCACACCATTGTTTTGCTAGTTACTTCATTTGACTCTGTAATAACCTAATTTCAACATATTTCGTTCTTACATGACTCGAATCTTACAAGTTTAAGTTTAATATTATGATTTGCATGCCTACATTGTTACACTATTTTGAAATAAGTTATTCCGATCAGTTATTAAAAACAACAATTTGTTCAATAGCTTTTGTTTTGTGTTATTTTAACTGAACTTTATTCTTTATTTTAACACTTTAAATTTGATTTTGAATTCATTTGAATCAATCATTTGATGTCTGTGTTCATAAATAATGTATTTAATTCACCATGTATAAACAGCGAGTCAGTCTGAGGCACCGCGTACCAGCAAACCAGAAGGTATTTATTGATTTGAAGTGCTTGATTGCTAGTGTATACTTACATAGCATCATAGCGTTTTACAATCTAGAAGTGAATCTTTATTCTTGCTGTGACAGAAAGCTTATAATTATGTTCTGTGTTTTCGGTCAGTCTTTTATTATAAAAGAAATTTTCATCAGAACCAGTCTTGTTAATTACCTGCCCTTGTCTGTGGGCAGTTCATAAATTTTCTTTTAGAAGCCTAAAGAAAATTAAACCGCAGCAAATTTTAAGCTATTTTTTTCCATTTTATATATAAAGAATAATAATTATTTAGATTTATAAACTCGATAATTTCTTTAAAGTTATCTTCAGGGATGGTTTTCAATTTTGTGTTTTGTGCTAGGGGAGTTTTCATTTTCACTTTTGATTTGTGTTTTATTTTACATACATGCACATTATTATCATTCATAAGCAATTATGTTCATTATTAGTGAGCCTTTTATGCAGTTTCATTATATATAACAGTATGTAAACAGCTCTGCTTCTTTCACTTAATATTGGCTAGTCATTAACATTAAATGCTAAGTAATTTCAAATAAAAGGTAGTGTTTTTCTTTTTTGTATAAAAGTTAAAATATGAGATGCAGTGCACTTCACAGAGAGATGATTTGAATGTACTCTTTGCACAACACTGTATCCAGGAGTGATTGCATGGAATTAATTAAATGAAAGTTTTTTTTTTCAGTTCCATTTAATTTTAAATATCTTATTGAAACACCATCATTTCATCTTGAATGACTCATTTACTACATATATATAAATCATACATTTTGTCTTTACTTGATCATGCCACTTCGGTGTAAGACACTAAGGTAATGCACACAGTACGAAACTTTTTTCCAGATTTTTAAAATGTCCTACATATATTAAACAACTTGAAAATTGAAATACAGTGAAACTGTAGTAGCTGCTTCATTGAGGTGACAGATCAAACAGGTTCGTCAGTACCAAAATCATTGGATAAAAATTATTATCTTTTTAATAACTGAAGTGCTGATCGGGTAAAGATTTCTGCATCAATTTCTGTATATCACGAGCATTTTGTGCATATGAAGTAAGAATTGTCATTTACTCTGAGTTTGAAATCATAATCTATTACATTGCTAACCAGAATCCCCAGCAAAAGGGCATCCGTCAGCTAAACTAGTGAAGCGGGAAGAAAAAGGTGACTAGAAAAAATGAAATATTGAAATATAATAGTTTCATTTTTTTTCTTACTTTTGCACTGTAATGTGTAAATGGTGTTGGACTTGCTGGGGACAACTGCTTATTCAGTTTAAAATCTCTGCTAACACGCTATCAGAAGTAAAGATATTACAGTTAACAACTGTGAAAGATCTTTTAATCTTGCCGCAGATCTTTCAAATATCCTATCTTACACAGACCAAATTGTTCCATCTATAGATTTGACAGGTTCCTAGTCATCTTATGTTTTATCCGAGTTGTAGGCAAAGTCTGATCTTAACTTTTAAAGTGATATTACCGTTCAAAGTGACCAAAATAGTATCAAGGAAGACATTAATCAATGATTTATACTCCTAGAATAATAAATATTGCCATAGTCATAACAAAAAACTAAGAATCTGTATAACTGTTTCATTCCCATTGAATACAATGTATAGAGGGAATTCGTAAAAAACCCTTTCTGACTATCCTAGTCAAAATTTGAAAATAAATCCTCTCTGTTATGTATGCCTTTCAGCGAGAGGAATAATTCAGTATAACTTATTTGTTGAATGTTTTTGAATTGTCTACTGTGTGTTTCATTCTTTACCATAATTCAATATGGCCATTTTGAAGGGTAATATAACATTTATTGCACTTGTTATCAGTCCATACATTAAAGTTTGCTAGCAGTGATATTGCTGTTGTCAGGCCTAACTTGCAGTTATTTACTGTGCTTAAATATTACTCAAGATAAAAGTGAAATCACAAACATGTTTGAGGAAGTTTTATTTATGGGTATATACATGCTGCATCTATATGTACCTGTGATGTCTTGGTTGCGGACCATGCATGTTGTTCTCATTCATTACTATTGTTTGATCCTTGCCTATATATGTCAAAGCACCAATTAAAATTTAATTAACAAGGTACCAGTCTGTTACATGTACTGGTCAGTTTTAAAAACATTAGTCCCAGTCTGTTGCATTTACAAGGTACCAGTCTATTGCATTTACAACATACCACAGTCTACGGAATACTGGCTAGTTTCCACAGAATTCCCTTGTTTTGCTGCCGAGCATACTATCTCATTATCATTGACATGCTAACTGACCACAGTAAATTATGGCCTAGCTCCAGATATCTGATCAAATATAAAACATCTGGATTAGTTCTATCTTACAGTACAAATGTCTTCACTTGTTTAGTGTAATCAATGCCCCCCTTTTCTCCCCCCCCAAAAAAACAACCCCCCCCCCTTTCTTAAAAATATAAAAAAACCCTTTTTTTTTTTTTCCGAAAAAAATTTTATTTAAAAAAAAATAAAAAACCCTTTTTTTCTCCCCCCAAAAAAATTTTAATTTTCCTTTTATTTTTCTTTTCTTACCTTCCTTTTTCGGATAAAATAAACTCTAAGGTTACATTGCCTAATACCTTTCAAAATAGTCATTTGGCAGTATCATCAAAATGGATGCTTTGAAAACATTATAAAATGTTTGCACTGTATTATCTAATAAGCTGATAGAAAAGAAAAAACACAATTGGAAAATATTAGGGTTGAAAATAGTTTCATGTGATAAAAATAACTTTTTTATTTTACAATAAAATTAAAATTGTAAAGATTACTTTTAAATAATACCGGTATGAGGTTTTCAGTGATTCATTAATTTAACTTTAAAACTTTAAAGAAATTATGATCCAGCGTTACATTAATTCACATATTTAACCGAACACTTGTTAAGATGTTTTGTTTACACGTATTCAAATAATTGATAAAGGAGGAACATTTATAACCAATTACGAGGACTATGGATCAAACATATATGACTGGTGTTTTGGTTCATTCTGTAGATGTATGTATATATTGATATTAGTTGTATGTTCATAACATTATGATGCTTGTTTCAAATCTTGATGCTTTTATAAAAGTATATTGACCCACTTTAAAAATTTTTTAAATTTTTTTATATATATAAAAAATATATATAAAAAAAAAAAAAAAAAAAAAAATATAAAAAAAAAAAATTATAAAAAAAAAAAAAAAAAAAAAAATAAAAAATATTTTTTTTTTTGAATTTTTTTGGTTGGGGCGGGGAAGGGCCGGGCGGTTAAAAGAGGCAGATTTTGAATCTTTTATAAACTAAGTTACACTCCCCAAAATACAGAAAAAAAAGCAAAGCTCATCATTTTAACTGCATCCACCTTTAAGTTTATAGACATTTTGAATCATTGGTACTGTGGACTGCACAATGAAATTGGTAAAAAGTTACTGAACTTGTTCAACATAACTCTGTCCTTCTTAGTAGACAGTTAAATATGGATTATTTGCCTGTGTCATAATGTTTAGTAGACATTTTAATTGAATATTCAGTTGCTTTATTGAAAACGATAGCACAAGAAGACTTTTTGTGAAGAACTTTAAAGATATGTGGATAAAAATCTTAAAAAAAAAATTTTTCCCAAAAAAAAAAAAAATTTTTTAAAAAAATTTTTTTTTTTAAAAAAAAAATTCCCCTATTAAAATTGAAAAATATTTTAAAATAAATTTGAAATGAGGTAACTACATGTATACCCTTAACAGCAAGGTGGTGCATCTTACAGTATGTTTCATGAATGAGTCTTTTAAAACAATCCCTGAAATAAAATGATACAAACAATGTAATGTTTCACACTAAAAAAAAAAAAAAGTTACTGTAATACTTTGATTGGTGCTTTTACATGTACAGTCTATATCTATGTTGTGTTGTTTCAAAGGGTGTATGATATTACATGCTGAGGTGTTACTGCTCAGAGCTGAGCTCTAACAGTATCTCCGTAATCTGTACCGTCTATTTCATCCGTGGTTGTTTAAGTTCTAGATATCTTTCAGTCATTAGTTTTGCATGCCTGTTTATTTTCTGTGGTACAGGTTTAACTATGCTTCTTTAAAAAAAAGAGAGATTTATCTGTAAAATCGAAAAACACAACCGCTCTAGAATTGAAACATTGGTACTGTGGAATGCAGAATGTAAAATTACTGAACTTGTTCACATAACCTGGAGACAGTATCTGGATTATTTCCTGTGTCAGTCTAGTAGACATAATTGAACATTTTTGCTTTACTAGCAAAGAGCTTTTGGAGATATCAAAATTTAAAAAAAAGAAATGGTTGACAAGGGGGTGGTTTTGAAAGATGTACAATTGGAACACAGGAAAGTACATAGTTACTGTATACTTTGATTGGTGGTTTTACATGTACAGTCTATATCTATGTTGTGTTGTTTGGTGATGGTATCGAAGCATAGATCATCCTCATCCCTTCATCCGTGGTTTTAAGTTCTAATCTTTCAGTTTAGTTTTGCATGCCTTTTATTTTCTGTGGTACAGGTACTACTTCTTTAGTTTCTTCCGAAACCCCGCCTGCTAAACCTGTCAGGGTAAAGGAGGAGGTAACGCCCGAACCTGCTCGGTCAGGGTCAAGGACAGATGTGACTCCTGAATCATCGTCTAGGTCAGGGTCAAAGTCGGATGTAAGGGGCACACCAAGGTCAGGGCAAAAGTCGTCACCCCGGCAGTCGCCAAAGGGAACCAGTGCACCCAATGGCAAGAGGGGACGCTTCCACGCCTAGGAGTATGTGTAACACGTGTGATATAAGAAAACAGTTCCTTGTGCTTGTGAAATGATACTGTTACTTTCCATTTTTATTCTATGCATGTTTTTTAATATTGTTACTTTCATAGTTTATATTGCATTTTAAGTATTTAACAATATTTGCACTTGATATTGTGTTATTTTCTAACAGTTGCACATTTGAAGCATTTTGAAAAAAAATTGATCATTATCATTGGCTCACAAGGTGTAAACAAATCTCTAAAAATGTTAAGTTTGCATGATTGTATCAAATCTTTTCTAAAAGGGAAGTGCTGATGATAGATTGCTGTTAGCTGATGGATTTTAGCTTTGAAGTATTTTAGAACCTGTGTCGCGTCTAAATGCAGTCTGATGTGTTGTGTTAATTGCAATCTTTTATGATATGGTTAATTGCAGTCTATCTTGTTATCTTTCTTGCATGATATAATCACAAAGTTTTAATAGCTCTAAAGCCACTCTATATGTGAGAGAAGTTTTATTGCTTACCAGTATTTAAATGACAACAAATATATGATTGTTTATGGCTGTTACAGAGGCCCCAGCTGCTGGTCCTAGCATCGTGCACGAGGAAGGCAACCTGAGCAGAAAACATGAGATGGAGGGACCCATGAAGAAAGCTAGTAACAGGTAATACTCTGTTTGGGTTGATCGTAATACTTTTATCTTGATTGTGAATTAAACTCAACTTAGATTAATCACTTTTTGGATACTGGTGATCTGATCAAACCAGTACCATACAAGAAAAAGAGCTAGTACTTTGTATTACTGATGCTTCTACACAGAAAAGTGGACTAGAGCACTTGTGGTGTCAGATGACATTTCAATTGACACACCTCTTGTCAGAAATGTATAATTTTCCTGCTAAAGTTTTTTCTCCCGGTAATATCGTCCATAAACCCAGTGATTTTGCAAAAAAAATCCTGGCATTTATTCAACCCTTTGTGGCATGTGTGCTCCTGTTGCCTGACCAGGGATTAGCCCAGGTCTTCTTTGACTAGTAAGGAAACACCTGATTAGGGATTAACACAGGTCCTCTTGACTTGCAAGTGGAACATCATGACCACTTTATGATTGATACCTGTGTGTAACTTTAAATTCAAACTTTTAACTCGGATGTATGTTTAAACCCCAATGGAAGTAATTTGATTAACGTCCTTTCTTGTTTTACAGATCATGGGACAAGGCGTATGTAGTTGTACATGGGCCTTCACTCTCTTGCTACAAGGACCAGAAACATGCCAAACAGGTACAGGCATTTATTCTGTATACATGTATATGTATGTGTACTTTAGAATCCTATGTCTAGAAGAAAACGGCAGGGAATGAGAATATTTTGAAAAAACACTTCATGTTCGAATATACATGTATATCCATTCATACATACCTGAAATTTATTTGGTAGTCAGTCTGTACAGATGATATGTTACTTATTCACAGATTAATTGTTAAATTAACAATGTAGGTTAGTTATTGAAATTAAACCAACTGGTAGCTTGAAATTAAACCAACTGGTAACACTCCTAGTTGTTTTGTGAAGCAAAGATTACATTTGAATAGTGTGCTACATGGACATGTTTAATTTACCCATTTGTTGCACTTTTACAGGACCCAAGTGCTCGTATTCACCATGAGGCAGCTCTAGACCTTACTGGTGCCGAGTGTGAGCTTGCAACAGACTACATAAAGAGACCCAATGTGTTCCGACTTCGACTTGGCAGTGGGGGTGAATACCTCTTCATGGCAAAAGATCAGGTAATATGTCAGCTTATTTGGTGAAGTGAATGAGAGGGGGTGTAAACTGGAAAATCAAAGATGGACATCACTTTGGAAACGTATTCTTAAAATCATAAATTATTTAGAGCTCTACACCAGAAATGAGAAATGACAAAGCATATGCATGTACTTCATTTTAAGGCATTTAAAATTTATGTTGTGATATTTTCAGGCTGAAATGGAACGGTGGATAAATGTATTAAACAGCACGACTTCAAAGGACGGAGCTGCCCCTACACGATCCCAGACCATGCCAGCTCGAACAGAAGAACCAAGAGACTCTGCCAAGAAAAAAGGATTTTTAACATTTAAAAAGAAATAAACATTTATTCAAATGAATTTTAGGACAATGTGTAATTAGATTAAGGAATTTTTTAAAGTGTCATAATATATCGGAAAAGCACATGTATCATTATTCAGCCCATCTCATCGCCGATATTTCATCTTGAGTCCTTGAGTGTATTTATAAACCATTCACGTTCATAAGAAAACACCATATATGTTCAAATGTTGATTGAAAAACTTTAGACGCAAAGGAATTTGGTGTTTGCGGTATTCAACAAAAGAACCTGTTGCGGAAGAAAAGAAAGAAGAACGGAAAAAAACGCAAGACCAATTGATAAAAAGGAATGTGAGACTGGGTGTAACCATTTTGTGTTGTATATTTGTCACATTATGTGTGTATCTACCCAAGCTGAACTTCATTGCAAAACTTTTCAAGATAGAGCTTTTGTGGTCCCATACCATGGATTTATTCATATTTTTCGTGTACACATATAAACTGTATATGGATAAATGTTGCCGAGTGGTTTTGGAGAATCCGTGAATGTAGTGAAAGATAAAAAAAAATGTTTCTTTAACATTGATGTAGGAAACCAGATTTGGTGTGAACCGTTAACCTAACATAGCAATATATTGTTAGGTTGAAATCTGGTGAATAGGTTTTGCTTATAGGAAAGGCAGCTTTTGTAGTTTTAATGGTGGGGTCCGGGATTTTCTTTTTCCCTAGCATATTTGATACATGTAATATGCTAAGAAAGGTAACTCTGTTTTTTTTTTAAGTTTGTAAATACTGTAAAACTCCTAGTCGTATGCTGTAGAAAAGAAGAAATTTTAAAACTTGTTTTAAAACATTTTTTGTCCTGAACATAAATGAACTTGATATTTATGACGTTATTTATCTGTTTTAACTGTTAATTACAAAAAATTAAAAGTTGTGTTTTTTTTTTTCTTGTGGTTATATTACTATGAGCATGTTGTTCTTTTCTGTGTCAAACGTTTAAAGATTTCTGGTCACGGAAGTTTTTTTCTTCATTGAGCCTGTAAGTAAATGTTTCGATCAATGTTAAAATTAACACAAAGATGTTGTGAGTCTATGTGTAACCTCTCTCTGCATGTGTTATTTCTATTTGAGCTGACGTTTCATCGTGTACAAGGCTTTAGATAGGTCATTTTAATCTTAGACCTAGAATTTTTATACTGTACTCATTGTATCGTTTCTCATTTGGTATGAAATACTACTTTTTTATCGTCCAGTTAGATATAAAGAAATAACATTATTTAGGATTTATTATGCAATTTTGAGTTGCTTTATTTAGCTTGTAACGCGCATTTAGTGATTACATACGCTAGCTGTCTCTATAGTTCTATTTTTAGTTTAAAGCATAAAATGTATTATTAAAATGTTTTACTCAATATTATTGAAATATGAAATTTAAACATATACTTTAGTACATTTTTTTGGTACAAATTACAAAGTGCTGCAACTTCTGTTTTCTCATTTTCAATAGCGTTTATTTCATAGCTTCAGTTTTCAAAAGCATTTGTTACCTGCTTTTTTTATACACAAAAATGTTTGCTTTATTTTGTCAAGTAGAACTTTTTTCTTTAAAAAAAAGAATTTTATAAAACTGATCAATAACAAAACTTCAACACACTGTCATACCGTGGTTACATTTCATATGCTTATACGTTTTTTTGTCATTTATTCGGTCGGTGCAATCTCTAACAATTTAAGGACTTGATGCAAGAACCTTATACAGGGCCCTCTTCATTTAGCATGTAATTGGGCTATTCCTTGGGTCAAGACTTTCTATGTAAGGGCTTGATGCAAGAAACTTGTATATGTCGTCTGCATTCAGCGTGTAGATGGTTTGCTCTTGCGTTAAGGCCTTGACTTTAAGGACTTTGTGCAAGAAACGTGTATATGCCCTCTGTATTCAGCATGTAGATGGGCAGTTCTTGCATCAAGACCTTGTAATATATCATACACCCTCATCGCCATGTACTGCTTTCTGCTGTAATAACAGTCTGTCACTCCTTGGCATGTATTGTAATACAGGCTATCTGATAATAAACAAAATATGTCATCAGTACATACTGCTTTTGTTGTTCTTTGCTACTCAGGAATTTTAGAAATTGGAGCAGTCTTAAATCCAGGACATGTGCTTATAAGTCTCCTGAGCACAATCGCATGCTCAGCACGAAATCATGCTCAAGTTATATGAAGTCTAATCAAGTTATATCGTTCAATACAATAAACACAAGGTCTCTTCTAAGGAGCTAATGTGTCTGTATATTTAACGCGACTTTGTAAATGAATATGACTACGTATTACTTAAGCATGATTTTGTGCTGAGCATGAGATTGTGCCCAAGAAACTTTTTATGAGCATGAGGCTAGATGTGTAAATTCTACCTCTGCAATTACAAAATCTTACTTTCCGGATAAGTATTTCAAGCGTATCTGACTCCAGCAGGTATGTCCATTGCATCTTTAGCACTTTACGAGAGAAATATTACCCTGCCTAAGCATGTTTACTTCTTATTTCATTTACTTTCGCTTCATCCTTGCAAAAAAACTAAGTTACCATCTGACAATAATTCAACATTTCTCGAGGGACTTTAGCAGAGAATCTGTCCGTGGTACAGGTGAAAGTAGCCTAGCTGGTACCCAAACACAGCATTTAAGTTGAAACAAGCCTAGTGACTAGTTAACAACAACGTTTACACATCGACCCAGTTTCAGCACCCGTTATTCGGTCCGTCTATTTACCCGAAGACTACCCAGACAGTTCAGGATTACCCCCCAAGACCCTTTAAAATTGTTATTTACGTATTCCTTTTAATGTTTAAGCGATAAATATAACAAAAATTAGCTATGTATGCCACACGTGTTTGAAATTTTTATCTACTGGAGGTAACTGCGTTGGTTTAACAATAACAGTAGCCATATAATTATCTCCCTTGAGTTGTTTGACATTTGGCAGGAATTTATCGTGTTGCGTGTCCCTTTGAGTTATTGGGAAATGCAGATAAAAGCACATTTATACTAAGAAACCTTTTATTTCTTTAAAAAATACATTTGCAATACATTATTACAGTATATTTTATTTATGAAATACATTTTTTGTAACATCCGTTCCAGCGGTGTTCATCGTTTAATAAATTTAGAGTACTGATACGCAACTTGTAATTATGCACGAAGGCCGGAGGCCTGTGTGGTTAATAACTGCGCATCAGTACGAAATATCATTGTTTATTAGACAATAACAACGCTGAAAAGGATTTAACATAATTTGTCTACTCTTTGTATATAAGAGACAAAATCTTGTGTCATTTTAGAATTTTTGACTGATAGTTTCCGAATTTGTTCTACATTTTTCTCCAACCCGAATAATTCTCACACATTTCGGGTACTGCACACCCGTCACTAGAACAGTTGACAAAAACGGCTAAATTGAAAAGCTGTACGTGAGAGCGGTTTATGAATATATTTTATACATGTACACGTAGAAGATACAATATAGATCTACATGTTTATATCACTACAGGAAAAAAACACTTCATGAACCTCTTAACACTTAGATGTTAAACAATGAATAGGGATATGAAAGTGCAAAACCATTTTAGTGGAAGGAATTGGCTATGTAGCCGGTTCCGGCTAACTGGACTTTAGGTCTAGGTAGCCGGTTCTATATTATCATTATCATTATTTAATCATATGATGATTTGTCTTGCTCGTTTCAACAAGATTGTCGTATAGTGTTTATTTTATTCAAAAATAAGAAGTGGAGAAATCCAGGGAAAAATAATCATTCTCTAACACATCTAATAAAAAACTGAAAATTCGACCGAGAAATGCATCAAGTGCACGAAAGTATATGACGTCACACACTGGAATGACACGTGATTAGAATGGTCGAGTCGGCATTTTAAGAAAGCTTAGCAAAGTATATATTTGATGGATTTATACTTTGACTCGACACATGACTCGACATTAATCTGATATCATTGGAACTCTCATATATTCAAGAATGAACCCGCGTAATTTAACTCGGTAAAAAGTTTAGAACCGGCTACCTAGACCAAAAGTCTAGTTAGCCGGAACCGGCTATCTAGCCACGTCCTAAGTGGAATCACGATTGTATACACTACAGTAGTGTATATTTCCGTGGTCGAAAACTCTTAAATGACTTTTTCGAAAACCCCACTTGCTTCAATGATTTATAAAACATTTCAATTACTTAGAAAACCCCAAGTCTGAATAAGCCTAAGTTCACGTACTAGCTTTAATTTCCTTTATATGATAAGGTGTGTGGTGAGTTTTCATACAGTGTAAGCAGAAAAGAGGTCAATCGTGGCTCCACTGTAGTGTGTATATAGGAGGACGTTTTGTTAATAGAATCCAAAGTAGAGAAACTCTCTTACGCCAATTCATTTGACAGACGTAATGCTCATAGTAACAAATCCGTTGATATTGCAATGTTTGACTTTATACAAAAAAGTATATCAGTCTATACGGCATATGTCTATACAAACAAAGGTTGAAATGGAACTTAGTGATTTCGTAAGATTACACTGCTTTACTGTGATTACTATAGGAAAACTACAAGGATCAACACATGGCTTCCAGCTTAAAGCCTGAGATTAAAGATAAACCATGATTGGTGTATTCAAACTGACCAATGAAAACATGCCCTTTAAACTAGATATTTTGTAAAACGTAGTGACCCGGTGTCACCCGAAAATAATTATGCGTGCCGCTCGGCAAAAAAAATGTATTAATTTGTATTATATTGTACGGTGCCCGTGAAGTGACATGTGATACTTTTTTTTTCGTAATATTTCCAACATTTCGTAAAAACGAAATAACATTTCGTAAAAACGAAATAACATTTCGTTTAAACGAAACTTAACACCCCCCCCCCCCCCCCCCCCCCCCTTTCGTAAAAACGATCGAAATCTTATTTCGTAAAACCGAATCTTATTTCGTAATAATTTTTACGAAATCTTATTTCGTTTATACGAAATGTATTTCGTTTAAACGAAATAAAAAAATGTATCACATGTCACTTCACGGGCACCGTAATATTGTACACATTATACATTTTGTTTTAATAGATTGTTTGCTCTGACCTGAATATTTCAAACATACATATTTTTTGTTTGTTTGCCGCTTTGTTGATGGTGCGCCGGAATTTACACAGGCTATATACTTTATCATAATTTCGTGTCAAACACGTCTTGCAAGACTACCCTTATTTTGAAGATCTATCCTTATGCAAACATACAGCCGTGGCCGTTAATCTGCAGCAGTTCATATT
>JAFMSR010000001.1:9742153-9834653 GCA_022818135.1 Saxidomus purpurata | reverse complement strand
TTCATTGAGTACTGACCTGTGAGCTTTGTTTAGTGAGCACTATTCAGTGAGTTAAATTCAGTGAGCTATGTTAAGTGAGCACTTTTCAGTGAGTTAAATTCAGTGAGCTATGTTCATTGAGTACTGATCTGTGAGCTTTGTTTAGTGAGCACTATTCAGCGAGTTAAATTCAGTGAACTATATTAAGTGAGCACCAATCATTGAGTACTATTCAGTGAGCTATGTTAAGTGAGTACTCTTCTGTGAGCTTTGTTTAGTAGGCACTGTTCAGTGGGCTAGGTTCATTGAGTACTATTCTGTGAGCTATGTTTAGTGAGCGCTATTCAGTGAGGATGTTCATTGTGTACTGTTCTGACAGCTTTGCTTAGTAAGCACTGCTCAGTGAGCTTTATTCATTGAGTACTATTCTGTAGGTAAGTTTAGTAAGCACTGTTCAGTGAGTTGTGTTCAGTGAGAACTGTTCTGTGAGCTATGTTTAGTGAGCACTATTTAGTGAGATAAATCCAGTGAGCTATATTTAGTAAGCACTTAATCTGTGAGTATTACTCAGTGAGCTACGTTTAGTGAGTACCATTCAGTGAGCTGTGTTGAGTAAGTACTATTCAGTCACCTGTGTTCAGTGAACAGAAGTTAGCCTTGTTCATTGATCACTACTCAGTTACAAATGTAGTTGTATTCGCTGAATTTTACTCATTAAGTCCTAGTACTCATATTGTAAGTATTGAATGTAAATATGAATTAATGGTTCCAACTTTTTTATCAGACGTATTCGTATCGCATTTGTCAGAATGAAATAATTTCAAGCTGTTGGGCATTGTGTGAGTGCATGAAACAGATCTAACAAATATTTCTAAAACTGACAACACTTTTTCCAGAAGAAGGGGCAGTGTGTGGAATATGAATGAAAGGCATATGTCAATTTTGCTTAAAGGTGACCAGAACAAATTTCTATCATTAAAATTTTTCTATACATGCATATCTTGTGTATGATTAAAATGATCATGGAATTTTTAGCCCATATATTACTAGCTTCGTAAATACTGGTTCACTTCTGAACATTTGCAATTAGTATGGTAAGATAATCAAGAAAGTATATAATACCTCCATTGTTTGAAAATCTATCGGTCAATAGTTTTCAAAAAGTGCTTTTACAAGCTGTACCTCTTCTTGATATAGTAAAGTTCCGCCAGTAAGACCACCCGATATCAACACCGCCCTCGCTATAAAGACCACCCGATATCAAGACCGCCCTCGCTATTAAGACCAAACGATATCAAGACCGCCCTCGCTATAAAGACCATCCGATATCAAGACCGCCCTCGCTATAAAGACCACCCGATATCAAGACCGCCCTCGCTATAAAGACCACCCGATATCAAGACCGCCCTCGCTACAAAGACCACCCGATATCAAGACCGCCCTCGCTACAAAGACCACCCGATATCAAGACCGCCCTCGCTACCCCCCCCAAAGACACCCGATATCAAGACCGCCCTCCCCACCAAGACCACCCGATATCAAGACCGCCCTCCCTATAAAGACCCCCCGACCCCCTATCAAGATCGCCCTCGCTATAAAGACCATCCGATATCAAGACCGCCCTCGCTATAAAGACCACCCGATATCAAGACCGCCCTCGCTTTAAAGACCACCCGATATCAAGACCGCCCTCGCTATAAAGACCACCCGATATCAAGACCGCCCTCGCTATAAAGACCACCCGATATCAAGACCGCCCTCGCTATAAAGACCACCCGATATCAAGATCGCCCTCGCTATAAAGACCACCCGATATCAAGACCGCCCTCGCTATAAAGACCACCCGATATCAAGACCGCCCTCGCTATAAAGACCACCCGATATCAAGACCGCCCTCGCTATAAAGACCACCCGATATCAAGATCGCCCTCGCTATAAAGACCATCCGATATCAAGACCGTCCTCGCTATAAAGACCACCCGATATCAAGACCGCCCTCGCTATAAAGACCACCCGATATCAAGACCGCCCTCGCTATAAAGACCATCCGATATCAAGACCGCCCTCGCTATAAAGACCACCCGATATCAAGATCGCCCTCGCTATAAAGACCACCCGATATCAAGATCGCCCTCACTATAAAGACCACCCGATATTAAGACCGCCCTCTCTATTAAGACCAAACATTTCGGAACCAAATTGCTAATTTTATAGTAAAAATACCATTTCGATATTAAGGCCATTTTACGCCGGTCCGAATAGTGGACTTATTACGTGAACTTTACTGTAGAAGAGCTTCTTCAAACTGTTCTCAAACAAATAATATTAGAAATTTGTGAAGATAGATTGTTAAAAAACATAATTCAAAACCAAATGTCAGAAGCTACAACACGAAAAAAAATATAAAAATAGTGCCCCGGGTGAGGCTCGAACTCACAGCCTCCGCATATCATAGTACTGTCTATAAGTACGGCGCGCTAACCGATTGCGCCACCGGGGCTTACGATCGCTCAGGGATGAGCAATTTAGTTTTCCTAATATAGTAGTCGCTGATACGTAAAGTCGAATTTGCTATTACTATTTAAATCTCGTTGGGTGTCAGTCCATTTTTCCTAAAAGTTAGCGTGTACATACTGTAATACCTAGAGATTATGGCCACAATCGATTATAGACTTGGGTTCAGTAGATCGATTCTGGCCCAATTGTGTCTATCTTGTATTTTTTTTCCATATTCACATACTTTAAGAACCCAGTATACACACTGAACAAGTTTAGTCACTCAACGGACGCATTTATTTTTTTTTATTTTTCACTACATGTCGGTTTTTAGAGACATATACTGAAATATATTTTTTTTAATGCGTGGACTTTGATTAATTAAAAAGGCAATAGGACTACACATTAGAGAATGAAAATCATATTTAGACAGAATATTTATGACCCTCTGATATCAGTGAAGATAAATCATGCGCGAAATCGGACAAATAAAGCAAGAGCCTTGATTTATACAACATGCAGTTTTCTAGTTTTCTAAGCACTTCATTTCTCCACACAAAAAGCAGATTTTGAATGACCGTAAAATCTCGTCGAGCTCGATATTACATTGATTGGTTGTGCCTTGATTAACAAATGCGAATTTGGGTTGTACCTTCTTTCCGTCTGATTTATGCTCTTATATGACAAGACTTCAGACATCTGATCCAGGCAATATAAACAAAATCAGACAGGCCAGTCTAGAGTTATCTTCCCTTAATTAATCAAAATAATATGTATTCGCCATTTAAACATTTCGCCACCAGTCCTTATTAATAAGGACTGTATATACGTCTTTTCATGGATCGTCAATTAATGTCGGATGTATCTCTACTTAAGAGATAACTTATTTAAGAAGTACGCGTTCAGTGAGATAGTGGTTTCAAACTATAACAGTTCTGCACCAGCGATCATGTTATGAACGAGTACGCCAGTGTCCTAACATCTGTACTCTATACATTTCATGTTTTGGTATTGATTTAGTGTGACTATTTATTGCAAAGTTATGTGCTCTTGACTTAACAATACTGACGAATTCTTCACATGTAACTAAATGTTATGCATATACTTACACGAGAAGTTAGCTGTAAAAATAAGATAAGAAGAAAAGTAGATAAATACGGTAAAGCAACTTTAATCTGATTTCAATTACATCCGCTATTTTCCAACGTAAACTGCATTCATTTAAAGTAGGCCTATCATGCAGAAACTTTTTTAACGTAAAATGAATTTATTAAATCTACATTTTAATGGCGAAGTGTACTTTGTAAATGTGCACTCAAAATGCTTTTACTGTGCGCCATCGCCCCCTTGAAGAGAAGCAACATTAAGCAATTGAAATGTGATACTTTTTTCTAATTTAAGCCCTTTAAAATGAAATATTTCTGTATCCGCCGAAGAAAACGAGCTAATCCTTTGTAAATATTTAAATAATTGTTAAATCAAACCCACCGGTTTACTACAATGCAGTTTGATAATACTTCGATTGATTACAACGGTTTAAAGAATGAATCGATTTTAAATGCCCCATATTCTTATATTGTACAATGACGTACGTTATGTCAGTCTAGGAGAGCGTTCAAACGAACCAGACGTCGCCCATAACAACTGAACAGTAGCAAAAATGGCGGCGCTCAGTATGGGAGCGTTTGGGGCTTATAAACAGGCATATAGCAGATATGTTCAGGATTTAGAGCAACGTGAAAAGGAAATACAAGAAGGTGAAGAGGAAACACCTGAAGCAGAAACTGTTTGGGTGACCAAAAGATATATTCCAACGGACTTGCGTTCCACCGCGCCTGTTCCGCGCCATAAGCTCTTGGCTTCGAGGAGTTTACCAATGCCCGAGCGGCACTGGATTCCGGCCGGGGATCCACCGCTGAGAAGTTTCGAACGCAGCACATCTGCATACATCTATAGGTCACACCCAGCCACAAGATGTGAGGATTACTCTACCCTTAGACAGATGCTGCCATCATATGGAAGCGTTGGGAAGTTGAACCCGCCTAACTGGGGCACGAGCTTTTCACTGCCGCCTTTAATTGCTGACAAATCATCAAAAAGATTCCCATTAGTTAACAGTCCAATGACCAGGTAAAACTGTTTTTGTTTGATCAAACAATTTGATATTTCAATCACTTATTTATTTTTTCTTGATTTTATTTCTGTGTGCGCTATGCAGGCTACATGTTAAGTAGATCTATATAGACCTCTAATCCATGAGAAAAGTTACACCATGTTTGCGGGAATCAAACACTAAATTAATTTTTTTGTTTCATTTACAGAATAAAAATGAGAACACAATTTAAACTAAACCGAACATTAACAGAGACATATATTCTATAAGGTTTTCATTACATGTACATGTATATTTAATATGGAGGTCATGTGCAATTTAATAGCAATTATACTATAATTCATTATTACAATGGACTTTGTCGGTTGAGTAAATTTCTTTTGGGATAGTAATACATTAATGATTTTTTGTATTCTCAAATTAAAAGCTTTTAAATCGTTTAAACCCTTGTGTTCTTTTGAAAAAGCTTTCCATTTAAATCGATTAGTGAAAATAAATTACAAAGGCGCCATTGTATACACCAACCGATATCTGTCAATTCACCGGGTGTTATATACATGTACATAAATGTTTTATATTTACATTGTTATCAGTAAACGTAGAATATACATGTGTAACTATCAAACTGCAAAAGGCTATCGCATAATATCAGTGTTTAAGTCATACTTAACATAACCATGAATGGACTATCGGCTTTTAGATAAACGTCCTATTTGCAATGGTATACATAATTAATGTAGACAGCTTGTAGATAAGACAAAACATTGATTAAGTACATTAAATATACATGGATGAGATAAAAGTACTACTATAGAAGTCGCTCTCTCTCAGGTCAAATCAGCACAGTTTTAGTTTAGTTTTGATTTATTTTAGTCCGATTGTGAAAAACTTTTTCGGTTATTCTCGTTTCGTCCTAAAGTCCATTATTTTGAATACTATCAAAGGTATTGACCCCATTGGAACTCAAAATACATGGCCTTTACCATCAACACCACCGCCCCCTCTACACACATGAGGGAACAATTCCCATAACTGTTTTGTTTTAAAAAGAAACTTGACATTAATTTATGCCCGAAAAATTTAATTAACTTAGAAAATGTTAAGTTAAAATAATTTAATAGCGATATAACAGTCTAATCACATACGGGAACCAATACTATCAGAGCATCATCATGACTTGAAACTTAAGATGTATGTTAATATTATCAATCTATCTATCACCACTGTTCATTTTAGACATATTTATGCCACAGCAGAGACACACACCCCCCAAATCCTTTTTAAAACTTAGAAAGTTGTTAGTCATGTTTTGACCAGACCTATTACATGGAAACCACACACATATTCGGAACCTCCGTGTGATGGGTTACTTTTGAAATCCGCTATTGAAAATAAGTAGGCGGCATGCGGCGGTCATTCTTGAATACTATAAAAGGTATTTACTGCAAACTCAAAATATATATTGATCAACGTTCAATAAAGTCCCCATATTCATTTGATTTTGGAAAATATACTTTAAAGTTATGGTATTTTTCTGTGAAGTTATACCTTAATCCTCTCCCCTTGACTTGACTACAGATTCCAGGGCAAAGGCCCTATTTGAACTCATAATGCCCATTGTCAAAGTATTGTTGAAATAAATATTGTCGACCATCATCATCTACATTGACAATCCTATAAGTGTTCTATTATAGCCTTTTAACTTAAACAAAACACATTTTATTAACTGACTGAGTCGTGCGTGCTGTCATGAGACAGCTCTTGTTTTATCATTATTATTTCTATAAGTATTATTATAAAGTTAATTACTGGAAGAGTTCACGATTTTTAAAAACATTAATGTGTAAAGTATAGTCACGGTATCTAGTTGTTTGAAGTTTAGAAGAAATGTTGTTTTTTTGGTTAAAAGTGAATTTTTTAGTAAATGTTAGAGCCTTATTTACGACAAGATAAAGAATTCAACAAGTCAGTTAGCATAACTACCTTAGAACGGATCATACATCATCTACCTTACGTTTGTTATGACAGTTTCTGTAGTTATTTGGAACACTAATGTTTCTTTTATATTTGTAGATATGTTGACGATATGCACCTCACCAATCGACTCTTCAAACTACACTAGCGCCATCTACCGTCAGCCTCGATCTCATCTTATTTCATCTGCGTGCTGCAATTTTTGTGTGTGTTCATTTTTATATTTTACATGTTCCCGTTAAATTGAAGAATAGTAAATTATTGTTTTTAACAGATCGACTTATTGTATGTTTTCTTAAAGTGTGTAAGTTGGAACTTTGCTCAACTTGTGTTTGTTTCGGATAATGTTACATGTATTTTGAAGACATTTTCTTTTTCTGGTATGGTACCTTAAATCCTTAAACATGCAGTGACCGCGTTAAATGCATTTGTTACATAGGATAATAACAGTACATACATATCAATATGCATCGCATATATTCTAGAACCTAACAGCAGTCACGAGACTTCGGAACACAGACTTGGATCTAACCTGCATTTCAATTTTATGAAATGTAACCAAATTCTTTTTAAAAAAAGAATTTTGCTGTAACGTTGTAACACTGAATTCGAGTCTCAAATGATTAAGATTTCAAATCGTAGAACTCAGTGACATATATGCAACAAGTAAAAAGAGAGAGAGAGAGATACCATTTCTGTCCGTGCTCAGTTTTATTATAGGCCATATGATAAAGGACCATACGTATATCACATATACCTTCTTTTCTCTTTGCATATACTTTCAATTTTCGAACTAAAGTTTACAGGAAGTCACGACTTATTTTAGCGGATATAATTCTCGTGTATCATTGCTATACAGATATTGCGCTTTCGTACTTTTTATTCTTCGACCATTTTGATATTTGCATAGCCTTTTGTAGCTTATGGTATGAATATATTAACAGGTTTATATTGAATACTATCTCATGTTCAACTAAAGGGCTGTACCTTTGCCGTGTCCATTCCTGACATAGCATGGGGAAAACATTTTCATAGTCATTGACGGGTTCGGTTATGTTAGTGCGTTTTCACTCAGTATTATTGTTGTTATTTCTGGCTGTTTGTTTTATCACAGTTGTTTGAATGAACATGCTCATCTGTTTACAAGTTTATATCATTAACTTAGTCATGTCACCAGTATTATAATGCAGTCGTAGTCCGATCCTTCATCACAAAGTTTGATGGGGTAACTGTGTTGTCAGAGTATAACGTTATCACATGATAATGTTAAATACAATTATCTATATTACATGTTGTACCGAACAGTATTACTGGAAAATAAAAACTAAAGATGTCCAAAGCCTTTATTGTATTTATTATGATGTTAAGTCAGAGCCAGCTTTTCTTCATGATTTGCAAAAGTTGTTTCCCCTGAGCTATTGACTTAAATCGTAATTGTATAGTTTCCCTTTGTTTATCGACAGTTATTCATGACATGATGTACTTGTGTGTACATATAAGTAATTGGCAGCACTGTCACTACTAAGCTATTCTATTTGAAAATGTAACAATTAAATATCAACAGTATATCCACTATGGATTTACTGCAAATAAGGGTAAGAACAAATGTTTTGAGATCATATAAGCTTGCTCTTGGTCTTTTAAATTCGATTTTGATAAAATACCAGTACAACACATATTTAAGAGAGAAGTATAACGTGTTTTGTTCATCCAAAAAGTTTCATAGCTCTGAAAAGTGTTTTATGAAAAGAAAAACGCACACTGGAAATATTTCCCTCTCGGCTTAGTTACTTTGTTCTAAAAAGTGGCCTTCGTGTCGAGTGGTTGAGGTTACTAAATTTCTCCCTGACTAAGTCATCGGACCCGCTAAAGTGTGAAAAGTTGCCAATTTCATTCAGAGGGAATTGAGTCTTAATACTGGTCCTTTCCAGGAACGATAGTTAGGTAAACTGCGCGTCTGTAAATAACAATTTAATTTGAAGTGGTGATTAAACCCATTCGTTCCAATAATCTCCAAAACTAAACGAATGATATCTCTGAATAACAATATTTATTCGGTACATTACAATGATAGCAGAAGAAAAAACCTTATTTCTATTACATAGAAATTCTTTTGGTCCGGCCATACTTATATGTACATAAAATATCAGACGTTATAAACGTACACTCGTTTCAGTTGTTCATACAATATAACCACCTAGGAAGATTCACATACAAAATCAATAAATTCCTGTTAACTTAGTCCTGACTATAATATTGATTATATGTCAACGCAGCTTCTTCACATTCATGTTGAAAAAGATGACACAGGTAGAACAGTTTTAGTTTGGTGCTCTTTTTTAAATAACGGTGATGCTGAAATCTATTATCTGAGAAAAAGTGAATAAACCCACACATGATTGTAGCAAACTTTTTAGAACTGAGCACACATTGAAACAGAAAGTCGTTTGATTTGCGTTTCATTTGGAAGATTCAAAGAAAATGATCCCATCCTTGAACAGATCGAGGTATTGACCGATTCCTGTAACGTCACTGTGTATTATCGTTTCACAGCTTTACGCCTCCGTTGCAATTGCTGGAGTATCGTGTGATTTCTCAGAAAAAAATCTCTTCAAAATAAACGATTGTCCAAGACCTGTGAACAAGATGGCGATCGTGTGCGCTAGTGACAACCACGTGACATGCGTGCGCAGCGCTTCCGCTAAATGTCGGCTGATTGATTCTTTCAGTCTATAATCCCTTTGATGTAGTACAACCGATGACAGTTTTTCGTGCACTTCATCACAAGAGTTCTCTGATGAAGTCTTAACAAACGGCTTAACCACACCAGCTTCTCCGGCTAGGGTTTCAAGGTCTCGGGGACGTAAATCAAAGTATACAATTTTGTGTGTCCAGGTAGAAAACTCATTACTAAAGCAAAATGAGAAATCTCCTCTTGAAGTTTCGAATTCGAAGACACCCTCTTTTGCTTGAAGATTCTTGTGAAGTATCTTTCCGTTTGGACTTTTCACGTGCACGTCGACGTCATTTTTCCCGCCTCTTATCACACGGTATTCCAATATGTAGTCTTTGGCGCTTTCAAAGCGCTCGTTTAAACAGAAGCGCCGTCTGTCCGGAAGTTCAAAAGTCAACGCTGTTCCGTTAGCATGAACTCCACATAGCACTACATAAACAAACGTGAGTAATGTAATATAAGAATTCATTGTTTTCATACTGGACATTAACAACACAAATAAAACGCCTTTCTCTTTAAAAGAGTGTTCTTAAAGTAGTCCTTCATAAACAAATGATCGCGACAAATAATACATCCTATATTACAGCCACGCTCCATATGTTACCGCTTTCTAAGCATATCAATGTCTAACTTATTATCTTTTAGTACTACGTCATATGTACGGACGTGGAAGAAAAAATATGATGCAGACTAAATAATTTTGTGTATAGCTGAAATAATTTCCCCCTTTTCCCTATATAATATTTGGATTATGTTCTCAAAACGAATAGATTACGAGTGACTGCTTGCAACAGATGGGACGATTGTCGATTTGTTATCAAAGTTCAGAGAAGACTATTGTTTAGCGGAGATGACACGTGTTGCATGCCTGAATGTACGTATCATTCAATATCTTAGGCCCTGTTTAAATATATACAAGTTTCTTATACAGGACATTGAGATAAATACTATTTACGAGAATTGTTCATTATGTAAATACCAGAATTGACTAATTTTTGTCAACATTTATGTGACAAAAACTGAAATAATTTTGTTGTGCGAGATTACATACAGCATGTTCCAGTTTTTCACATTTTCTTGGATGTCACTCCAGTGATAAGAGAATGATGGAAAATTTGAGCCCTAGAATGAGAGTTTAGTGAAATTTTGTGTTTTTTCTAGACGTTTTGGATTGGTCATAGGAAAATGTTGATGTTTTAGTGAATCTATACGGAGAAGGGATGTTAAAGCCCAAGGATCACATTTACAAATAGCTCTCTTTTTTTTCAAGAAAGAGGTCTAACTGACAGAAATGACCTTTATTTGTACCAAACACATTCCTAACTTTGCTTTCTAAATAGATAAGAACATATTAGAAACATGAAGGCTTTCTTGCAACTCATTTTCTGTATTATCCTATCATTAAATTTATGTAACAATATCAGTAAATTGATCCTGGGACTTTAAATATGTAAGTGCTAAAAACTTTCATAATGAACAAATAAGAGGATTAACACTAAATGAAATTGCAACAATGCTAGAATGAACATGTATGTATTATTTTGTTTAAATACATAGGCCCGTATGACTTCTAAAAAAGAGCATTTCTCTTTATAAAAAGATACTTGATAAATCTAAATGAAGTATAAATATTAGTTATATATGGAACAGGTATCATCATATAAATACTTTGTCTCAATTAATAAGCTAATTGCATTTCTTTTAATACATAATACATGTTTACACTTTTGATTTTCGTCACAAACTCATGAACTCCATTGATAAAGACAATGTGGACTGGTGAACTGATGTTCCTCAGTTTCTTGATTTATTTTCAAAGCAGTTATTATTGGATCTTGTATCAAAACAATTCTTGTAAAGACATAAATTTGACTTATCTTAATGTATTGTACAAGACACTTGTAGCCTTGTAAAAGAGCATTTTATTAGGAGTATAAAAGATTAGCAGTAAGATGCCTTTGCTAGGGCGGGTCGTACCGCTTTCAGCTTCGAATGAGGATGATGGACCCAAAAAGCACATATACAAACGAAAAGCCTTTGCTAGGTTTACTTTGGAGAGTCGGCATATTTTGAAACACACTGGGCAGACACATGCGTGCCTTTGTAACACTGCGCATGACACCATGCCACTTTCAGTTGTAAACGCCAGCAAAAAGACTGGGCTTTAACACTAAAGGATTACATTAGGTAAAGCGCAGGGGGTAATCCTGTCCCGAAAACTTGCACAGGGACTTTTTGTCTGGTCGATTTTAAAATATCTATTAGAATGTCAATATGACTGGGTTTGAACACGACGTTTCTTCTCTTTGTCTATAAAAAATATTTGCACGCGGTCAAAACACAAACTCACAGGGGCGGGTAAACTGGTAATTTTCAAAGCATGTCGTGTCCAGTTGGTTAAAATGATCAGCATTTGCCTCAGATGTCTGGTTTTTCAGTAATAAGGAGCTATCGGCATAGCCTTTAAATCATACATACGATACTGTTGATTTTATGGAAAGCCAAACATGTCGTAATCAGCATCATACGTTACTGTTCTTGAAAAATGTTTTATGCGGGATTTATAACGGATTTTTGTGGAAGTACATGTTCCAATAATCTTTTCTTATTGTTTTGAATCATTATGAATTGGTATGCCGCTTAATGGAATAGTTTCTCTAAGAAAACGTAAACTGATGATTGACACTTTTAAATGAACATAATCTTTCCTACACACGAAAGACAACTGCAAAATTTGTAAGGACTCTGACAGAGGAAGACGTCGCGTGTTGTCATTCTTCCACCTGAAACGCATCTTCCGCTTCAAGATCAAAAGGTACTACATGGCTTTTATTACATATAGAGTTATTGCACTTTAATCATTGTTAATCCTTACCAATTCTTGTCGTTTAGTTTGGGTAGTACCAATGATGTTTCAATGGTGTGCCCAATGAAATGAACTGACTGAATATTCAGCGTAGTAGGCTAATGATGATCTGCACTGGTCACAAAGCCAGCATCATTCGGGGTAAAGATTTTGTGGTTCCTGACTTGCTCTGGGGTACATGTAAACCTTTGCCAAATTTGTACATTGTACATAACAAAAATCAAAACCATGCTTGTTTAAAAAGCAACATGATGTACAATTGTGGGGTATATTTCATTAATAAAAATATCTGTGGAAAATACCGCAAGGGAGGACAGAGATATAAAAAAGTAGTACTTGCTTATGTTACTAGTAAATCCTCGTGAGACACTTTCTTTATCCAATGAATGATATCTTCTCGCTGTTTTTACTTTAAAGTTAGGCGTTGCGTGGTCCCTAATGTTTGAAATTCACTCAGAGGGGGTATATTTTAATCACACATCATCAGGTTGAAACTTGCACTACTAATCCGGAGGTCCACGGTTCGGATCCCCACCGGGGCACTGAAAATTTCAAAAACGCTTTTCAGTATTTCCCGACCATCTGTAGATAAACAGGTAAGAAACCCAGAGGTAGTCTCACATGTATTGGTGCTATACACCGTGCATGTTAAATAACCTAGGGGTCTGTTCGTAAAGAGACGGATTCTGAAACCCGGATCATCTGTCTCTTCATCATGCGCTTGTCGGGGGTATTTGGCAGTTTAACCTGAGGAGAAATCCTAGGGTCAGCCGGGACTATAAAGAATCTAAGTATTCACAGGGCCGTCGGTATGCTACACACCGGTTTAAAACCCAGGTACCAATATTTCCGGTAACTGTTTCGAGACGGCAACCTAGAATTTAATCTACAAATGTATACTAAAATGTATAGATCTGTGGTTTGTGTTATTTATACATAATATAGAAATGTGTTGTCCTTTACCTTTGCACATGGCGAAGCGTTGCCTTTGTATAATAAGTATTTAGGTTACAGCGCGTTACATGTCTGCTACATGTACTTTTTTCATAGTTTGGGCATTCGCTCATCTATGAGTAAGTCTAGCCTTTGATGAGTGCTTTATTTGATGGTGTTAAGGGATTTCCTATTTAATCTTTGCTAGCTGGTGATTCAATGGCACGCCATATGAACACGGACCCCTGCTGCGATTTGAATATTTGACCTTCAGCCCTCAAGGCGATGACTAAATCACAAGACCAAGAGAGAAAATATAGTTTTTTTCTCATATAAAACAACCATCTAGCCTTTGATGTTACGTAAGTGATTTCATTCGTTCCGTTCTAGTAAGACCATTATCACAGCTCTATCTGACCTTTACCATATACAGCATAAAACTTGGCTCAGTGCTCTCTGAAATTGGCCTGTTCGTACAAAAAATGTACTAAAATGGTCAAACAATGGTCAAACAAGTTAAGTGATAGCTGAATATTTCCAGAACATATTTTAATCGCTATATTTGTTGAAACATACATGTATTTAAATCGTTATACATGTATTCGTTGAGAAAAAAAATTGTAACATAAAGTAAACAATTTAAAATGTACATACATATTTAATCTTTTATTCAGTTGAGTGAAAATACTTTCAAAAATACTTTCATTAATCTGATATTAATTTCGCCAACAACTTTTTATGGTTAACAAGCACCCGCTACACAGGGAAACATATAAAAAGTTACAATGTCGTCATTCAGGCGGAGTCTGCCTCTTTTGAACGCTGTAGTGAGACAAGTCAAACCTGTCAATGTGCAATTTTGAACAACTGTAACTTGAAGTTACCTTTCTGGTTAGTTGTTACAGCAAGCAGAGATTTGTTATGTGACACACACACTCTGAAAGGATGCTTGGTATCCAACTTGTAAGATGATAGGATGCGACCTGTTTGAGAGATCTGTACAATAGAGTCTGTATGCTCACTACATACAAGGATACAGTCTGATGGACCTACTGCTACACCCCTTGGAGTTTTTATGCAATCGTCCTTGACAACGTCTTTGGTGCTAGACGCGATGTCGTATATATAAACAGTATGCTCATCACTATCGCTGAGAACCAGTTTGTTACTGTTCTTTATATATGTACAAGCACTATAGTTAAGGGGATATTTCTTGTCTGGGAAATAGATACCGATATCTTGTTCTTCTCCCGAGAGAGATAAAATACGCACATGCTTTATTTTATCCAATGTCCCAACAACTAAATTCCCATCACCCTTCATACAAATAGAATCATACTTTGTCTTAACAGTACAACTCCTAAGCAGAGTTATTTCATTAGCTTTACTGACACGTAGAAAGTCTACCTTGTAACCACCGCCACTTGTAATAGCCACTTCCTCCTCAGATATAGCAACAATATTCTGTGGTATATACGATAACTGATAGGATCCTGCTTTCTCCAGCTTCTCATTGAAAATCAAACATTTCTTGTTTTTATTATCGACGGCAACCAGCCTACCATCTGGCAGGAAGTCTACTCCAGAGTATAGAGGTTCTCTGACATCATCTTCTGTCTGCTTTAAGTCAATGGATCTAAACTTCTCAAGCTTCATGATAGGGTCTTTATGTACAATGCTGGTCAACATTTCCGAAGTGTTGTATTTCAGTGTTAATTGTCCTGGAATGTAATCAGTAATCGGCAGTGGTGGCAGTCGTACTGTTTCATCAAAATCGAAGGAGACAATTACAGTATCTAAGTCTTGGCATGTTTCTTCAACTTTTGCTTGTAAATCGTTGACCTGGTCCTTTAGTTTATGTTCTACTATAAATTGTTGTGATGATGTTCCATGCTGATAAACGTTATCAACCGTTTCGAGGACTTTGGTCACATCAGCAACATGTTTCTGAGAAGTCGTTTTCTTCTTGCCCAGTTTCGCAACAGTTTCTGTTTGAAATGCTGCAGCCTTCTTGGAAACTGACACTTCCAACTCGTCAAACATTTTCATCACGTCATCTCGCATTCTTTTTATTTTTCGGGGAATCTCTTTAATATCTTGATCAAGGTGCTCTACTGCTACGTCCGTTTGCGTAACAATATTTTCTGCTTTCGCTTTTATATCTTGCAACTTTATTTGCAATTCTGAATCAGCTGAACTTGATTTTCTGGCAATACTTTTTATCTCGACGACACTGTGGCACTTCCTGTGATCAACGATAGCGCATGAGCTGCAATACAGCAGTTTCTCGTCTTCACAGAAGAACTTTAGTGATTCTTGGTGCTTTTCGCAAGTATCTAATCCTTTCATAATACATGAACGCGGTGTTGATTTTGCTTCGCTTGCCTTTACCATCTCGTGATTTTTCATGAAATCGAAATCTTTATGTATGTTTGAGCAACCCGTGCATTGAAATTCATCACACGTTTTGCAAAATACAACAGCAGGCGTTTTCTTATCCTTGTTTAAACATGGTTTACATAAAATGTAGTCACTCCGTCCAGGAGCCGTCCCGTGCTGTTTCCCGGGAACCTGATCAGTCTCACGTTCATTTCCAGATACATATCGTATTTCCTTTTTCCATTCCATTTACGCCCTAACACTATTAAGTTAGATAAAGTTAGGTCACGGCGTTTCGAATGTTAACTCTAGTTTTATCTATACCTGATTTCAGTACACACTGTTTAATACTTTGTGTTTACAAGATATGTCGGGTATGACAATCCTAGTACATTTAGTACACGGTATCTACCGCATAAGATTCAAATATTGTACTGAAATACAATAGTTATTAATCTGCCTCCGCTTCTGTTTATTTGGGTACTTTCCCCCTTTGTTGTGGAGGCACGTTTCTACTGTGTTCTGAAGTAGAATAAAAATTAAATTAAATCCACATATGCCGCATATTTTATAGTCCTCTTTTTTAACTTCCTCTTTGCTAGCCTTTGCTAGGCAACGTGTAAGTACGTCAAGGGATTTAATTGTTCACTAGAACTCGAGCAAGCATTTAGGAGGGTTTCTCTCCCTTCATAGAAGATCGACGATTTTACCAGGGTGTAAATCTAGCATGTATTGAACAAAGATGCTTTATTCCAGTATTAGCATACCTCTGTTAAACAAGCTCATAATGTTGTCATATACATTAAACTGGATTTAGCAATATGTATGTGGAACATATGTACCCATATAAAACATCTTTTAGCTTTCTTTCGTAATTATGAGCCAGTTATTTTCGTACATTTAAGGCCTACAGTATGTATAAATGCAGTGATTTATAGCAGTGTCATTTACATAATAAACAGATATGATATTAAGATGAAGAACACCGTTGCATCATTCACCAAATTAGACTGGAAACTAGATTCGGATACTGAGAAAAAGTAAGAAAGCAATGTCTGAGTTATGACTCTTGGACACTTAACCATGTCTTTTCTATCATTGTATCTCTCTGCACAACACAACTTGAAGTAATTCGCGTCAAAAATGTTTCATCTGAAATGTCTTCGAGGCCATGTTGAGATAGACTCCGATATTGTAAAATTGAAAAAAGGAAAACACAAATGTAATACAATGTAGTAAGCTAGACACATTAGTATCGAATAAATATTGAAGGGTCAATTGTTTCCATTGTATTTGTGTATCATACTGATTTTTGGGTAGCTTGGTCAATATTTTAAGCAGCAATAACGTCTTATTAAAGTAACAACTACCCATTTATCTAAAATAGAGTCCTTTTTGAATGATAAATACGACTTAATTTAGATACAGGTGAAAAATTGTTAATTTAAGGGTACAACATTGTTGAGTTAAACGGCCATATGCACATTTGTTCCGACAGTGTGTTCCATGCTTTTTGTTGAGTAAAGAGGGTTATCCAGTCTTCAGTCTAACTTAGCGATACTCCTAATTAAACAAGAAATGACAACATGCCTGACCTTTTGTTAACCAACCTCCATTCTCTTTGCCACAATATCAAGATCCTGGGAAACACTGATCATGATATTTTTTTTCATGAAATGAATACTCAAGATCGGGTGCCCCACTCAGCCAAAAAGGTTAATTAAGAGACTGGGTTAAATTCAAGAGGGACCTCAGAGACACCGAAAGGTTGTTATACTTTTCCTGAGCAAAGATTTTCCTGAAAAAAATATTCCATTGTGAACTCAGGGATATGAACCAAATCGTTAACAAGAAACGCTGTAAATAAATTTCAGTTTTTTTATCGACGAAATATAATGTATTCTCCAGTAACAAACGCTAAGTTGTCTTGTGCTTATTACCGTTTAAACTCGCTAAAACAACTTCACCATTCCAAATAGTGAGAAGGACAATGTTTACATTTTATACGTGCACGTTTCAGATGGATTAAAGAATTTAAACATTGCATGTTGTTAGAGTGATTTAAGTTGAAAAGTGCAACATTTGAATAAAGTAAGTAAATACTAACGAAATATTTAACATTATAGCCTAATTGTATGCAGCTGATTGTATGTTATATTTAGCAAATATTCGTGCTTCTTCATAATAAACAAGACAAGCACATTAGGCAATTTCAAAAGTTCAGTAACTTAAAACTGTATTATAGAGATGTAAAACTGTTATCGTAAAGGCAACCTTTTACATGACCAAACGAGTGTACACCTTTCTTCACCCCCTCTGAAACCACTGTGTGTAATGTGCACTGCTGGTGGCGGTAAAGTACCGTTTATAGCACATGGTTATTTCTCACATGCACTGTATTATTATTGCTTTACCAGGACCAAGCCTGTATCTTTATTTTTAACTGTTTATTTTTTAAGGTCCAGTTTTATTTACACAGACCGTTCGTTTATAACTGAAATGATGAAAAAATCACCTTTTTATACCTAGAAAATGCATCTTATGATGATTATAAGATGAAAGAAAACAGACAGTTAGTTAAACATTCGAACAACTGATCTAAAAATATATTCATAATTCAATTGTTAATATTGATAGAACATTTCTACTACAAATCGTTTTAAACATTATCAATATCTAACATTCAGATTCAAGACGGACCTGTTATGATGGAAGATACAGAATTCAGAGGTAAAAGAGCCCTTGTGACAGGAGCTGGTAACGGTAAGTCAATTTCGAAATAACACAACAACATAAACAATTAAATGCATTCAGTAATAATTTCTTAAACTTCAAAGTCCGGGTAGATAATTTCAAGTAAAGTAAGTCCGTATCACCTAATATATCCCTTATATTTGCGATTTAAGGTATTGGAAGAGCGGCTGCCATTAAACTGGCCAGTTTAGGAGCCAAGGTATATGGTATCGGCAGAACGGAAAGTGATCTTGAAAGTCTTAAACAGGAAGTAGGTATACATGTTTTGTTGACAATTTACAGTGCAGCTTCTTTTAGAATGAATACTATTTTGCATACCGGATCATATTGTTTTTTCCTATCAAACTCGATTTGATAATAAACTGTTTGTTTTGTTTAGGAACATCACCAAAGATACTATTGTAGTGGGTGAAATATTTATTTTTTGTTTTCGCATTTTACATTTATATGAAATGTTCGTCGGAGATCTTCTACAAGTCATGTCATGGCAAAACAGCTGGATTTGCGTACACACAACTTTCACGTCTTTCCAATTCATTATTTATATGATTAACTACCATACACAGTGCAGATGTCAGTTCCGGCCCGTACTAAGATACTGGAGTTTTATAGACTATTGTCAATTGTGAAAATGAAACAAACAAAAAAAATTCCTTAGGGTAATCCACTTAAAATGTAATATATCTTATGTAAAGGTACCATCAATAGAAACTCGAATTCTCGATATAACGGACTGGGAAACAACGAGAAAAGAAGTTGGAGACATTGGACAGATAGATTTCCTAGTGAACAATGCTGGTGTCATTAGACATTCTCCTTTCCTAGAGGTGACAAAGGAAGATTTGGATGCGTACGTAACACGTCCATTAAATATTCTTCAGAGAGACATTAGTACGTCAACTAGACACATTGCTTGACTCATTTGTATGACGATTGACTATCAGCGCCTGCCCACCGTACGTTCATCACTTTAAATATCTGCACACTCTAGAAACGACAGTTTTTGAAAATCTATGTCCAAACTTAGATAGAACTTTAATGGTCACACAATCTCGTCCTGAGTCGATATTGAGCAAGATCAGACCAGTAAGGCTTAATGAAGCCCAATTTGATCGGATTTGAATTTTCGTTTAAACTCTGAACGTCACATTTATAACCAGTCATAAGCTAAACTAGATATTGCAAATTGCAGCAAGATCTTGAACAAGAACAACAATAGACCAGTTAGGACCAATTGGCCAATATTCTATATGTTTACACTTTATTTTATCACTTATTCAAATTACTTAGACATACTGTCAATTATTAATAAGATTTTATTAAATGTTTAATTGAATCAGCAGATCAAGACTCATGATTGTTGATATATTTGCGGAATTTCACTATTAGCACCCATCAACACCTCCAGTGTTTTATCGAACGTAATCCTATTTACAGCGCAAATGGATGCACGTAAGATTTCGTCCATGAATAATTCATGGAGAAGATTGCTCATGCCCGACCTCCATTCAGCCCATCCAGTGCTTTGATTAATGTACATGACCCATCATTAAATTTTAACGTATCTAAAATTGCAACGAGTAGTAAAAACCTAAATTCTTACTTCAATTGTTTTTGTGATTTTTACTACTAGTTCGGGCCCCAAGGAGCAATAACGAGTGCAGTCCAGCTCTGCCGCTCGTCCGTCACGGATCCTCTTTTCATAAACCAAATGAAATACTAGTAGATTGTCTATCAATGTTTTAATGTTGTGAACCTTTTAGTGAAATTTATGATGGGTTTTTATGTTGTTTATAGTACAAATTATGTCAGATGCTACACAACATTATTTTACCTGTTTCAGTCAGCACAATACAAACTTCCGAGCAGCCTTTAACATCTCACAGGTAACAAAAACAATGACAAGTCTCATTGGTTAGTTTTAGAAGGGGCCATTTCTGACAGTTTACGATGGTGGCTATAACATAAATTATAAAAAAAATGTATATACTGAATATCACCGAAGGTGTTATAGTATGCTTAATAACCTATGTTGCCTAGATACATTTTGTTTGATAATTTGGCTGAAACTCAGTACCTTGCTTTTGAAGCAATATACATGTTTGTACTGTACTAATTCTTTACCTTAATCATTTTCACCTCAGTGTTAAGTTTTAAAATAAAGATAGTTGCAAAATATTTGTCGTTTAGTTTACCCTAGTCTCTTTTTCTTCAATTGACAGGTTGTTGCTAGAGGAATGGTGTCACGTGGAACTAGTGGTGCCATCGTTAACGTGTCAAGTGTTGCTGCTCTCCGGTCTGCCCCTGACCGTTCAGGCTACTGTACATCTAAGGCTGCACTAGATATGCTCACAAAATCTTTAGCATTAGAACTAGGACCAAAGAAGGTATCCATATAGTCCAAAGATGTGTTATTAAAGCTCTGAATATCAGCTTTGTTCAAATTGCTGTTTGACTTTAGATGAGACTTAAAGTTTCTCGCGCGTGTAAAGCAAATTTATCGTTGTTCCCTAAAACAATTTTTATGCCCCAAAGGGTGGCATATTAAACGCACCGTCTGTCCGTCGTACGAATACATAGATATAAATGTTTCAGTAGGTGCTCCCTAAAGCTATTGTTTTTATTCCATCTTCTGTCTAGTGGTCATCTGTTCAACTTTAATTCCCTCTCTCGCCCGGGACCAAAGAAAACCCCCCCCCCCCCCCCCCCCCCCCCCCCCCCCCCCCCCCCCCCGTGTAAAATAATTCGTATCCAGGCTATAACTTGTCATGTATTAAGGTTTTAATTGTTTGCCAATGTCGATGGCGCGTAAAACGTCCTCCTCAAAGGTAGATAACACACATTACAGGTAAGCAATCTACGTTATGCCAAATAATTCCGGACAGTATCTTTGTCACGCATTGACGGCTTTTAAACTGTCATGCCTTTGTTGTCGCATGATGTGTTGCATGAACGACCCATTCCCTACTTCAAGGGTTAAGCTACACTTGACTTGAATGTCATTGCCGTCCGTCCTTCACTTGCCTCACAATAACTTTAACTTTGTCATAGCTCTTTCGAAATACTTAGATGTAAACACGTAAACCTTCGTTCGCGTGCATGACCTATGTCCCTGCCTCAAGTCTGGGTACACTTAAGTTTATGGTAAGGAATTCTGTATATATTCATACTTTGTGTCCGTACTGTAACGTTTGTCTGCTTGTTGATAAAATAATACAAATGTTCCCCACTCAAGACAGCATGTCTTATGCAAGACCCACTCCTACCTTAACGTAAGTGCACTTAAAGTTTAAAAGGGAATCGTAGCGTTTGTCATGCATGGAAGTATTTCAAAGTTACTGGCTAATCATATCACACTGGGAAATAGAATACTATGTTCTACTTTAATATTAAATAAGCGTTTTTATTGTAAAAAGAACAATAGACCTTTAGCTTAAATCTCATTAAAATATTCCTCATTGTTTATCGTATCTCAAATATAATTAGTTGCTTTATAATCTTGAGTCGGATGTTGTTGCCATGCCATCGGGTACCTTATTGTGTAGGTTCAACATCGTGCCATGTCTCTGTCGGATTTTGACAGATTCTAGCTAAATACCCCCCCCCCTTTTAGCCCCCCCCTCTCGTCGCCCCATGAAAAAGTAAATGTATATTATTACATTCTTCTGATTACTTAAGTAGTTTAGCTTTAAAGAAATGAACAATGACTAAGCTTAGGTCACTTGAAAATTCCTCATTTTGATCGTATCTTAGCTTCTTATGTTCTGTCGGGTTATTCACGTTATCTCTGTTTTCTTATTAGATACTGACACCTCTGACCACGTTGTTCAATTTTAATTTTTTTAGATACGGGTCAACAGTGTAAATCCAACCATTGTCATGACTGAACTGGGAAAACGGGGCTACAAGGATCCTGACAAGAGGGCTGGTGCTCTTGCCAGAATACCATCGGGACGCTTTGCAGGTAATAAATCACAGTTCGTTGAATGCAACATTGTAACATTTGTACTGTTGTTTTCAAGATAAGACGATTGAATTATATAAGCACTGAATCTAGTTATTAAATCTTTTTTAGCCATATGTCTTTTATTTAAGTAACTATGGAATCTGTTTCTAACTTTTAATATATTTATCTCCGGAACTGTTTTTCAATTTTTCACGTATATATGCAAAGCTACTCAATCAATTTTTTGTCCTACTATATTTGTAATTGAGAATTCATTCCAACTAGGAATTAACGCAACATTTTCAATGAAGAAGCAAGGTTAATATGACTGTATGTATCATTGAGTATTCCCACTATCCAAGCTAAAATTTGTATGATTGTTACGATTTAAATGGATAGCAATTGGTTAAAGATCTATCAATTTGTATCACAATTGAAGTAAGGATTTAGATACATAGAAGATATCAATTATAAATTAATAAAGGATAATGAATTGTTTGAATCGCCCTCCTTTTTTCAGAAGTGGAAGACGTTGTGAATGCCATTGTGTATTTGTTAAGTGAAAAGTCATCGATGATAAATGGTGCACTCTTACCTGTAGATGGCGGGATGATTGTCAGTTATGTGTAATAAAACATGTGTATTTATTCAGAGAAAAGTAGCATGATAAATGCCGAGCTCTTACCTGTAGATGGCTGTATGATTGTGTAATAAGATATGTGTATTTCTTCAGAGAAATGCTGAAACTCTGTCTCTATGTGTTGGTTCAATCGTCATTTACTCGTATAGTACAAAATGGACTCTGTGCTATCAAAGTTCCCAATGGCTTAGTGTTGTAAAGTGAATGTTTTCGATGTTATATAGATTACTTGCGGTGCTTTTTTACTGTTTATTGTTCCCAAGTTGTCAAGGAATTAAATACTTCGAAAGCGAAAGATTGCTGCTTTTTTCTAAAATCATTATTTGAGCCAATGATCTGTAGACTGATCATATTTTAATTATTACAGACTTATATCTGAAGTGACAGTCATATTATCTGACCCTTTTGTGACTTGTTTATACATGTTCCATTGCCATAGCAGATGTAATGATGTAATTATTTTGAATATCAATAAGAAATGGTGTAATTGGTGCATTTGTACATATTAACACATTCTAATAGTTACAAATGGATTATGGTCTTCAATATCTCAGAGCAAAAACTACTAGTAACGAAAACAGTATAGTATAATGAACACAAGTTCCCTTCGAGGTTAATTCGAGCTGGGCGATAGCTATACGTTGCAAGAAATTAGTTTGCAACTTATATATATAGAATAAAGTATACAGAGAAAAAAGACATTGATATTATATTCATATTTTGTAATGTTTTAAATTAATAAAAACTACTAGTAACGAAAACAGTTTATTTATAATGAACACAATTCTTAAGTATGCTTGTTTTTTATAAAGCCGAGCTGAAAAGTAGCAAAACATTGTTTTAAATATATTTGAACTTATACCATATTTAGATTTCTAAAGTATCCAGAGAAAAAGCCAATGATATTATATTCATATTTTGTAATGTTTTAAATTAATATAATGTTGCTTTAACTATAACATTTTGATACACTCTCTTATTGAAACCAGTTTATTTATACAGAACAAATATACCAAATATATTTGCCTATAATTAGCAATATTAAATTTACTCAGTTTCGAAATTAAGTGTGATAAAATAAAAATGATTCATTTTGGTCTTTCAGTCATAAATCATTTGAAAATACAGAATGTATCATTCTTAATATCAATTTTATGTTGAAAAAAAATAAAACACTTCAATGGCAAAAAACCCACACATTTATGTAGCCATGAAATGTTTTCACTAAAAAAATTGGCCGGTTTTTCGGAAAGAACACATTAGCATAAATAAAGCACACTTGTGTAACACATACTTAATGCTATTGTACTTTGGTGGACGAATGTTTACGGCTCATACACACAACCTCAATTTAAGTGGCAACATGCTCTTTGCTTAAAGTTATATTACCCTTCAAAATGGTCACATTGGTTTATAGTTAAGAATGATGCTCAAAACACAGTGGATGCTTTAATACATATAAGAAATAAGTTTTACCAAGTTCTTTCTGTTATTGACAACTACAAATTAAGATATACATGACCGAAAGGGTGGATATTTTTATTTTTGACTAGGATAGTCAAAAAAGATTTTTTAAAGATTCCCTCTATATTCAATGTGAATGAAACTGTTTATACAGATCGTTATGTTTTAGTTATAATTTAACTATGGCGATGTTTTTTTATTCTAGGAGTATACATCACTGATTAATTTTTAATTAAAATTTTGATGGTCACTTTGAACGGTAATATCACTTTAATGTGTTGCATCTGATAACACTTGTTGTATGGTATAATGCAGAGTACCGTATTCAGGTTCCATTTTAAACAAAGTACATTTTTGAGTCATAAAAGTAAGTAAATGAATCACGCTTTTATCCGTTTTAACACTCAACTAAGCAGTCATCCAGTGAAATATTTAATTCTCGCTTAGTGATGCACTTAAAGGCGTGTTGGTAACGGTAACTCGAAACCCTTTTTATTCGATCAGATCAACATCGCCTAAATACTTAACACAAACGAATGGGTGCAGTATATTACCATCTTCAACAGCTTTAGTTTCTAGACGTTTTTCAGTTTTATTTTGCTCGCCACATGAAGTCTAAAATGGAATAAAATTGATTATTTCATTAAGATGGTGTTTTGTAAACTTTATTTTCCGAGATATATAAACAACATGAATCAAATCAACGGTACTTATGAATGGATTAAAACAACAATAAAATAATGACATGTATAAAACTATATTTAGTGCTGCAAATCCGTTGGAGTATTTGGAATCGGAAAATCGCACATTTTGTATTTTATATCAAAATGACAGTTCTAAAAACTGCTTGTTGCAGTTGTAAAATCCGTGCCGCAACATGGTTATTTGGGTGTAACATACTTAACCTCTAAATATTGATAAGAAATGGTAAGATTTTCACAAAAAAAGAATGAAATATCTTTTATTTCAACATATGTGAAAACAGCAATTCATGTAAATGAATGTGACTTATTTAATTAGGTATACATACATTCATATATATCGTACAAAAAAAAAATCACACGTAAACAGAGATAAAGTAAATGTTATCTTTGAATAGGGATGTCCGCATTGTAATCAAAATACTGCATATATGCATGTTCGTTTTCGATTAACTCTGATAGATGTACGGACATGACAATATGTGCGAGCAGATGTACACTGTGTTGGAAGCTGCCCTCAGAGTTTTGAATGGTTCTAAATAAACAGTTATGGGTGACAATGAGAATAACGTTAGACATGCAAAGCTTTGATGGAGCATGAAATATTCTTATCCAGTCAGATATTTACTTTGGTATTAATTACCCTTTTTGATCACATGCAGTTCACTTTTTATAGGCCCGCTGATGGGAAGAACGTAGATTTATCTAGATGAAACTCAAAAAGTATCTGAGATCATAAGAGATTCGTTACAATGAGCACCACAACTCTATTTTATAATCTTAGATGGTTCTATTAGTCTCATTGTGACGTTTCTGTCACCTTACGTGTATATTCCGGTTCTCGCAATTTACTTTGGGCAATTACATTCAGCTATATGTAGCCGGTAAGAATGAGAGTTTATGAACAGAACGTGTTGTATATTAACTTTTCATCACACACTTGTTGAACTAAAACAATTAAGATCGATGTAACATGTTCATCTATCTATTGTGTAGATACTACGTGCACACTTCACGTGAATATGAATGCAACGTATTATAATATCCGAGTTACTAGTATTCAAAGTCAATTTTATTAATAAGGTAAGTAACGCACTCTTTAAATATTTAGTTACGTTTTTTACTATTAATACATGTAACTGCTGATCTGTTAGTATAAATACAAAACTGTATTCATGAACGGGCATGTGGAAACGTACTGGCATTTGTAAAGAAATGTAGAAAAATATCAATAGATACTAACCAAGTATTGCTACTGTTTTAAGGGCTACCCGTATAAAGATTGTTTAGAAACATTTTTTTCTTCAAAACGATTGTTAAGAAAGTTAGCTATGTAAACGAAGTAAAAATTGTTGAATAAATCAGCTACATGTATCTGTCTATTGTGTGTAAAATGCCGGTTATTATTTGATATATCAATCTTAACAAAATGCAAATTATGACCTAAAAGCTTTCTGTGGTATAACACTATCATGAAAACGATGTCAATTTCAGAAAATTAGACTGGTTCCCGTCATACTGATCATAATGTAGTTCACAGACTTATCAACATATTTTTTGAAAATGTAAACGTACAGGTAGATCTATCGCATTTCAAAAACCAGTCGTTTTAAGTTGCACGGTGAATGTCTTGTTTTACTTAAATATCAATATAGAGTAACTGCCTTCATATCAACCGTATATTTCCTTTTTGTCTAAAATATTTGTTTTTGATTGTTTGTAGCAGACCGTATGAGAGACGAAACAGATACAGCATCAACTGATAATTATATTTTTATGGTCAGGACTAAAATAAAACTTATTCAATATGTAATATTTTTCATACCAGAGGAGTAAGTAAAAGTGTTTATGTGGAATACAAATTTCCAAGCCAACTGTTATCAGTGTTCCTGTCAAGAATTTTGAAAGTCTTTTAAAATGCTTATAGCTCTGACAATTCAAGTATGATAACTTAAACAGCTTCGAAAAACTTGCCATGTAGATAACTCTTTTTTGAACTGCAGATACATATTGACGAACAAACACAGCCTTGACCTTACATACAACTTGTTATCAGGAAAACTACAAAGAAGATATGCAGACATAGATCTATATTTTTCACATTGCAAGTTTGTTTCGTTATTCTTACACGACTAGCGAATAACCTACATACATGCAGAACAAATTCTGTTTGGGTTATTCTGCAATAAACCGAAATTGAACGACCCTGCGCGCACTTCTGTTTTGGCTGTACAATTTATCCGACGTATAGATGATCTTACATGGCATACTGTGGACGATATGGTTGTCCCGACCAGAGGTAAAGCGGTGGGGGGATCCAATGCATGACACACGTCCAGTTAACTTGATAAATGCTACGATATCATTTACACTGACTTTATTTATTGTTTTGGTGTTGTTGTTTTTGTTAACACAGTGACGTCACTTATCAAAAGAAACTGTGGTGTCATTTATCTATACTCGTTACCAAAATTTTCGTAATTTGTACCGGAAATTCGAACCATGTCTGAAAATGAAATTCCTGTTCCATAACTTGAAAATTGTTAAATTTTTTTCCTTTCTAATGCGACTTTTGTTTACGTTGATGAAAAACTTGAACACTGCGTATACATCTTTTATGAATGAAAGTCACGTTGAAATAGCGTCTTTAAAGCGTTCGTGGGAGGAAACTGCAACGGCAAAATCTAGGTGCGTAGTACGCCAGTGTAATTTACGTTCGATGAAAATAGTTCCTTCATTTTCTTCTAATGTTGTTTCAAATATGTCGTATTAGAATCGAAATAATAAATATCCAAGTTTTGTTTATGGTAGAATAACCCTCGTTTGTCGTTCAAATGCATAAATAATATATCACTCAGGCCTTCGGCCTTCGATCGTGATATATCCTTACGCATAAGAACTCCAAACTCGGGTTATTTTACGATAAACCAAAAATGGATGCATATTATTTCTTTATTTACAACGGTAAAAAAGTTCCAGAGGATTTTCGAAACCCCTTGCGCCAATGCCCACCACCGACATGTTTTGTGACGACATAATTTAAGAGTCTTGCTTGAATAGCAATAATGTCGGTCTTCAATTTAGGAATGTGTCTCTGTCCATCATATTTTCTGCTCGAAAAAAAATCTTCGTTTAGAATTTTCTCAACATAGGCTACAGGATATCTACTTCTGTGAGGTAACAAAATGTATAACGACATCCTAGATAGTAGTAGTTTAGTAATTCGCTCAAGCTTAACTCATTTTAAGACTCTGAAATACACTTCTGTAACACTGTTTTGCATTAGTCTATTTGTGACATAACATTGGTACTCGTCGGCTAAGTGCAGTACATTTTCTCTTGTAACAGTTCTATTTAAAGTTGGATAGACATAATGTAATTTTATTTGCCTGGCAATGTGACTTCGTTTTCTGTCTCCTCTTTGAAGTCCGTGCCGAACATGGACTCAAAAACTGATGAAAGGATAGCTAATACACATCTAGAACCAAAGTAGCATCATCTCTCAAAGACTGTTTTGTGAAATTGAAAGTAGAGTTTTCATTTGCGAGGTCAGACTCACTTTCTAACCTTCCACTAAATTACCCATTTTGTCATTACAAATATGTAACAGAATATAACAAAGTAAGTTCTTTAATCGTTCATTTTCATCAAATGAACACGCCTTTTCAAATTCTGATGCAAATTGGTCATTCGCACACTTCTTCGTCTTTACGAGCGTTTTCGGCTGTTTAAGACAAGTAACTAGGGTCACGAAAGTTCATTGTCGAACAAATCGGGAAGCTAAAAAATTTCAACTCTTAACATATCTCCATCGTCGGCTGGTTTCCAGCTTGTAATAGTAGCGCGCAATGAGCTGAACGTAGGAATTTTACTTATTCAAAAGCCACTTTCAGGGCCAAGGGTTTGATGGGTTGATTTCTTTTACTAACAGGAGTAATATTATTGTCATTCGATATCGAAAACAAACGCCAATGTGGACTTTGTTTAATTATAAATCAAAACAGGTACTCTTATTTTCAGAAAAGCGGTAGGCCTACGTGCTTTCAAGCTGAGTTCATATTTTCATTGTAATTGCACTATTTCAGTCGTTGATAAGTTTTTTTTAAAATTTGTTTTGCGTATAGACCCAGGCGACTCATCGGATGAAACTGCTAAGACTCCTGGCAGGCTAAAAAGACCGATGCAGATACAAGGAAATCCAGGTACCAGACCCTAACTCTTTACGAATAGACCCCTTGGTTCTTTTACGTTCGAGGTGTATAACAAATTAGAATTTGTCACTCCATCAAAATGTCGTACACGTATCGTTAGAAAATAAAACACAATGATACCTATTCCCCATTAAATATTTTAATGGTCGTGAAAATTTAAGTCGACTTGAAGCGATTCTGAACTGTGCAACAATTAATAGTTAATAATTGTAAAACAAATAGCAAATCATGAGAAGTTTCGGGCTTACATAAACGTTCGAAGTAAGCTCGGTTATTTTCTGAAGGAGATTTTTGCCGAAATTACTCGTGTAGATGTCTTATGAGAGGGTAAGTAGATGGAAAAGAAACTTGATCTGTTACAATATATACTTCCGTTTTCGGTGATGGTTATATGAAAGTGCATCTTTATCTATATGTAAAATTATCCTAAGAAGATATCGTGACTGTTACTTTCAGAATGTAAATATAATTCAAAGCTATATTACTGTTCAAAATAATTATGTTACAACGTGGTCAGGAAATGTGGTTAAAACACAAGGAATCCTTTGAAAACATGTAAAGAAATAAGTTCATATGGAAAAGCAATTATACCTAATAAATTAGATAAATTTTCATTAAATGACTAAGATAGTAAAAAATATTCTCATGGTTTAGCGCTATATTCAACAGAAATAGGATTCTTGTACAGATCCATATTTCTGTAAAATTCTTTTAAATGAGTGAAAATTGTTCATAAATGTCATTGAATTTCTTAAAAAATTCGAGGATTAGTTTGAACAGTTATACCACTTTAAATATATGTAAAATATCAAATTATTATGTTTATAACAGTATATCGGGATAAAACATATGTATGTGTATCATACATATACACTTTTCATTATATCATGAAAAGTGAAACTTTTTACTCACCGATGAAATTTCATTTTTCTTTTTATCCCGATATTTAAGATATTAAGATGAATACTTATATTTTAATTTTGTAATCAATATGTGCCTTTGACAGTTATGCAACATCTTATCTAGCTTTAGCTTAATTTCTAAATATATATAATTCAGTTCATATCTATTTAATAAAATAAATTTGATACATCAGTGACATTCTTATAACAAACATTTATTTGCATATAAAGCATGAATTCCAAAGAGTTCTATATTTTGTTTCTTTAAAATGTACCTGGAGACAGTTAAGATTTTTTTCTTTCTTTGCTTCGTGTGTCAATTAACTTATACTCCATGAATACGTTCATTAATCCGTCAAATATCTGTTCTCTATCTAAAAGAACTGATATGATAGTCCGGAAGTCCTTGAACGAAATCATGCATATTTAAGTTAATCAACACTCTGGATTTGGTGGTATAATAATTAGTTAACATTCACTTTAGGCATTGGTTGTTTTGCCAAGACGTATACAACTAACCTCTTCGTGTTATTTTCAATCGCCTCCGAGGTTCCTGACAAGAATGTTGACAGTCTTTCGAAATGTTCATAGCCATATCTACGAGTGTCTGGGTTCTTGTATTCATTAGAAAAACTTCTCGTCTTTATAATTTTATTGTTACCTTCGGCTACATTCTCTAAAGAAATGATAGCTTTTACTTCGCATGACAGCTTGTCATCAGGCAAATTGCAGTGCAGATGTACCGACAGATATTTTGCATAGTGATCAGAGTGTAATTGTTTATTATCAACGGATATCTGTACTTTGAAAAAAACATCCCATAGCCTTGCGGATTTACTATTTACATCGTATCTAAATGTTGGGTCAAACACGTTTTCTATCGTATGTTCAATTATTGTTCCTATTGCGTTTTCGAATCCACTTGTGTCAATCTTAGCCAACCTCAAAGACAACTTTACAAGTTTGGTAGTGATGTCATTTATACGTTTGGCTTGCTCGGTAATTACGTCCGCCGTGAGTTTTAGAAATGTTTCTTTGTCCATGATCTTATCTGCCTCTGAGGAAATATTAACAAAATGGTCCACATTTAGGATTTTCTCAACACATATGAGGTTTACTTTTGAGAGGTTATGACGTCTTGCTAATGTGTAGCATTTTAATAGGTCGTTAATGCCAAACTCGTGCTTCTTCAAGACTTCCTTGCATTTCTCCATCAGTGGTACAACTTGATACTCGTCAGCTAATGGCAATACTTGAAACACAGTTTCTCTTGTTACAGTTCTGTTAGAAGATGGGTAAATACAATGTAAAAATTCAAGAAAGTCTTCGGCATTTTTTCCAGGCAAGGCGACCTCATTTTTCGTCCTTTCTTTGAAGTTTGTGCCAAACATGGACTCAAACACTGGAGAAAATATAGCTAATACACTTTTTGAAGCATACAGACCTGCGAAGTTAGTTTCACATTTACAGCTTTCTTCTGAATCCTCCATTCTACCAGTTCCGTAGTTTGTAGAGCCAGTTTGCGAAAAATACAAGATATAAGAATACTGTATTTACTCACCCATGTTCATAAAATGAAATCGAGTAATTCTGTAAAAAATCTGTTTCACAACTTTCGATTTCCAACTGTTGCTTCCACAGTAAAAATAACAGCAAAAATACACTTATTACTTTAGCTTATTCTCTACTGTTTATTGTCACCCTCTGTAAAAATGCATTCAAGTTCAAGAAACTTATATTACATTAAAATGAGTCTTTGTCCTTAAGCGAAAACTTAAACTGGACTTTTTCAATTTGCTAATCACTGGAGCGGTACTAGGCAACACGAAACGAATAAAGTCGCGCTTTGATAAGTTCTCTGACTTCTATGTTTAAGATAGCTATTTTATGGTTGTTCAGTAAATTAGAAAATATTCAAAGGATGTGTAGAGGCATAAAAAGGGAATTTTGTGTTATCAGCAAAATGCATAGAAAATATCTATTAATAAAGAAACGTTAAAGTTTAATTATAATGTGTTAAGGAAAATGTAGAAGTAATAAAAGGAGAGTTTAATTGATCTACAATAGCGTCTTTGGTACATCTTATTTTCTAATGACAACCCTTTAATTTAATAACATATGATATGTTTTCTAGAAAATACATAGTAGTATTGTAGAGCTTGATTTGATGTCAAAAAACACAAAAAAATCAAAACTAAAAGCAACGGTTTCCTGATTCATAAATTGACAGTAGTGCCTCACATGAAGGTACTTTTGTTAAGACAAATGTTTTAAGCGATCTTTTAATTCATATCTTCGCAGCTTAATAAAACGGTAACATTATACGACAGCATCCCCATTGAAAAAAACTATGTTAAATATATCTGCAGTTTATTTCCAAATTATGCATTTAGACCATTGTTCTTCACAATGTACGTGTTACGGCTAATGCACTATTTAAATCCGTCCGTAGTATAAACATATATAACATAAATCAGTCCGTCAGCCCGTACCAGTCATTCCGTCCGTCCGTCCGTCTCTCGTATTACAATGATATTATAAAAGAGTCCTTTGAAAGATAAAGATATTGCCTTAGCAGTGAATTTTGTGTTGCACAAAATAACTCTGCATACTAAATACAACACAGTCTCGTGCATTACTCTGATGAAGAGAATGAGTATCATATGTTTGTAGCCGCATGACTGCTGCAAGAAGCGACCTTTGGCAGGACTGGCAAAGCATTAATTATGTGGCATATGTATTGCATGTATTGTCTATATAGCACATTGAAGAAACATGAAACGTTAAATAACTGCAAATTATTGTTTTATTGAAGGATTCTTTGACAGGTAAAATGCACAACGTAGATAAAGAACAACACTGCGATATGTATTTTCTATACATGAGACCTCGTCGGGATGAAATAACGGTATTCTACCAGCCAAGAGCTTGCACATCAGTAATGATATATAATGAGGTCAGACATAAGTATCTCAAAGTTCTTTTTTGGTCCTTCTAAATAAGAAACCGAGTCCTCTTTTGAAGATCATGTCTAAGGGATGTGAATTATCTGTCCTGTTAGGACAGCGTTGTTCCTCTTACAATGTTTTACTAAGTTTTTAGTATCTCTAGGGTATTCCAAAAGTTTGCTATGTATCGGATTAAGAGCCAAAACCAAAAGCACAAATCTTGATAGTTGAAGAAGAAAATTGAAAAAGAGTGAATGAAAGAAAGGAAAAAAACGACAAAAATATCTTAAGTGAACATGTATTTACAAATATTATTTCATTAAAATATTTAACGTAAGGACACATATTTAGAGAGTTTTAAACCTCAGGTAAGTTCTCTAAAGCATTCACAACCCTAACTTCGCGTGCCAACCATTGTATTTCTTCTTTATTTTATTTCAAAATTCTATATGAATATAACATACTCCGGATATTAGAAACACATTTAATGTACGATACGTTTTCCCAAGGCGTTTATTATATACGGAGCTTAATGCAAAGAATGATAATAATACAATGATACTAATACTTATAAATATCAAATATTGATCATTCACTCGTTTCAGTTGTTACCATGTAAACACATAAAATGTTTCACATACAAAACATTACACATTCTATTAAGCTAGTCCTCACTTTGATTCAACGTCCAATATCAAACTTGTTAAAACGCGACAAATATAGATTCCTACATCATTGTTTCTCAAGAGAATATTGACATCTTTTCAATATTGAAAGTACTAAAATTGGTATTAGATACGAAAGGAATGTTTTTTTAGTGACGAGTAAATATATAGTTAATTCAGACAGATGTAGCACATTTCCACTCAATTTTTTTATACTTTGATTTTGCCGTTTGGATGTTAATAACTAGAACTCCCTTTTAAGTCGGTTCTGATGATACCCATGGTGAGAGAAATGAACTTGATTCATTAGTAAATTAACCAACACGTGTAAGCAACTGGTTCGGAAATGCTTAAAAAAAACTGGACACAATTTGGGAAAGAACGTTTTTGATAGGCAGATATCGATCATCAACATTATCTGCTCTTGATGTTGACAGATATCTGTAACACAACGCGTGTGTAAAATCATGTATACCTCTGTCGCAGTTGTTGAATTATCAGGTGCATTCTCCGTTAAAAGATCTCTTTAAAAATATATTAGTGTCCAAGATCTGTAATCAAAATCGCGATAGTGTGTGCTATTGACAGCCATGTGACATGCGTGCTTAGCGCTTACGTTAAATGTCGGGTAATTGATTCTATAATTTCTTTGAAGTCGTACCACTGATGACAGTTTTCCGTGCAATTCATGACAAGAGTTCTCTGATGAAGTCTTGACAAACGGCTTAACAACACCGGCTTCTCCTGCGAATTCACGTGGAAAACGCATTGCTGATACAAAACGAGAAGTTACTCTCTTATGCTTGGAGATTCTTTTGAAGTATCTTTCCGTTTGGACTTTTCGCGTGTACGTTGACGTCATGTTTCCCCTCCTCTTATCACACGGTATTCCAATATGTAGTTTCCGGCGCCTTCAAAGCGCTCGTTTAAACAGAAGCGCCGTCTGTCCGGAAGTTCAAAAGTCAACGCTGTTCCGTTAGCATGAACTCCACATAGCACCCCATAAACCAACGTGAAAAATGTTATATAAGAATTCATTTTTTCAAAATGGAAATAAACAACGAAATAAAACGCACTTCTCTTTAAGTGCGTTCTTAAAGCAGTCCTTCTAACAATAGTGAAACGTGTCTAGATTCGCGACAAATAACATGTCACGTATTACAGCAACGCTCCATATGTTACCGCTTTCAAATAATACAAATGGCTAACTTATTATCTATTTGAACTACTAACGTCAAATGTACAGACGTGAAAGAATTAATATTATGCACACTAGGTTTGTGTATAGTTAAAATGATTCTCCCTTTCTGCCTATATAATATTTGGATTATGTTCTAAAAAACGAATAGACTTCGAATGGCTGCGTGCAACAGATGATTTGATATCAAAGTTCAGGGAAGAACACTGATGGAGATGACACGTATTACATGCCTCAATGTACCTACAATTCAATATCTTAGGCCCTGTTTACATTTACAAGTTTCTTGTACAAGACATTAAGATAAGTACTCTTTATGATAATTGTTAATATTGAACAATTTTTGACAAGAAATGAGATAAATTTATGTGCGAGAATAGAGCAGGTCCTATTTTTTCGCAATTTATTGCACGCCTACCGAGTGATAAGAGATTTATAGAAAATTGACTTGCTTTGGTCTATATAATTTCTAAATTCATATATGTAACAAGCCATGGGATTTTTGGTCCAAATGCGGTACTCGGCCGAAAATGAGTTATTATCATTTTCTGGTGGGTATGTCTTTCGAGAGTTAGATTCCAAAATTTGAAGGCGAAATTCCAATTTTTGATGGAATTACGGCACTTTCTGTTCTGTGATGGGGCATGTGTTTACCAGGCCTGCAAAGGCACAATTACACAAGGAAATAAATAATTTCTGGTGGAAAAAAGAAAAAGTCAGGCGTAAGCCATATCGACTGTATTCCAAGTGCGCATGCGCCAGGTGAAAACCCGGGAATGTCAAATTCGTGAAAGAGGCCCGTCATGCAAAATTAGTCGTTAGGTAATGAAATGAGATGAATGTTAATGTGGATGAAGAAAAATTAAATGAGTGGGAAATTTATAGGATGTATGGTCTGGTAAAGGGTGTATGGCCTGTAATATTACATATACTGACAAATACAACAGATATATATACAAGAGACATGGACAGAACATATACTTAGGAACAAGGACATATAACATATAAACAAAATTAATGTGGTGTTCAACCTCGTGACATAAGTCTTGTTAGTAACAGAAATGAAAAAGAAAGTAAGTCGCTTATCCCGGATGTTGCGGATTCAAATCCCACTGGGAATCGCAACAGTTACTGTACCTCCTCATATGACACCAATATTGGTTTTTCCAGGTTAGCTTCAAGTTTTTTTTCACAATAGTGCTAAAAGAATCATAGAAAAAATTTCAATAGTTTGTTTATGACATTTGATTCATTCCACAATGTAGATCGTTTCATGAAAACTGATAATAAGTCCTTTTGTTAGAAATGATATGTATATTATCAGTGATTGTATGTACCTACAGAAGTGTTTGGAATTTGTTCGGTTATTCCATGTATGGTAATACCAAAGTTCAACTGGATCAAGGTACAAAGTAGATAAAGAAGCATAAACCTTTCAAAATGGTTATATTTAATAATGGTCAAGAATGAAGCATAAAACAATGTAGCTGTTTTGAAAACATGTAACAAATGAGTTATTTCGAGTTTTTTCTTATTGACAGATGTTACTAAAAATGTACGCTACACAAATGCAAAAATTTACTAGTATAGTCTAAAAAGATGTTAACAGATTTCCTCTAAATACATTTGTTACACAGATTCATATGGTTTCACTATGTTCATTAGTCTAGGAGTGTAAATATGTATAAATCAGTATAAATCAGTACTTAATGTCAACATGAAATTATGACGGTAGCATTGAACGGTAGTGTAACTTTAACATCGCATATATTTAACAGACAATACTGTGACAGCTTGCGACAAGCAGTGTATCTAATAACAAATAATATACATAAATTTTACCAGAAGTTAAAAGTTTCGTTTAACTCAGTTATACTACTTACAAAGCATGGGTGATGTCTATATCATTTTTCGCTAGAGACGCTGGTTCACTTTTATGTTTTTTCTATACAAATATTTATATTCCGCACGAAAACACTTTTCATGCCTTATCCTGTTGAAACAAAAACAATGATCAAAAGTCCTATCGCAGTTTCATATACATTGACAAGATATTTAACGACTGTGTAACACTATGGGATGTAACTCGGAATAACTCTTGGGAGACAGTATACAGATCCAGACTGTTAGTGACGATTTGGAATGGGTCACTTATACAGATTAGAGGTAAAATGCAGATCTAAGAGCGTGGTTTTAGTTGAAAATACTAATACATGCTAAAAAAACATTTTCATTGCCAAGTATTGAGATTTAGTGATTTGATGAAGTAAAACCTGCAGTAGTGACGTAAAAGCTGCCAAGTAAGAAATCATGTCTGTCTACAATTAGCCGGGATTGCGAGGGTCATTTTGACAAGGCCATCAGTAGATTTGAAATATTGAGAAAATGTTTCAAAGTCGGAAACAGTGTATCAGTTGGTTCTATCGATGGCGGCCAATTTTCAGTGGTAGTGTTAACATTAGCAATATTTGTTATTTTATCGTCAGATTTCGTAATACTGAAAACACAGAATGCTGTGCTGGTGGATGAAGTTTTTGGTTTTGGACTGAAATGTACTGGTATTTTTTTTCGAGTCACACATGATCATGCTAAAAATGTGCTACGTTTGTTTCAGCTGTGTGATTACAGTGTTTGGATTGTGGTTTTGAAAGTTGAGGAGTCGGATGTCGTGTGAAAAGCCAAGAAAAATGCAAACTGTCTCCTAGAACATTTGAAAATCAGAATTTACACACTTGCAGGCTTTACACCGGAAACCATGCTTAATACACATTTAAAATCTTACCTTAGTCCTTAAGACCTCATTAACAACATATAAATAAACAGACAATTTACTCCAGTTTAACCCGGAGATTTCAACTTCCGAAAATAATGGAACACGGCTAATCACACTTTCGAATAACAGTACAGAATGCATCCGTAAGATTTGATTTCGTATATTTATTTATGGAGTCTGTCAAGTAAATACATAAAATATTGAATGAATGTTCATCAGATATGCTAAACCTTACAAGTGTGTAAATTTTGATAATCAAAAATATTCTACATGTATTTCCAGTTGCTTCCCTTGGTGATACGCTGTGGTTTCATTTTTTTGTAATCAGCTGGTTAATGTATATGATGCTGTGATAGGAGTTTTGTTCATTGAATTTTTCAACAGATTAATAAAGTAGAAAAGGTATTTTGTATTGAAAATAAATGCTTTTTGATGAAACAATCGCAGAACTGAACCAGGGCCTGTGTTTTCACGAGTTTGGTTTAACGAGGTCGGGTTTACCAACCACCCAAACACAAAGCGGACCCTATGCAACTAGGATAAATCTTAAAGGGGTAGGTATATTCGTTGTATTAAAGGATGTGCGCAAATAAGTAAATAATAAGCAAAACAAAAACGCAAAACGACACTACAATTATGGGTTTCACAATTTCTGTTTGCCAGCTGATTTCTATTTCGGTCATCAGGGCAAATATAACAAAGAATATAAATCACTAAATAACGTCAATGCTTGTGTACACAAGCGTATACATGTATACACAACGTCAAAACTGATGACGTCATTATTTTAGATTTCGGCTAAAAGGTCAATGATATAATGTTATCTATCTAATGAATGATATAATTCTGGCACATATTTTGACGTTTTACATATAAGTATATATTCCAAAACCTTTACCAACATATTTCTGTTTTATACAGAGGACACTGAAATAATTGATTAAATTTAATCTACGTTGGCATGGAATGACATTGCGTATGACTAAGTTTGAGTCTAAAGCTTTATCAGCCCTTAAAGTTAGAGTCGCCTCTTGCAACTGTCATCTTTTTGCGGTTCATCAACCTTTTCATTTCAACCTTATCATTTTGTCAACAGATTAAGGTAGAAAAAGTCACTTTGAATTGAAAATAAATGTTTTGGAGGAAATAATCGCAGAACTGAACCAGGGCCGTGTGTTTTCCACGTGTTGATATTCGTGATGTCGTTCCATGCTTACAGAGATTATACATGTATTCAGTAAATGATTTTAGTGTCCCCTGTATAAAACAGAGACATCTTGGCAAAAGTGTTGCTATATATACTAGTATATGTAAAATGTCAAAAGATGTGCCAGAATAAGTAAATTATGCATTAGATAACATAGATAACGTTATATCATTGACATTGTTACTTTTGAGTCTTAAATATTCATCTTTGCCTACACAGTTAAAAATAGAGTCGTGTTAGAATAGTTTACTCTTGAAACAGTTATCTTTATGCGGATTCAACACTGGAACAAATGTATTTTATTTTCTGATAGTGTAGTTGTAACTGTCACTGCTGATTTATATCGATGCATTACAGGGTCCATCCACATTCTCCAGAGATTGCTCCTCAACCAATATAGGTACACATACTTCCGGTTTCTTTGCTAAAATGTACACAACTAATTTTGCTGTGTAATTGTCATTTGTTTTCGATGTTCCTGTCAGGAATTTGGATAGTTTTTCAAAATGCTCGAATCCATATGCAAAGCCTGGTGCCTTGTACTGATTGTAGAAATTTGATTTCGCGATAACTTTATTTTCAGCTAAACTCTCTAAAACAATGACAGCTTTCACTGTACAGGTCATATTGTCCTCAGGTAAAGTACAGCCGAGATACACTGATAGACATTTTTCATTTTCCTTTTGCCTATTTATTTCTTTATTGGCAACTGATATCTGCAAAGAAAAGCTAGCGTTCCATAGCTTTACAGGCGTGCTATACTCAGCATCTTTTAATGTAGGATCTAACACATTTTCAATCGTATGCTCAAGCATTATCCCCATAGCATTTTCGAATCCGTTTGTGTCAATGTTCGACGACTTTAAAGTTAACTTGACGAGGCTGGTGGTAACTTCATTAATACGTTTGGCTTGCTCAGCAATTATGTCGCTTTTGAATTTTGACAATGTATCTTTGTCCATGATCATTTCTGCTTCTGAACAAATGCTTGCAAAGTTATTCTCGTTTAGAAGTTTCTCAACGCAAATGTTGTCTACTTCTGATAGGTTATGACGGGTTGCTAAGGAATAACCTTTTAAGATTTCGCCAATGCTGAACTCTTCTTCACTACCTATTAAAAGCATCTTCAACATATCTTCGCACTCATCCAGCAGTGGCCTTACCTGGTACTCATCAGCTAATGGTAGCACTTGAAACACATTTTCACTCGTAACAGTTCTCTTCGAAGTTGGGTAGAGACAATGTAGAAATTCAAGAAAATCTTCAGCCTTTTTTCCTGGCAAAGCGACCTCGTTTTCTGTCTTCTCTTTGAAGTCTGTGCCAAACATGGACTCAAAAACTGGTGAAAAGATAGCTAATACACATTTTGAAGCGTACAAGCGTTTTTCACCCACAAGAAACGTAACATCATCCCGCCAAGTCTGTTTTATGAAATCGAAAGTAGTTGTTCTGACTTCTGTTTCCATTCTTTAGAATCGGGTAATCCGTTTCAACTCTCTTAAGTTCTTTTAGTCGATAGTAATAAATCACATTTGAATTATGTATATGAATTTGTTCACATTTAAGTTGTTTTATTCTTTGTATGCATAATGCAGTATCCGATAAACGTCGTAAAATAAGTTAGCCTTAAACAGATTACACAATATTCGCTTTGGCCTATGTCAATTTCAGAAAATAATCAGTCTGGTTCCCGTCGCACTGATAACAAAAACTAATGTTGTGCGGAAGATATCTATATTTATCAATGCAATTTTTGAAAATAGCACAGGTTTAAAGTGGCACGGGGAACGTCTTATTTGATTTTTTCTTTAAACATCGATATATCGTCAAAGAGGGTAGGAAATTGTGTAAACAAACGTTGAACTTTATGTATAATACCTGCATATTTAACACTGAAATATATTTTTCTGCGGTAAACCTTGCTTTTGCTTATTTATTACAGAATGTAAGAGGGGTGAAACAGATACAATGTATATCAATTTGGGCAGTTAAAGTAACGCCTCGATATACCTCATAATTATTTATAAATTATATTAGAAATAAAGTGCGCTTTAGTTAATAAGCAGCCATCATCCATTCACTTAGTAGTAATGGAAATATTAACTATTCATCGAAATCAAGTTTAATCACTAGATCTTTTTGAGAGTGCCAAAATTAACACTATAAGATACTATTATTATCATGATACAAGCATGTATAATTCTGTCAGGTCTTTTACATTTTCGGAAACTTCCTTCTTTATTTAATTATTTTCCCAGTACAACTTATTGTTTTCTTTGTACTTACATGCTTATTTGCTTAAATTTATCATGTTCTACAGTAGGTAAATATCTAAGAGTAATAACTGTGTTGATTTTAGCAATGTTGAGGTCTTGGGAGACAAAAATGAAATAAAATTTATTTAATATCTGATATATATGTAGTAAGTACAAGTAATTAAATGGAGTACCAATGTTCAAACCAGGTTTAAGTGATACAACTTCAACGAGAATTCAGATGACACAAATTAATAGTCGCAAACTAACAATCAATCAAAGCATTAATGAAAACATATCTATTTTCCCATATTTAGAGCAAACTAGGAATCTCCTGAACTTTTATTATTGAAACATAAGAAATTTGTCATCTGTATTTCAGGAGATAACTTCATTTTCTGTGTAAATAATTAGTGATTATCATTGATTATTTAAAGCAATAAGTTCGAGAATATCAACATTTACCACACAGCTGCAACCACTAATACCTGGCAATATTTGATACAAGCCACTATTAATTAGAGCCGGTTTTAAAACAATAAACAGGCGTATCTTATTCACTCTAGTCATTCGAGTAGACTTTTGAGTATGGTGATGACATTAAAGTTCCTCTCACATTTGTAGGGCTAAAACTTCCGTGGAAAAACCTTGCATGATTCATACAGTGATATCTTTAATTTTGATTTATTGTAAGCATTGCCAAAATGAAATATTTATATACGTGCATTATGGTCAACTAAATCATAACCTATATGTCCACTTACTTACATTTAATCATTCAGTCATTTAATCGAACAATCAGCCAATCTGATACTGAGCCAAAATGGAAATGTAATCTTCAAGTTATAATGAAATGAAGCCACTTGATTGGAGAAGTGAGTAGGGTCAACTATAACTGTTTGCAGTGTAAATATAGACAAGCTGATAATATACAGAAAACCTCATATTTTCATTTGGTTCAATGAAAGTGTCAGAAACCTGTATATTTTTTAAATTATACTCTTGCGATTCAAAAGTGAGCTGCAATGAAAATAAAATACAGACTGGATTATCTAAATACTCTTATTTCTTTCTTTAATGACAAATTATACTTGAGCTGTAACAGTGAAGTGACTAGCATTCCATGTGTATGCTGGTTTACCATGTTTAACATACCTCAAGGTATCGATTTTTCAGTCAACTTGACATTGTTTAGACGTCTTCAATACAGGACAAGGTCAATACATATTGAATTCATACATCCAGTGTCGATGTAAAATACCAATGCAAAGCATTGTTTCCCAGATGCACACTATTTTATCTTGATATGATTATTTACATACGGTTGAAAAGCTCTTGGCTATTCTATTTTTAAAATCACTGTGACCCGTCTCTAAAATTCTAGTTCCTATGAACGTGGATTCTTAAATAATATTCAAGGGCAAACACTCTCTGTGAATAGTAAACAAGGGCAAAACATTATTTAGAAAGGAGGCGACAACACTTGATATTTTCAGATATCATCTTTATTCATTTTATAGAGTCAATGACATAATAGATTAATAAACCATTTGACACTCTCTTTCACAAGACAGGACTGCTTTGAACGTATAATAAAATAAATAGAAACAAATAAAGGGTTTAAACTACTTCAAATAATAAAGTTTGAGATTTTTATCCATCTATATATGAAGTGTGTAAATACTAGTTTATTCATTTAAACTCGGTCAGATATCCTATCTAAGTTTGTACACTTCGATATTTACACATATGAAATGTTATGTATCACATAGAGATTAATACAGATATATTATTCAAGATAATTATATTTGATTGGGATTTATTAGTATTTATATATTGTAAAGGAGTATCCATTGCGGTAATTTTATTTTCGCTATGTTCGCGGACTTTGATATTACGCGAATTCAACAACCGTGATTTATATCCACAGATATAGTAGTAATAAACAAATCTTGAAACGAAAATGTATAACATGTACATTTACTTGAAACGGGAAGAAAAACATAATGCCTTCACGGCAGATCTAATTTTATCCAATATAAACGTCCGAAAGAAACTTGAAACAAACAGATAAACTAGTGGGTAAAAATTGTAGTAAATTTGCTAGTTTGTATTTAATTACACCGCCATGGCTGACACCAATTTGTAAACACACAATGAATGCGATATACAATTGTATTTCTCTCGGCACTTTATCAGGCGTGGACAACCCTTCTTAACCAAATTACTTCTTGAATATCTCCGTTTGTTTTTGACAGTTTATCAAAAGAGTTAATATCCATTTTGTTGTCTCTCGATCGTTCACAATAACTATTGGCTAACACCTGTGGCGAAATTGTATAAAGGGTCATCCTAAATAGAGAAATATATTTCTCTAACAGATTACTGCCAAGTATAATCAGCTTAAGTATAAAGCATGGATCATTGTCATACGTTTTCGCCAATTTTGCATAGTGACAAACAAAACTTTCTCTTTTAATGCACACGCTTTCGCGAAAAATCTATTTTGCGTTTTACTAATATGCGCAAAATCACCAAAACGCGGTCCGGTAAATCTACAAAAAGTAACGAAAAATAGGACTAGCAAATTTTAAGCCCTGTACAGTATATTGTGTACAATGACAGTTTTCATCCTGACACAGAATCAGCACACGTATAAATACATTTCAACTTTTGCTGATATAAATGTTAGTGTTATTACTGTTTCATCAATCACATTTGATCATCCTCTGCGAGAACTTTGGACTTCATAACTTCTGGCTTGTTTGCTAAAATGTACACAACTAGTTTCCCTGTGTAATTTTCAATATCATTCGATTCTTTTGTCAAGAATTTCGACAATCTTTTAAAATGCTTATAGCCGTATTTCAGCGAATCTGGTGACCTGTACTGCTTAGAAAAACTTGTCACGGTGATGATTCTATTTTGAACTGCAGACACATGCTGAAGAACAAACACAGCATTGACTTCACATTCCAAATTTTCATCAGGTAAACTACAATAAAGATATACTGACAGATATTTCTCACACTGCCCATTTATTACTTTGTTAACAACAGATACCTTTACGGTAAAACGTACATCCCAAAGCTTTGCCGGAATACTCTGGACAGCATTAGTCAAAGCTGGGTCATACACATTTTCAATTGTATGTTCAATCACCGTTCCCCTTGCATTTGTGAAGCCGCTTAAGTTTATGCCCGCCGCCTCCTGAAACCACACGACATGTTTGGTATCGACATCAATTGTACGTTGAGCTTGCTGAGCAAATATGTCGGTGTTCAATTTCAGCAATGTATCTTCATCCATCATCCTTTCTGCTTCTGTAAAAATGTTCGAGTAACTGTCTTCGTTTACAAGTTTCTCAACGCACATAAGGTCTACTTCTGAGAGGCTATGACGAGTTGCTAGATTAAAGCATTTTAATATCTCGTTTATGCTAAGCTTATTTCCACTATCGGCAATAAATTTCTTCAACACTGATTTGCATTTTTCTAGTAGTTGCGTAACTTGGTACTCGTCGGCTAATGGAATCACTTGAAACACATTTTCTCTTGTTACAGTTCTGTTTGACGTTGGATAGACACAATGCAAAAATTCAAGGAAGTCTTCAAATTGTTTTCCTGGCAAATCGATCTCATTTTTAGTCTTCTCTTTAAAGTCTGTGCCAAACATGGACTCAAAAACTGGTGAGAAGATTGCTAATACACATTTCGAAGCATATAGACGCCTGCCATCTAGAACAAAAGTAACATCATCTCTCCAAGATTGTTTTGTAAAATCAAAAGTAGAGATCTCCTTTGGGAGGTCTGTACAATTCTCAAACCTCAAGTCATCCATTTAGACTGAAAATGTTCTTACTGTCCGTGTTCCTCAAATACATTGTGCGATTTTGTCTCTTGTGTTAAAACGTTTAAACCTAATTGCTACCAATTGTTTTCAAAATAGTAGGGTAGTTTCGATTTGCTGTAGTTATTTCAGTTCACAATAAAAATATCTCTTACATAATTTAATTTCGATTTATACTTCAATTCCTGTATTTTGTTCAGGCTCCGAGAGTTCTGAATTAAATCATATGGTTTCATATCATTAAGACTGTACTCTCTTAAAATTTCGTCACATTAAGATTCATGATAACGTATATAGTACATTGACACATTAAACCGAAAGCGCTTCAAGTTATAAATAAAAATATCAAATTTCAGAAAACAAGTTCAGCTACATTTTTTAAAAATATTCATTTACGCTGGTCATATTTAAATCATAACTATATTAAACTTTCTGGGGTATTTCTGGGTATATATATTTTTCATTTGTGCTGTCAATCTGCATGAAATACAACTGTATTACTACATCGTTAACATAGCCATAACGAGTCAACGGGCCATTTAATCAATCATGTAGTCTGCATTCAATCAACCAGACAATTAGCACACAATCAAGCCACTAAGTGCGCGTTTGTGATTAATTGATTTATTTATACATGTACATACAATGTATATACGTCAGTCGGTCGGTCGGTCGATCGGACGGTCGGTCGGTCAGTCAGATAGTAAGTAAATCAGTCAATCAGTCAGACTATTTCTATATTTTCATCAGCTTTCAGGACATTGTGATTTGAATCCATATCTCACTATCAAAATTATTGTGTAGCTTCATATCGAGCTGAATTGTAGATGGTCTCATTGTCTATAAAACATTTATGAGAAAAACAAATTTTCGAAAGATATTCTATTACATTTATACCATCAATATTGGATATACATCGATCTCAGTTTAAACGTTTGTGTAAACATTTATATTAGACTTATTCCGCGCCAGCTCGGCTTTGACGCATTACACATATGCGTAGTCTTTGACAAATTGTCAATTTTGACGCATTTTGCATTTGCCGCGACGGTAATCTCCGACATATCATCATTTTTTACTGGAATTAACCGACAGGGGCTTACATTATATCTTTAGGTCCGGGTTAGTCACTTCTTGTCATTCAGTTTTCGTTTATACAGCTTTGACTTTATATGGTTTTGCTCTTTTAACATACGATTGTTTAAAACTTGGCAGAAAATGACGTGCATAATACAAGGACAATGGTAATGCAGATCAAAAATGTAAACAAAACAACACATACATACAGGTAGAATTTGATCTCGTAAAATATTTCCCACTAGAATCTCCTGTTATCTACATGATTCAAAAGAACTAGTGATGACAATGATTATAATTTAGCAATATAGCAAAAAACAAAAACAAAAGAAATTTGCAAGAAAAAAACTTAATCCATACCAATTAAAGAAAATAAACTTCTTCAATAATTCGGCCAATTACTTATACTGAGTGCTTAGTTTTACCAAGTTCCCCTTCTATTTCATGAATGTTGGTGTAAACGGCAACACTATGTGAGCTTCAAGCACGTATGTGTTTTTATATTTGCAAAAAAGAACCATGTAAACAGCTTTAATCATACTAAGTGTTTGAAATTATTGTTTGTCAAATCACAGCGCAGTATTCGCTGTACTTTAACTTAAGTAAGTCAATACAGTAAATAGTGGAACAATGCTGATTTACAGAAAATACTTGCAAACACTAAGAAGGTTATGCGCCGCGCCTGAACAATTCATTTTCGTAAGTCCATCACAATGAAAACTAACCTATACCTACATTGTAACATACTTCTTAGCACGTGGTTTTCATTGTCAGTACACACTATTTATAGATTTACAATAATGCAGTACATGTAATATATACTGAATGTATAGAAAGAGAGAATTTCATTGATTTATGTTATATATTTACACATGTAATTTATTTTTATTTCAGAAGGAGCAGATGATGGAGGATAAATATTTTAAACACAGAAAAGCTTTTGTTACCGGTGCTGGCAATGGTCTGTTATCTTGTTTGTGTTTAAGCAACCTTGAGTTATAGAATAGTGTCAATGGCATACGAATATACTACAATAGTGCATTAGATTTAAGCGATCTAAAATAACTTCCTTGTAATTTGATTTGTTTTTATTTTTGGCTGTACAAGCTTGGTATTCACCTACTTCTCCTAAGTCGATTTATTTCAACAAAACAACAGGGGATTTCTGCATTTCGCTTTGCATTTTAGCACAATATTTTCAGTAGATACCAGTACATGTGTTTCACTCTTAACTGCTTACATCACACATTTATAAAAAGTAACGTATTTTATGGACTAAAGTACGATTGCAAAGGTGTCAAGTTAATGTAGTCACTAGCTTTATTTTAATTTGAGAACCTTTCCAGAAAAATGTTCTGACATCTAAAATGGAATACGCCTATTAAAATAGACCTGAACTGGACAACGTACTACATTAACTATATAAAACTATATATGGAGAGTAAACGTATTTCTGTCCACTATAAATCATTGAATAGACCCCAGCGAAAGTGATGACCGCCGAATAAGGTAATTCCAATCAGAAAGGATGAGTTTATGGGCTCCTTAAACAATCGACCAATGTTTACCATAACTGCAGACTTGTATATTCACCCGAGTGGTGTATGCATAAATAAGATTTTAACTATATGTAAATAAAGCCTGTATTCAGATAACGTATACAAATGCAAATGAGCGATATAAAAGGTTACTAAACAAACAAAAATCGCCGTACATGAGATTTACCTGTGGTTTTGTATCAATGTTAAAAAGGTAAATGATTTCATTTCTTTTCGAACTATATTAAAGTTAAAAACAAAAGGTTACCATAATAATAGATTTTGATATATATCACTTAAAAAGCACTGCTTTCAGGAGTTATTCTTTTGACCTAGTTAATTTAAGACATACCATTTTTATACTGATACCTTTTTACAAAACGTTTTTCTCAAATTTTGTACTAAATTATAAGATATATTACAAATTCATTAAAATATGTTGACTTCAGAGAATATACAAGATGGACGATGCAGAATTCAAGGGCAAAAGAGTTCTTATTACTGGTGTTGGCAAAGGTCATTAATAATATTTCAGTTGATAACAAATTGACATTTTTCTTAAAGTTTTTTTATACACATTTCTTTATATGAACAACGTAAAGTAAAATGAAGAGTTCCCAATTTTTTAATTGTAAATTTTGTATAATTTCGACAGTCAGCCTCTACTTCAATTATGTTTTGGCATTCTTTGTTTAAAGTATCGTTGAAATACAGTAAGACACGTGCATCTGTCACAAACCGCTTTAAATCCCATCTTTTCAAGGTATTGGAAGAGCTCTTGCAGTAAGGCTTGCCAGTCTAGGTGCCAACGTGTACGGTGTAAGCAGAACACAGGAAGATTTAAACAGTCTCAAACAGGAGGTATGTTCACGTGTTGTCTTGTGAATTTCTGAATTTAAGGAGATTTGATGCACTCTCTGTAAATGATAAAACTGAAAATAAAACTAATAAAATGATGAAATTGAGTAATATGAAAACCTAAATGTGCAGAGATAGCTTAACACATTTAAGCCTTAAACAAATTAGATTCAAACAGGAGTAGTTTTCTTCTCCAACCTCTTTCAGGCTCATGCAATCATATGCCAGAGAAATTGTCATAGGAAATTCTATAAGCATCTTGCGATTTTGTTCATCATTATCCTGCTAGTTTACTAGTTAGAGAATGAAAAATGCTGTTAGTATTTTCGGACTTAATGCGAAAAGATTCAGTCTTACAGCTTTATGTTAGTCTTACTTGTTTTAACTGACTAAATATTAAAGTTTTATTGTCAGTTGGCAGTCTGTTATTACTATCCTTAGACTTCTTTCCAGTGTTTTAATTCTTATGATCCTTTGACATTATCAAAATACTTAATTTTGCTCACACAAGTGCTGTGGTGTAGGAAAGAAGATGGAGACTCTCGAAGTTAACAAATATTACATGAATAAAATATGTTCTAACCTACCACCAGGCCTATGATAATTTGAACATCACCTAAAATATTAATTCTTCTTTCGAAGGTACCGTCAATAGAAACTCGTGTTCTTGATATAGCTGACTGGGAAACAGCAGGAAAAGTGATTGAAGACTTTGGACCTATAGATCTGCTAGTGAACAATGCTGCGATTATAAAACGTAAACCGTTCTTTGATGTTACGAAAGAAGAGTTAGACGTGTAAGAGCTCAAATTTTATGTACGTGAATGTATTTGAAGAAGTAAAAATGTAAATTAAAACTTTCAATATTAAGATGATTCACAATAAGTAATAAAAGCCATGCATAACTGACTGACATCATCATTTTCATCATCATTTGCATCATCATTTTCAAGGACAATGGCAGATCAACAAATAAAATTCGCGTGCTTTAGTTTGAAACTGCTCTGTTTTGTTCATAAAATAATTTTAAAAAAGACAAAAATTTAGTCAAAGATTCTTTGACAAAACAGTTTTGTGGTATATCTGTTTTGATCATGTAAACATCCTTCAAAGTAACATTAACAAATCCTTGGCAAAAGTTTTTGGCGGACTTTGACGGAAGTAACAATCATCAAAGCCATTTGACCAAAGTATTTAAAGGACTTTGCGTTTACAATCAGTTCTGAAAATCTTAATCCATACATAACGTGTTGTTATATTTATTGAAATTGTTTGTCCTAGCAACTAAAATTTAATTTCTTTTTCAGGCAACACAATATAAATTTTCGAGCTGCTTTTAACATTACACAGGTATGATTAATACAAGACATGGTGAACATCGAGTGATTGCATTCACTGTTAGCAGGCTTAGAATAAGACGTGTGTAAGAAACAATATCTCTTTAACACAGAACGGGTAAAAACCTTAGTAAACATATCATACAATGAAACAAAATATGAAATGCTTTTTGTTAACCCGCTTTCTTCCACATATTCAAATGTTCTGGAAAACCCAGTATTCAACGGTTTAAAGTCAGTATAAAAAATCGTATACAGTAATAAATAATTAATTATATAATGAAATATGTATACTAATGCATTTATTATTGTTGAAATTAAAGATAGTTACGCGAGGAATGGCATCACGTGGTACAGGTGGAGCTGTTGTGAACATATCAAGTATTTCCGGCATACGCACAACACTGAATCGTTCTTGTTACAGCACGTCGAAGGCTGCCCTTGATATGCTGACGATGACGTTGGCAAACGAACTAGGACCTAAAAAGGTACATGTGTAATGTTATTTTCCCACATTTACAACTTGTAACATACACTATGTATTCAAAATAAAGTCTAGTTATGACTGTTTTCTTATAAAAAATAGTCTATCAAAATTAGTTTTAAATTTGCAGTTGTAACCATTTTTTATTGCATTACGTATGTTACACAATATTGTTGTTTAGATCCGTGTGAATAGTGTCAATCCAACTGTTGTCATGAACGAAAGGGGGAAAAGTGGCTGGAGCGACCCGACACTTAAAGCGGCAGCCCTTGCAAGAACACCCATCGGCCGCTTTGCAGGTTTACATTCAATTTTTATATCTAGAACTATATTATGTTTTTTGAAAAGAAACACATTTGTTGACAACGTGTTAAAAGTACCAGATTAGCTCATATCATTTTCACAATTTTTATTCTGAAATGTTTGTATGTTTAATTAAACGTATTTCAGTAATGTAAGTGTACACAAAATTGTGCACCATTTTACCTGGCTTTTATCATTTAGTGTTTAATTTCAAATATATCAGCACAAAGAAATATTATGCTAGATTCTAGTTTAGTTTAATTCTGAATTCAAAGATGCTTCTTTAATTTACGCTGTTAGATAAATTCCAAATGTGTCCTTTTATTTTATGTTTTTCGGTGGTTTATCGGAATACAACGGTGGATTATATCCTGATAAACTCACTGTTCACTCAGTGAAATTATCAAAATCTTCTACCCGGTTTAACGTCAAAATACTACCGAGCGTATGGACGCAGACCGAAACCATAAGATACGTCGTTAAAATGACGTATGTTTGTTATGCTTTCTCGATGACGTTTCCCGCGTTTTAGACTTTTTTGAAACAACTCACAGAGTAGAGTTATAGACAGAAAAAAACGAAAATTGTTGGTATCGATGCAATCACGATAATTTCACTGTGAGCACACTCCCCAAAGTGTTATTTTCACCCGGGGCCCCCCCCCCCCAAATGCTTTTGCTGCCCACTCGGTGAAATTATAACGTGATATTCCCGAAACCAACAATTATCCTCTATATATAGTGTCAAGTAACTGTTTATGCCATAATCTAATTTAAACAATACCACTGCTGTTGTCATGTATCTCTCAAATCTTCAAAACATGACGCCGATATGTTCTATATATATTTGAAATTGAAGTTTGAAAATTGAAGTTTGAAATTGTATTATTATGAATTACTTATACATTAACTATAATTCTTTTTCAGAGGTAGATGACATTGTGAACGCCACTGTGTACCTTTTAAGTGAGAAAGCCTCTATGATCAACGGTGTTATATTACCAGTAGATGGTGGAATACTTACAAGTTATTTGTGAATGATGAAATAAAAAAACATTCTTGTATAAATACTTTGCATTGTTATTTCTGATTTAAATTCTGAAATGCTTTATGTGTTTTTGTCCAGTTATCTCATTCATGAATGAATACGAAAAATAGCAACCGCCTCCGTGATCGAGTGGTTAAAGTCGCTCACTTGAAAAAACTATAATCTCTAATAGATTGAGGGTAATTGGTTCCAGCCCTGCTACAGACCATTTCACTTTAAGTGAGAAAGTTTTTTTTTCAGGGGGAATAATCTTTTATTTCAAAATACATGTTTATAATTACAAACAAGCGAGAGAAAAGTTAGCAGTTTCCTCAGAAAAGATCCTTAAATTTACCGCCTGTTAAAATTACCAAAAACACGACTGGAACGGGCGTAAAACTCCTACAACAACGATAACAGTGATGAAATTGTATAATCAAAGTTTTTAAATGAAAGATTAAAATTCGTACTACAGTTCTTTTTTTTAATAAAGTGAAATTGCTTTTACTTTGAATTTCTGATGTTATTTCTTATCTCTATCAGCACACAGTTGAAAAACTTGCATTACAGTTTTTTCTCACACGATTTATAAGCTTTCACTGTGTTTCAGACATCTTACATTACATGTACGATATCGCCATTTTAAATGGTGTAATTCGTTTTGAACAAGTATGCTTTTGTCAATGAGTATTTTACCAGTCTTGTTTAATTCATGGAAACCGTGACAATGGAATAATACTGATCACCACGGACTAGAACTGTTACATGTGGTAACCAGAGCTTTATCCATGCTGCTTCGAGCTTATAGAATGCTCTCCCTAGCTCAGTCCAAAGTCCTCGGTCTTTGAACATTTTAAAGAAACAGTTGAACCTCCATCTTTAAAAAACTATTATGCAAACTGAAAGGTTTTTCCCCGATTTTATCTTGGCCCACTTCTATGAAAGGAAGGCCGTTTACGGCCGACAGGTTGACTTTTCCAGATTTTTTCCTGCACCATCTTAAAGTGCTCGCCGAGCCCGACATTTTGATATATGACATGACCCACTTCTATGAAAGGTGTGACCTACCGATACGCTGAATCCAGACGTTTAAAACGAGCCATGCCTTTTGGTATGGCTCTTCAGGTATTATCAATCAGTCCCGTTAATCGATCTGATTATATACGGTATTAAATGGTAGTAAATTGACATATGAAGTCTTAATGGGTTGGAAAGTATTCAGAACTGCCATTCCAGGCGGCAATACAATCATCTATGCGCAGAAATGAAAGACAATTGGTCAATAATATAGTTCTTAAAACTAGTGCAAAATTTCCAAAATTTTATTCACAATAACAATAGTTCCGATGCCTCACAACTGTATTACTTTGTTCATCTATATCTTGCCTGGAGCAATATATTAGTCCCAGATCTTGCGTAGTAATACAAACTTACGTCACTTACCACAAGGCCGGCCATGACCGTTACACTTTTTAAATCGATTGTTTTCAAAATCGATCCAATCACAGGAAGTTGATACTTTGTAAAAGAGTAAAAAGATTCCTGTACTGGCGGAACGAATCGACCCCTCTAATACATATAAACAAGTTGTTCCATATATTCAGTTCTTACCCATTCTCCCATACATGTCATTCGTTTGTAAAAACTTATAACTGGAAATATATCTAAACAGTTAAAGTGTTTCAAAACATTTCAGAATTGTCCATACTTTTATTTTGCTGTTGTTCTTTGAATTACTGAATAGCTAATCTTTAACACATTTTCAATGCCGCGACTCCATGTGCTGACTAGAGCATCTCCTGGACAGAAAAATAGAGTTAATCTTCTGAAATTTTTCTTGTATTTCGCTAAAAACGGCGTCCGTGATGTAATTGGTAAAGGCATCTGCACCTTAAACTGATCTGACGGATTTGAACGGACGTGAGTTCGTAACCCAGTCAAAGTTGTATATGTTTTTTACTTTTTTCTTCTGGTTTACTTATCATTTTCAGCTTTTACACCATTTTAAATGTCTTACGGAAAATAATCATACAAATCTTCATTCATGTCAAACTAATGAGGATAATGGCAATGAAAAATTAAGACATACTGTTTACATATTATTCGATAACAGTAAGTTTCGATACTACATGTCAGTCAGTAGTCGTGTCAGGTTTTGCTTGATCAACCAGAATTGGTTTCCTTGAGTTCTTTTGGGGCCATGGCTCAACATCAACCATCAACAATTTCTAGAATTTTTACATTTCAGTTTTGTTTGTGGGCCCGCACTTTGTATCGCTGTTTTTTCTTGTTGAGTTATTCATTTATTCTGTGTCTTCTTTGATCTTGCTCACTGTTAAGTTTTTGTCTACAATTTAGAATAGGAATTTATTTCAACCAGGAAAGTACTTGGAAGGCGGTCCAATTTTTGTGATTCTTACTGCAAGCTCGAAAGGTAACATGTATCTTTTTCGTCCTTTCATCAACATTGACATCACAGTATTTAGATTTTAGAAGCAGTTGAAACCGGAATGTAAATTCATTTTGAGTCAGCAAATTAAGAATACTTGCTGTTTTATTGTTTTAGTTCAGCTTAGTCCATTTTTACTGAGACCTTCAAAATCGGTTAATTCGGAGTGAGTATTTGTCAGAGCCCCAGGAAGCACTCATCGGGATAGTTGATATAAACTGAAAGTACTTATTCTACAATCGGAATATACTGAATCAATAACAAAAGAAGGATTTATCCATTTTTAGCTCGTCTATGCATAACAGAAGAGCCATTGTCATATCCTTCTTGACGTCAGTTGCCAGTGTCGTCTTAAATCCGGTCTTAATAAAGCTTTCTTTAAATTCACTTTCTTGTGAACCATTAAAGCCTTCAAACTTCAGACAACTGCTTGGCATCATGCAATGGCCTTTGTGGCCGAGTGGCTAAGGTCACCGACTGATGATCACTTGCCCCTCACCGCTGTAGGTTCGTGCCCTACTTGGGTCAGATTCTTTTATGTCTGGAAGCTATCTAGATTCTACCCAGGTGCCTGCCCGTGACTGAAATAATGCCCGAATACATAGTTCCCACATCCACAATATTTACCTCCCTTGTTCTGAATTGGCAGCCATTTTGAATGGCACAACTGATAAAGCATTAATAGGATTTTTTCTCAATTATGTGATAATTAAGAAAATACCAAGGAATTCATGTGTGACAACCACTTTTCTTGAACCTGCTGAGTAATCTGCCCGTATCAGCTCATATATTAATTATGTTTATAAATCTGAGTAGTTTGTAATTGAAAAGCGATTGTTCCCTATTGATTTAAGGAAGTTGCCTCAAAATGGCTGCCAATCAGAACAGGGGATTGTGGTGGAACTTCCAGGGTCTTCCTCCTCCGTGAAAGCTGGAAGTTGCCATATAACCTTTAGCTGTTGAGTGCTACGTTAAATCCGAATCAATCAATTGGCACAATACAATCAACCCTATGGGCAAATCCAATAACTTTTGAATGACATTAAAACTTTGAATTTTCAGATCAGTTTTTTTAAATCCACTTCTCAGTTACCATTCACAGCTATGATACTACTTCATAGGGTGGTTGAACATAGTCACTGAATGCAAAAGGTAAGCACATGGGTTCCTATCTCAAAAGCAAAGTTTGCTCATATGGTTAAAGGTCAAAATTTGTGGACAGTAACTGTTGTGTCTCCAGTTTATAACTTTACTTGTGTAAGGGTTGATATCTACACATGTATGTGTACAGTCTGTGTTGTTCAGAGACAATCGATCCTGCAGTACTTTCAATCCTTTGATTTGACTAGGCATACCATTTTGCCCTTTAATATCATTATTAAAGTGTAATTTTCTCTCAAAAGTGCCAAGCCTGTATTTCTAAAAGCCAAATAACGTTACTACTATGTTAAAGTGGTCAAAGAAAATGCCTAGGTGAAGTAAGCTTCAAGTAAATATAGCGCACACTAAAATTTAAAGACTCAAGCCTTTGACTTTAAGTTGTGACCATGACCTTAAGTCAGTGTGAATGGGAGCATAGAGCTTTTGGGGACAACAGGGAGTTTGGGTGCAGCATGGAGCAGGAGGGACAATGAGCGTTAGGAACAGCAGGAAGCATGGTGACAGGGGCTGGAAAGCGTTTGAGAGTATTGGGTATTAGCTGCATGAAAACCCCAAATCATTGCAAAACAATCTCAAATCTTCATGAAATAAGCATTTATTTAAACTAATAAGTTCATGAAGGAGCATGGTGGACAGCAGGAAGCGTTCAGTGGGTGGACAGCAGGGAGCATGGGGGACCGCCAGTAGGGAGCGGGAGAGACAGAAGGTTGCATTGGGGCAGCAGCAGGGGGACAGTGGGGAGCAGGAGTGTAAGCAAGGGGCATTGGAGACAAGAAGGATCATGGGGGCAGCAGGAAGAGGAGACAGCAGGAAGCTTGGTTGACAGCAGTGGCTTTAAGGACAGCAGGGTAGTGGTTGACTGCAGGGGGCATAGGGAACAGTAGGGAAGGGGAAAACACAGTGGGGGAAAAACAGGAGTGTCCTGTCCAGTCCATTATTTCATTACCATCCCTGTCTTCCAAGTATTTCCAATATGTTTCCCATACCGTGCCAGTAATCGATACCCAACCTGTCTTAGTGACCCTGTCTTGATTTACCCCCTCCCTAGTGTCCCGTCTGGTCCCTGTCCCATCCAGCTTAGACCTTTCCCCGCCATGTTCCTGTGACAACGCCTGCCCAGCTGTCCCTGGTGGTATGCTTTCCGCCCTTTCACCATGACGACCCCTGCCAAGTAGCCCCTGGTCCTATCCTGGTACCATACCCGTCCTTTCACTGCCCCTATCAAAAACTTCTAAAGCCCCAGCCCTGTCCTTGTCCTTTCAAGCCCTGTCCTCCTTTTCTGGTCTCGGTCCCGTCCTTTCCGACTGCCCCAGAGTTGGTTGTCAGCCCTTCCCAGTCCTTTCCTGCCTTCGGTAACTCGACGGGGACTGGACTATCAGGATAGGGCGGAGACAGGACCAGAGGCAAAGAATGGGGGCAGGACTAAGGGACATGGACACTGGGACATGGCAGGACTGTACTAGAAAGGACTAAGGGACATGGCAGGACTGTACTAGAACTTTGGTTTATGGTGAGGACAGGACTACTTGTACAAGGTGTGGCGGGGGATGAGGGCACTGGGATGGGGTGTGACAGTACTCAGGCAGAAGGGAGGTACCTACCAGAGTGCACAAGGAAAAGCTGTTATCAATTATAAGCCAAAACTAGATGTAAGATGAGAGGTCCCTGATGCCTCCATTCTCTGACATACCCGTCTTGAAGAGAGTGACAGAAAAATTCACAACCTTTTTTTTTTTATAAAAATTCAATGTAATTTCATTTTAATCATCATTTTGATAAAGTCAAGAATAACAACAGAGATGCGGAACATATTTATTTGTTATTAAATAATAAGATAATAACGAATTAATTTGTGACAGAATCTGTCTGAATGTCTGCAAGATATTTGAAATATCTAGAGAAAAATTTGTTGAAAACATTTTTTTAATTGGGAGTATTGCTTATAAACTGTCTGCAAAACTGAGGTCTTTTGGACAGATTAGACAAAAAATAAATACCATAATTTTGCTCCCCATTAATTCATTTCAACAAAACTTACTAAAATTAATGTTTCGATAATATACATGTACCTCTTTGTGGATGTATAGTCAATTTGAGAGCTTACATTGCGCTAAAAAAAGAAATTGAATCAGTGATGACAATGCCACCATATGGGTCGAGTTTGTCTCTGAGGAAGAGGTATCAAGATTGAAATTTTTGAAATTCTTACATTAGGCAATAGCCAAAAGCATGTAAAAAAAGCAAAACCTGAAAACAATGTCAGTGTTTCGCTTCTTGAGGCCTGACAGTTTCATCTTGCAGCAGAGAGACAGACAGACAAACTAAAAATTAGCAGTTGTGTGGCTATTCTTTTGTTCACTCTTTTGTACTTTTTAGCCACATAAGCCAAAAAATAGCCCCACATAACACCTACAGAATGAGTGAAATAAAAGAGAATTAACTGTTACTTTTATTGCCACTTAACCCCCACCTTTTGGGCTCAGACTGACTGACAAACGGACACCAAGCGATCACAATAACTCAACTTCAGCTCTTTGTGCTCAGGTGAGCTAAAAAATTCAATTACCAACAAAGTCAGGTTTTTAGTCTTGCAATAAGTCACATGATAATGTTGTTGTTGTAGAAGGTGAACGCCCATTCCAACAATATTTTGATCATTATTCCAGGCGGGCAAGTTACCTGACCATGGTTACTGTGCAAAAACAATATTCAGCTTTCTAACATAAAGAGACATGGTTGGTAGTCACATGATAAATAACAACAAATCAGACTTACTTAACTTTAATATGAATAGCTTTGCAGCCTCAATATAAAAACAGTCTGTGATTTCACTCTTTACTGTAAAGTTATATTGGATTCCCTAAGATTGTTGCCAGCAAATTCAAGCTGGGACTGGGAGCACTAAACTTTACAGCTCTATCTAATATACTTGATTAGTGCTTTACATAACTGATACAAATCATAATCTTCCAATGGTAGACTAGTTGTATGAATAACAATGAATTTCAAAAATCCAATATTTATCTAACGTCATGATAAAAGTTTAGTCCATTTTTCAGCAATCAACCACAACCGTTTGGCTACAGCTGTATCAAGGGCAACATCATGTATAGAAATTTCTTTTGACTTCCTGAAATTAAAAAAATGCAGTATTATAGTGCTTTAATTCAGAACTATTAATCCCTAATCCTAAATAATTTCTAAAATGGACTAGTCCATTTCTTAAAGTTGGATTGAACTATCAATTGTTCAAGGGGTACACACTTTAAACATGCATGTGCCCCTCCATGTGCTCAACAATTGTGTAATGCATTTTTAAAATCCTTCCATGCATTCCAGAGTTACCAAGCACACAGTATTCCATTACCTTTAAACTATAAGTGTAACCTTGACCTTTAAGGTAGAGCCATGGGTCTTGCATTCAACAAATTGTCTTGATGTGCTGAACATTTGTGCAAGGTTATTTAACAAGAGCTGTCAGTAGGACAGCGTGCTCGACTTTTTTAGTGCTTGCCAATAAAACAAAACTTTGACAGTTAATTAAGGGCACACAAGACTTTACAGAATTTCAAGACAAATCAAGAAAAATTTTCACAGAGTTATCTTCTTTTGCTTACAGATAGGTCTTACGATGGTACATAAGTACTCCACTTTCAAAGTAATATCTCAAATGGTTAGTTAAAAGTGGACAAGAATGAAAAATTTACTGAGTTTCAAGTCAAAAAGGGCCTAATTCAAATAAAATCCTTGACAGAATTACCTTCTCCTGCCCATGTTTGGAAATCATGATGGTAAACAAGTTTCCACTTTCAAATTAATTCTCAAACAGTTCAGTAAAAAGTGGATGGTACAAAACTTACCAAGATTCTAAGTCGATAAAGGCCTTAATTTTTAAAACAATCCCTGACAGAGTTACCTTCTCTTGCGTACGATGGGGGTAATGATGTGAATAGCATTAAAAGTTTCAAGCAATTCAAAGGGTAAGGCATAAGTGGACATATTCAATGTATTTTTAAGTCAAAAGGGCTAATTCTGTCAAAAACCTTGACGGTTATGTCCTCTTGTCTGTTGAGAAGGTCGTGATGGTAAACAAGTTGGTTAGTTTCAAAGCAATCCTCCATGGTTTTGAAAAAAGTGAGGTGGTACAAAAACTAACCAAGCTCATCACTTTCTAAGTAAAAAGGGCCAATTCTGTCAAAAACCTTGACGGTTATGTACTCTTGTCTGTAGATGGAGGTTTGATGGTAAACAAGATGGTAAGTTTCAAAGCCTCCTCTAATACTTTTGAAATAAAGTGGGTGGTAAACTTACCAAGGTGTGCAGCCACCCACGCACCCACCGGGCTGGTGCCCCTTTGCTAAAAATCAATCAATACATAACAGAGTTACAGTCCCAGCATGAATATGTGCATATGTACAGGATTTTATGAAACTGACCTTTGAGGTAGGGACGTGAGTCTTGCATGTAATACGTTGTCTTGATGTGCTGAACATTTGTGCCAAGTTATTTTAAAATCCTTCAATGCATGTCAAAGGTACAGTTCGGACACTAATGTATGCATATGTACAGGATTCAATTACTTTCAAACAGTCGAAGTGTGACCTTGCAGCCAATCAATCAAAATAACTTACTTTACATGCTGTAGTTTCCTATGTAGCGGAAAGAACCTCTAAACAAGCAACTTGCTGTCAGTTCTATCCATTCGCTTTTGCACATTAAATTGTAATTATAAATGTTTTGTAAAAAAAAGAACTTTGCAAATAAAAATATGTTTAAACTAGATATATCAAACTTACGCAAAAAGCTTTCCGGTAACTTTTTCCACCTCAGGATCAACAGCTAGGTAAATAGATGTCTGGGCTCCCTGCAAAGGTGTTTTCATAGTCAGCCACATAACAGGTGACAGTATTCCACCCGAGACCCTTGCTTGAGCTATTGGAAGATGTCGTACAATATCAGTTTTTGCGACACCTGGGTTAGCACAGTTTACCGTTACATTAGTACCTGAAAAAAGTAACAGTTCTATATCTTATCAATTTTGTATGTAAGTAGCTATTTCTAACTATGATAACTGATGTTCAGTTTGAGGGAGTGCTTCTTACTATAATCTACATAATTGTATAGTAGGTGTCCGTTTAAAATCAGTACTATAAATTTCTTACGTATTCTTAAAAATTAACAGTAACTCTATTTTCTTGCACCTACTGAAGGTCCAAGAAGAATACATTTTTGTAGATAAATAATATTTGATTTTTTCATCTCTAAACATGTATAAATTTATAAAAAAATCTTTATCAATTTTTCTCTAAAAATATGTAAGATTGATGAAAAACATGGTAATCTATGTCTTTCCCTAATTGCTTTGTAAACTTTCACAGTACACAAAGCAAACAGTTAAAAGATTTTCATTGTTTTGCTTGGATAACTGAACATAAATTGTAATCTATACCTTGTAACCGTCTTGCTAACTCCTGTGAAAACAGCATTATAGCTAGATTACTCTTTCCATATGCTCCTTTAGGGTCATACTCCTTAAAGCTGTTCACATCTTCAAAGTTTATCACAGCTTTTTGATACAGAGGACTAACCAAGTTAATGATTCTGCCCTGTGGAGACTCTTTTAACTTATCCAGCAGTAAATTTGTCAGCAGAAATGGTCCTGAAAAGACAAAGGCAAATAGGACTGTTGCTAAATTTTGATTTAGCATGTTGAAATAAGTTGATATCAAGTCATTTACTGTATATTCATATTTGCGGTTTAAGCCAAATTTTAAACAAAAATGTCGGTCATTACCGGTAATCTTTGCTCAAATTCATTATATCATATACCTGTCGTAAATACTTAATCCTGATTGGCCGGTAGCGCTCACAAGCCGAGTTCACACAGATTTCAAGACGTCATTTCTGTTATACTTTCGTATGATTTTCACTATTCTTTATGAGGTATACGATATGAGGTAAACGAGACTTAATGTTTTGGTCAATACATAGTTTAAAATTTGTGGACATGTGAAAAAATGATATTGATAATATCACTTTTAACAGGTCTGCAAAACTATGTACTGATGTCAAAATTAGTCTATAATTGTATAATATTCACCTAGTTACTACTGAAAATATCAATATGATGTACCAATGAGTACATTATGATGTAAACTGTATGTTTTATTAATATGGTACAAAAGAAAATACATTGAAAAGTAGTGTTTGTTGTATGATCAAATACCAATAACTTCTGAATTTTAAACAGAATCCTGTCAGTTTAAAGAAATAGAAGTATTCATGTGATCAATGTTTAGGACTGGACCGGTTCACTTGTAGATGAAAAACACATTTAAGATTGATACACTGTATAAAGAAATCAGGATATTATAACCCACCTAAATAGTATTTAAGTAAACTATATCCCATCTACGATTCTACATACTAAATTTTACCTACCTAAATATTACCCACCTAAATAGTTAACTCCTAACTGCCATTCAAAGCCTTCATTTGTAAGTTGTTTTGGACAGGCCATCACTCCAGCATTGTTTATCAATATATCTACATGCTGCTCCTCTGCAAAATAAACAACAAAAAGTATGTATAACATATGGTTTTATAAATGTTGCAAATGTACAAAACTGTAGTATCAATCGTGAACATATTAAAATCATATGCTTAAAGTGAATCAAGTAAAAAAGAAACTCTATGCAAGTGGCAAGGTAAACGTGCACAACAGATTTGTCTATAGACCTATCACTTATGATTTAAAAGGTTTTTGCATGTAAATTTTCAATGATTTAATCAGATAACAACTTCTTTGAGAATGAAATGCGAACATTGCAAATTGTGTGCATTACAGAATATTACAGATACAAGTAGCAAGACTTATAGTCCAAGAGATAACCCATTTTTGTTTACTTTTTTGAGCCAAGAAAACAATTTATGTCATTACTTTTCATTATGTACTTTTTGGAAACACTAAATTGTTTTGCCTATTTCAGTCCCAAAGGAAATTGAAGTTGGTATTTGCTTTTTATTTTAAAATGTCAGGATAAAGTAACATCTGCCTTCTAATGACTGAAAGACGAACTACAGTCTGTAATTAGATTGTTTATAATCCTGGTAAACATATGCACAGACATATGACATACCATCTTTAACTGTTTTTGCAAATTTCCTTATAGATTCACAAGATCCAAGATCAAGCTCTTTGCAGATGACATTCTTATTGAAGGACTCTTTGATTATTTCCTGTCTTGCAACTTCACATCTCCTCAAATCCCTACAAGCCAGTACCATTCTTCCACCTATACAGTCGTAAAAAAATACTGTATTATGAAAAATATCAAACAGCATCACGTACAACTTTACTTTACTTTAAAATCATCATTAACTTAAAGTTACATAATTATATCAATATTCAAAATATTAAACTGACTCCGACTTGTCCACTTTGTATAAAATGTATTTTGGAAATACAATACTACTTGTTTAAGCTGACTGGTACCCGGTTACTAACTGCTAATTGCCAGTAACTTTGACTGCTAACAGTAAACATGACCTTGCTGATGAAAGCAAAATAGCCTCTACTGTACCTAAACCAATTCATTTGAAATGGAAATAAGGGAATTTCTACTTTAACATCTTTGATAAAAAGTCTGGATCAAGAAAATCATCAACAAAAGGAAAACTTGTATCACAATCACATATACTTTACCTCTCTTGGCCAATTCCTTAGCAGTTTCTTTCCCTATTCCTCTGTTGGCACCAGTGATTATTACGGTTTTACCAAAAATATCTTGTTCTGCAGTGTACCTTTCCCCACCAAGATAATCTCTGGAACAGACCAATTAAAAACTTTCTTTCTGAATTCAAACTTTGCAGAACTCCTGCTGAATATGCACTTCCTTTTTGCTCAGGGGGTACAGTATCCATTACAGCAATCTAACATGTGTTGCAATATAAATCAGTATATTTCTATACAAGCTACTAATAATCATGTCTACTGCCACTTGCTCAATAAATAGGCACACAGGTTTCTCCTAAAACATGTAAAAGAAACAGTTTTTTTCAAAAAGATTTTCAAGTGTAGCTCTACAACAAAATTATTCTGCTGAACGTGAAAACTTACTGATAATATACTTAGCCTACACAATTTATACCAATATCTCTGCTGTCTGTGTGTGCCATTGTTGGAACCCAAGGTCTATTACGGAACATTCATTTGCGGTATGAATAGCCTGGGTACCAAGGATTGTAATCTGGTGTAAAGAAGCTACTTATTTCATTTTACTGCAACCATAAACTTTGCAATTATGCATGGGTAAAATTGGCTTCATGGAATTCTAACAAGTACTAGTATTGAACATGTTGAAAGACTCAGGATAGTTGAAAGAATAAATTCTTGATTTACATGGGATTTAATCAAAGACCTTCAACCTTAAGTCTGCCACTCAAAACTACATCATAGGACTGTCCCTTAAAACATGAGCATGTATAGGAAGAAACTGCTTGCACTTACTTGAAAAGAAGAGCTAAACCGTAAGATGCACCTAGTCCACTGGCGACCACAACACCTGTTGGCAACTTCATCTGCACATTCTAAAATATAGTAAAGGTAGATACTATTTTAACTGTAGTACAGGCCTAGTCCCAATACTTGGGTTGTAGTCAAATTCATTCAGTGTTGAAGCCAGAGAGTAAGTTTTTGGATGGTTGCTTTCTTAAACCATTCAGATTTTTGACAACTAGAAAATATCAGATCAATTTCATGGGTTAAACTGGAGAGACAAATGAATCAGGCTACTCTAGTTGCAGTTAAATTACTGTCTTATAGTTAATATAATTATTTTTCAATTGATTATTAAGAAATTTTCTTTCACTTATAAATTGAATCACTCTTGAACACTCATTCAAGATGTTAAATAATCACACTCAAGAGAGAAATGCACAGTGAGTTCTTTATCACTGCTACTAAATTCCAGCAACAGACATGTGCATCTCTATAAAAACATCTATTGAATGGCTTACTACAGTTTCATGTTGTACCCCCATTATTTGCAGGCATATAGATAAATAACATGTTTTGAACGAAGATGCATAAACAGAAAACTAGTCCTTCGCTACGAGATTGTGATAGAACTATGCTACACTTAAGACGTATATAAGAAGTGCAACACTAGAGGCTAGCATACAGAACTTGTACAAGGCATTCAGTAGGAAGCTCAGTAGTACCACTAGCCTAATTAATTTGGCGTTTCAGTGTGACCCCTTTCACAGATCTGATATTTCATAACTGTCACACTTCTACGCCTAATTCTAATGTGCTCCATAACAGCCAGTAAGTGTCATTTCAATATTAGGTACAATAATACACAATTTAGTTACCTAGTTCAAATAACAATTTTTTGCTCTAAAATGAAGAATTAAATATGTCTTTAAATGAAAGTTTAAACCTAAACAAAAGTAAACATGCAAGTTTACACATTTACATGATATGCCGTTTATTTTTATATTTCACCGATTGATGCAGGTGTGTAAATAGGTAAACGTAACTTGGAATTGAGTTAGTATCATTTTTAAACTTAATCCTATCATGTTAAATCATAAATACATTCAAATATTGGATTTTATTGCGTTTATAAGTGCCCAACAGACTTTGGTTGGGGATGTGTTCCCAGCTATTTGCACGTTAAAGTGAGACGTAGAAGGCGGAGAACTGTAAAATGTCAACCTGTAAAATCGGTCTGCCTTCGAAGTGGAAATAGTGAGACTATAGTACCACTAGCCTAGGCTATCGAGGCGGTGAGTCCAACTTATTGTACAAAAGTTGAGATATATAGTGTTATTTTGTATAGGCAATCTCTCCATGAGAATCCAGGGTTGGCAAAGTATTTGCCGACCGGGATTTATCAGTAAATACCGGTATGACAAATACGCCTAAAATCAGCCTTAGCGACAAATACTGGCATTTACTCCAAAAAAGTAATAAAAAATAATGGAAACTAAGTTTATTCGCAGAATACCATGAGAAAGTAGAACATATTTACACATGTTCATTGGCATATACTGGACACAGTCAAGTATTGAATGGTTTCAATTTTAACCATGGGGTTGCATAACCTTTTAGGAAGCAGCCAACATTATTATTGTAATTAAAAACTATGTATTATGCTTTGAACAACTACCAACTTATAATGAATAATTTAATAGTCTTAATGTGATTACAAACAATACTATACCAGTTGCCATACGTCGTCACCATTACATAATGGGGATCTATTTGACAATATTCATAGGATATTTAATAACTTTTCCACATACTTTAAGGTCACTGTTTTTTTATTGCTTTGTTTACGGACCTTTGCAGGTGTTTGCATCAAAGTTCAGAAATTGTGATCTTTCAATATTGTTTTGCTAATGCTAAACATTTTGAAGTTTAGATATATAAATGTTGTCAACGTGATTAATTAATGAAAACCCATTGAATTACTACATACTAAAGTAAAATGTAGGCATTATAGACAATAAAACGTGGTACCTAACTATATGTCATGTTGTCTCAATGGAAGGTGATGTATAGCTCGCTAACAACTGACCAATAGTAAAGACATAAATTAATCAGGTAGTTTGTCACTATATTTACTGATGACAGAAACTGGGAAAGCCTGTTTAATGTCTTCTTCTCTGATCTTGACCATATAGGAAGGTTAGTTTTATGATTCGTTTAAGTTTTTTGATATAATCTGTAGTACAATGTGTCTTTTACTTGTTATGATAACGTTGGCAAATATGAAATAATGTATTAGTGGTTTTTCCCGTTGATGCTTGTTTACTGATATTCTAAAATTGACTCTGATTCCTTTAAATCATGTTTCAAAAACTTATTTTGCTTTGATGCTTTGCATCAAAATTTGTCTTGTCATATACTGGACACAGTGACTACTGAAAGCTGTTACATTTTACAACATTTAACCCTTGGCGAATCATCCACTATATCAAAGTTACCCCAAATAGGGTCTTTTGGCTACATGACTATAGAACAACTACCAACTTAAATGAATTTTGAACTTATTGTGCTTGATATTCATATTTGCCTATAAACAGTTGTCACTCATTGACATAATGGGGATCTAAGTTGCCAATAACTACAGAAGTAGTAATCTTTTAACTAGTTTAATGATCACTGTGTTCTATACTGTAGACCTTTGCAGGTGTTTGCACAATACTGAAATTGTGGTCTTTGAGACAATATTCGCAATACATGCATTGATTATCAAAGTGTCACTGATTACACAATAAACAAACAGAGAATCTGACTCAAAACAAAAGATTGAGGCGGTATAGACACTGCAAAAGTGGCTGCGAGATATATGTCATTTGACCTGGTCAGGCTGGACTGTATACTTCAGAAATGCTATTGAAATTACATAAATTTAGGTAGTGTGCCACTATATTTATGATGACAGAAAATGGGAAAGTGATTTGTCTTCTTCTCTGATCTTGATCCAAGAAAGGTATAGATGTAGTTCAGGTTAAGTCCAGTAAAATAATCACTGAACAATTGCATCTTTAGTTATTATAAGGTAATACCTTAGGAAATTACTGAAGAAATACACTTGGTGGTATTCCGGCCTTCTTGACCCCTATGAGAAAATTATCACGACGTGTTGTTTGCATAGTGCACAAGCTTATTTTCCTTGATAATTTTTTATCCAAAATGTCAAAACAACCAAGCATGCCCGGTCTTCCTCCCGGTATGCCATCCTGAAGCAATATTTACAGTATTGGTGGCCCATCATTATTGCGTTAGTTGGAGGTGTGATTTACGGAATAAGGTAATATATTTTCGTCACATATTTTCGCGAGGTGAAAATTGTGCTTTTTAGGTATGACACCACTAAATCTTTTCTCTATACTTAAACGTATTACATTTAAGTTCATATCACAGCAAAAATAAACAATCATTATCACCATAAAGTGACAGGAGCTCACTTCTCAACCTGTAATTGTCATAAAATTTAGAAGAAAAACTTTTCATCTCAATCTACACAACTAAAATATAGGTTGGCATTGACCAAATTGACTAATTCAAAGCTCTGCACATCCAGATACTGATCCATTTTTTATGTCCGAAAATAGCTGTTTCCTCTGCTTTACATCGTTGGTCTGTATCCTTCTTAAAATTGTAAAATATAAAATTCATTTCTTCAGCCTAAGGCGCAACAGGTATTGTGATTTTTCTGGCAACCCTGAATGTCCTGTGCATTATTAAGTCTACCCATAATCCCCATCACATGTACATGGGTTTTAAATTTGATTTTACCATCATATGCCGAAATGAGCTTTGCCAGTTATCAGTAGGGACTATTCTACACAGAATAAAAGGCCAGGAGTCTTGGCCTTGGGAACTCGTGGGTAAGGCACCTGCGGCAGTTGTCTTATCCCAACTCCCCATTTGTTACGAGACTGGGACCTAAGATGCAGTAGATCCATTCAGTCTGAAATGTATACTCAACCGTGAATGGGTGCTCTCTGCCTTATATATACTACCCATAATCCCCATCACATCTAAATGGGTTTTAAATTTGCATATTATCATGGCTTTTTTTTTCAGACAGTACTTCCGTTACTGCTAGTTACACAGTAAATTGAAGATTAAGATTGAAACAAGACGTTGCTTACCATTATCGACTGGACATCCGGGTACTGTTAAATTATTTACGTTGCTGAACGGTGATTCCTTGCTTCAATAGCTGGTTCTTTGCATCTTTAGTTTTAAACTGTAAAAAACCATAGAATAAAAATTATAAGCAGATGCAAGCTGTGTTACCATTAGCTTGCTAATTTTCAGATTGTTTTTATCATAATTTTATGTTGTTAAAAGCTTTTCTTTTCCTTTGAAATACACCTCAATAAATCTGTAAACCACCTACGTCACACCAAAACAATGCCCCTTTCTATTTACAAAGGGAGCTATACAAATAGTGTTACTTCTTGTTCCAAAATTGTGCCAGTTTCTATTACTCATCACCCTGTTTTTGTAAGACAGTAGTTTCAACAGGCTATCATCACTATGACAGGGGAAACATGCTAATACTTTTGTTACATTAACTGGCAGGAGTATGAATTTTCCGAGATGACATGTGATGCATGTGACGGAGACATACTCACTAGTCACAAGATGTGATGGCACAGGATCAGGAACAAGACTGTTTACAATCACAAAACAAGACATTTTGGCATAGCTTAAATTGATTGATTAAAGACATCTTCATCATTTTTAAACGAAGATGAAAACAGCCGAAAATAACTGTTTTCTTGTTTTACATGATTTAGTTGAATACCTTCTTAAAAATTGAAAAATATAGACTTCATTTCTTCAGAAATGTAAGGAAAAAAAAGTATGTGATTTTGTCTGTGCAACATAATGTTGCAATATTAAGTCTTCAGAAACACTACAGTCATGTCACAATGATTTTAATCTGCCAGAAATGAGCTTTGGCAGTATCAGTAGGGACTATTCTAAACAGAATAAAAGGGCAGGATGACCTAAAAAAGAGGCACTGGAGCAGTTTTTGCCCAATTCAAGTGTTACAGAGACTTGCAACAATGCAGTATAAGTCAGTCTGAGACTGTCTGTCAGTGACTTGTGGTGCACCAGCAGTATTAAATGATGATCTATTCTAATAAAATTCACATGGCTTTGTTTTTTTCAGACAGTACTTCCGAGGTGCTAGATGCACAAGTGAACTGACGCTAGATGACAAAGTTGCCATTATCACTGGAGGAGCAGGTGGTATAGGTAGATGTATTGCTGAAGATTTTGCTAAAAGAGGTAATACAACTTCCTGAATAAAGCATAGTTAAATATTATATGCATGATGCAAGCTGCTGTTACTTAAAAACTAATTTTCAGATATTTAATAACAGTTATAATCTTTAAAATCTATTGAATTGAATGTAAATCACCGTACATAACAAGGTTTCCTCTGCATCTGGCCAATGTCTCCAAATACCATAAAAGCACAAATCTGGCGACAATAGTAAAAAATTGTTAAAAATAATGCTCTTTTTCAAGAATTTAGGCTGTTTTTGACAATTTTCGCAAGTGATGAATAAGTCAAGGGGAGCCTTGTAGGACTTCCATTAATTTTGTAAAAACTTAATATAATAAGCAGAAATGTACCTTCAGTTTTCACCACCTTTTAGTTCATTTTGTCACATGTGTAAATGATGAATGAGGTTAGTTGCTGAGAAAATATTATTTGTCTTCGCTTTTTAATGTGACTATAGTGTTACAGAGTCTGACTGTCTTTCTTGAAAATAACTTTAAGTGAGACTCTGAAACCTTTAGCCATGGCAGTACTAGGTGCAAGTTCAGTGCAGTCAATCTCAAGATCAGTGTAGTCAATCTCAAGTTTAGTGCATTCAATCTCAACTTCAGTACAGTCAACCTCAACTTCAGTGCAGTCAATCTCAACTTCAGTACGTCATACTAGTAGTCAATCTCAAGTTCAGTGTAGTAGTAGTCAATCTCAGCTTCAGTGTAGTCAATCTCAAGCTCAGTGCAGTCAATCTCAACTTCAGTGCAGTCAATCTCAAGTTCAGTGTAGTCAATCTCAAGCTTAGTGTAGTCAATCTCAAGCTGAGTGCAGTCAATCTCAACTTCAGTGCAGTCAATCTCAAGTTCAGTGTAGCTAAATCTCAAGCTCAGTGCAGTCAATCTCAACTTGAGTACAGTCAATCTCAACTTGAGTACAGTCAATTTCAAGTTCAGTACAGTCAATCTCTTGTCCAGAGTGTCCACCACATTGCTCAGGAACAGCTAGATATTTGCTAACTAGCATTTTTTCATGTTCATCATCACATCTTAATCAGAGATAAATTTTATCATTGCATATAAAACAAGTGCTATGTAGTTTTTGGGAAGAAATGCACAATGTAAAACTATAAAGATGCAGTAGATCATCTATGTATATAAAAATTCAAAATGTAATACCAATTTTGTTCCTTATTCAGGGGCCAAAGTGTACCTGGCTTGTCACAGTGAGGCAGAAGAGGTTGTCAAGGAGATGAAAACCAAGACAAAGAATGAGAAGATACACGCTTTACAGTGTGATTTAGCTTCTCTGAAATCCATTCAGAGCTTTGTTGATGCCTTTAAGAAAAGTATGTATATGTGTTTCCTGTAACAGTTATACAGTTATTTCATGTGTGCTTTGGGAACATGCATCTCCAGGTATCAGGGACAACTTTCGCCCAAGATTATATATCTTTTTATACGGTTAATGCCCTATGATTGCCTTGAATTTGCTCGGATATGATTATGAGTTAACTGATAGAATAATCATGGAACTGTGCTTAATTTTTTCTACATGATGAATATATACCTTTCTTTTATGTTAATGTAATTTCTTCACAAAAGTGATGCCAGAAAGCATTTTGCAGTATTATTGAAAACAAAATTGTGTTGTATTTGTAACATGGTCTTTTAATTTGAAAAGTAAGGTTAGAATTGGTTTTAATTAAAAGAATAGTCAGTATTGCTGGTAAGACATCTTTAGTTTAGTTTAAACATTATTTATTCATATATAAACGCGTTTACAAATACAATATAATAATATTAATAACAATATTCAAGATTGAGCAATAAGCTAAACGCTTGTATAGAAGCTCTTTCCTAAGACATCTTTCTTGATAATAATAGTGCTACAAGTAACGGTAACATCCAAAGTAATGACTTATATCTAGATAAAAAAAAGGAATGGTCCCCGCAGAAAGGTGCAAGAAGCATTAAGTTTGGGACAGGGCACTTATTTTGTGTGTGTGGACTTCAACATATCAAAATCAGAAAATTCCCTTTAGAATTAATGATACAAAAGCTTTATATAGAGAGTCTTATTTTAAAAATGCTGAAAAAGGCTTCCTCAATTATTTCAAAAGATTTCTAGATCTTCTGTTCTATGGGGTGCAACAAAAGGACAACAGGGAGACCCTGAAGTGCAGCAGGGGGGTGCAGAAAAGGGCAGGGTGCAGCACTGTGCTGAAACACTCTAAATATTACAATATTACAATAAATATTACAATAGTACAGTATTTATTGCTAACAATTCTATATGAAATGTTTCAGAGGAAGATAAGCTTGATTACCTGATCAACAATGCTGGGGTGATGATGGCCCCTCAGAGTATAACTGAAGATAAGTTTGAGCATCACTTACAAGTCAACTATCTAGGTAAGTGCTGGAATATTGCTAGGAAGTATACAATTGTATAGTTTCTAAAGTAGAAAAGTGGAGGGAAGAATTTGATTTTGCGGTAGGTAACCAGCTTTTGCCTGTGTTTTATACATTGAAAGTCAGGTTTAACATCACTGTCATAATGCTTTCCAGACAGATAAAGAAGTAGGGGCGCTATGCTTCCATCTTTGTAATTAACCATTTGTGTAATTTATTTTGGCTCAGTTTGGAATGTAGGCACTTAGCAGAGAAAGAAGTGTTGTTAGGGGCAGCTAGGAGCACTGGCAAGGTTAAATGACTGCAATCATGTTCATAAAACCAAGTACACAGTGTATATGTAGCAGGTCTGTTCAGTGTTGGCATGCTTTCTCTATGAAATGCAAAACAAAGTTAACATAAAGGAATCTAAATCCATTTATATAGACAGTTGGTGCTTTCTTTATTTTTTCAGGTCATTTCTTTTTAACACATCTTTTGTTTGACACTATGAAGCAGACAGGTTCGGTGAGGATTTTAAATACGACAGCGCCGGCCTATCAGTTAGGAGAACTTGACTTTGACGACCTAAACATTGAGAAGAAAGAATACGTTGCTTCAGCGGCGTATGCTCAGAGTAAACTTGCCGTTGTGTTCTTTACCAAGGAGTTTGCCAAAAGATTCCCAGTTGAAGGTAAAGTTATATTCCCTTTACTAAATGCATTAAACGTGCAATGAGGGCAGTCTCATTTTTTGTAAGACTGTATCGGGCAGGCACATAAAAGATTAATGCATACACATCAGGTTAATAACATCACTTTTGATTGGGTCATTACTATCTATTGATATGATGACATCGCATACAATGCCTCATATGATCCGACGCACAACTCAAGTAAACCCGGCATTCTGGATCACATTTCTGTACTAATAACCCTAGTTTATGACATAACAATGTTTAATTTTTATCAGACACAGATGTTACTCCATGTATGTTTGCTTACTATGTTGTTTATATTTTATAATAGTACAAAATTAGAACTAATTTTATTTAACTTTAACTTGGTACTTGTAAGGAATTTATTTTAGAATTTATTACTATGTTAAAGTGTTATGCTGCCTATAACACCAGCTAGAGAGATTAGCATGCCGTAATACAGGGATAGAGATAGATAAAACCTCAACTAAATGCTTAACATAACCTAAGATCTCACTTTTGGCCGTTTTGGGCACTAAAGGCATTAGCAGTTGATTTGCATATTTGTGTAAATAAAATGCCCAAATATGATTTTAATGCCCTAATATGATTTTGTGCAATTAAAATGTCCTAATATGATCTAATACGATTTTGTGTAATTAAAATGTCCTTATATGATTTTGTGTCATTAAAATGCCTTAAATATGTTACATGATTTCTAGGGACACGTTTGTGTGTGATAGTTGTATGTATTTACAAAATATGTCTTTGCTATTACTTTTAAATGAAATGAATAGATGTTACGTTTAGAGTTTTCTTTATAACTAGACACTTATTCCAGAAAATCATTTTCCTGTTACAGATGATGGTGTTACAATGAACTGTGTTGTACCAGGTGTTGTGCGCACCAACATTCACCGTCACATGCCATTCCGCAAGAGTGGGTTTATCAGCATAACCTTCGCTCCATTCATCTGGTTTCTAATGAAACACCCAGAAGATGGAGCCCAGTCCACGATCTTCTGTACCTTGGCTGATGCTCTCAAAGCTGTGACAGGTTTTCTGTATAAGTAAGTTGAGAAACAATTTATTATCTCTTACTTTTTCTTGAGATGTAAAGCCTGTGTCAACAGTATTCCAGTTATTTATAGGTGGGCAGTTTTCCTATCCATCATTCCTTGGAAGAACCAGTACTGCACTCCTTTCCTGTATCAGAAACACTGATAAATTTCATAAATAAAAAGATATGGTTGGATGCAGGGATTTAACCATTGTAAAAAATTATGGTAATTTCAAGAAAGTGACTTTAACCTATTGACCAAGAAGATAATATGTTTTGTAATTTACTACTGAATTTAGAAAACTTCCATGGAAATTAACATTGATGTTTTGTTCCATTATCTATATATTTAAACTTACTTGGTGTTTAGACTGTCATATACAGTTAAAATAAACTAAGTGAATTGACAAAAGGTGACATAGATACATATCAAACATACCAAGATAAAATCAAATCCAGTTTCATTTGAGGTATTGAAAACCATTAAAGTTATTTTATGTTAGAGGAAAAACAAATGCTTGGCTTGATAAAACATTGACTGTACAATTGTAAACTTAGTTCCGTTTTAAGAAAACAAAGGGATTACACATGGGATTGCATGTATTGTTTATATTTAATTAAAACCTGTTGGAGCTACTGTAGAGAAGTTAGTTTTGGCATGTGCTATTAAAGGATTGAATACATGGTTCCCTGGGGAAACAAATTTTATTGCTTCCTAAGAATGAAATAACAGGAACTATTTAAGATGCGGAGATTCCTTGCCATATTGAAATATCTTTTTTGAACTAAGAATTGAAAGTTGCATAAGGACTAAATTTTATTTTGAGATTTGTCAAACTAAGTGTGAAATGTTGATCAAACTAAGTGTGAAATATTGATCAAACTAAGTGTGAAATATTGATCAAACTAAGTGTGAAATACTGATCAAACTAAGTGTGAAATATTGATCAAACTAAGTGTGAAATATTGATCAAACTAAGTGTGAAATACTGATCAAACTAAGTATAGAAATATCGAGTGCAATGTTGGAATAACCACTTACATGTATAAACTGTTGATTTGAGTTTTATGTTTCATCCAATAATTCCTTTCACAGGGAGTGCAAAAGAGAGAAATATCATGAAAATGTGGAAAATGATGAAATCCAAGAGAAACTGTGGAATGAAACTTTGAAAATGCTTGACATAAAAGAATTTGGAAAAGCCAGTTGATGAGTAGAATTGATAGTGAATGTCTTCTTAGCTAAAGATCTGATTTATGTACTGCTGGTTTAGCAAATTATTTTGCATTATTTTTTGGAAAAAGCCTGAGGTTGTATATTTGGATATGGTGGCTTATTTTTGCTTTTTAAGCTTTAAATGACGGATAGCAATTTACATTTCATGATCAGTCTATCGTTGTTTCTTTTACTTTTGATGAAGTGATACTGACTGAGGACAGAGTTTTAGGTTGATATCTATTTTCAATAGTTGGTAAAATTGCAGATTGTCTTTTACATTAGCCTAAAATTATCAAATGATTTACTTAATAATAAATTAATGAAACTATCATATATTTTTTTCACAAACTCTCTAGGTCTTCACTTTCTCATATATAGATAAAAAGTTAGTTTATGTTAATGTAGTTCAGTCTTTGGCATAGAATGAAAGTTGCAATTACTTTCTTATATGATATTGTTATTTAATCAGAACATGTAACCAATACAATATTTACAACCATTTACCATTATTTGTAGCTTAGCTTGTATGCAATTTTGAAAGTGACCTTTTTGGTGACCACACATTGTCTTACTCTGATGAGTATGTTTGGAAAGTTACTTGATAAAAGTTTAAGATTGAGATGTGTTGTGTTTGTGTAAGTAATGATGTGTTGAAACTGTAAACACACATGTGTATATGATGTGTGTATATGTACTGTAGTTTTTGTATGTAGCATATTGTATTTATAAGGGAAAAGTGTTTTGTGTGTTGTGTAAATGTATACACTATGTTATATGAGAGAAGAATTTTATAGAAACAAGTTTTATATGATCTTACAATGTATGTGATAATATGTACTTTGTTACTGTAATAGGAAAATGTACATGTAATTGAAAGGAAAGTGGTATTAAATCAGCAGTTTTACATAAATACTTGTTTAGACAACAATGTGACAGTTAAAGTTTTTCAGAAATTAAAATCTCTCAGTGTATATTTACATTGTGGAATGTCTGTCTGATTTTGTGATCAGTAATGTTTTGAATAGAAACATCTTATTATTCTAATGGGTTAAATCATGATTTGATTTGATCATGTTCATTCATTTACATATGGAACATCTATTTGTAAGCATAATAAAATTGGCATGTAATTTGCATTTTGTCTTTTTTAACTCACCTGAGCATATTATATGCTCAGGCACATGCTCAGGGTAAGCTTTTGTGATCATGCCTTGTACTGTGTCTTGTGTCTGTTAACATTTTACTTGGCATCTCCAAAATTTTTAATGTTCTTGCTGGATGTTTATGATTGTTGGTGTTGATGATCCTTGAATGGTCCTCTACAAAAGTTATATAAGTCATGGACCTGGGGTAAAAATTGGCTCTGCTGGGTAACAGAGAGAACTGGTACATGTCTAGTTCCTGACATTTTGTTAAGTGTTGGAGTAGTCTCTCTTTGACCTAGAGTACTAGATGCAGCATTGTCTCCGCAGGCTTAGATAAGAATTTTTAAAACCGTCGTCTCTGAAGCCACAAGACCAAGAGTTTAGATATAGCATTGCTTACTTGACCTGTACAAAAAGATTGTTAAAATCAAGCCCCTGGTGTTAAAATTGACCCTGCACAGGGGTCACTTGGTTTTACATCTGTTTATATAGGGAACACTTGAAACGTCTTCTCCCTGGAACTACAAGACTTAGAGTTTGATATTTAGCATGTAGAATTGCCTTGTAGACTTCAACCAAAATTGTTTAAATCATTACCCCCTGGTCAAAATCGAGCCCAGAGCTTAGATAGCATTATGTAGTGACCTCTAAGGAGATTGTTCAAATCAGAACCCCCAGGTCAAAATACACCCTTTCTGCAATGCGATTTTTGACCTTGTATTACAGCAAATAGTAGCCAGGTGAGGGATATATCTTGTTTCTGTTTTGCACTGCTATGGCAGAAGTTCCAGATTAGAATTCAAAATAGATTAATGTTATATAATAACTGATAGTGGAATCTCATCATATGCTGTAAAAAAGTAAATCTCTTAATACACGTATCCTTAATAAATTTTCAGATACTGCAGTACTAAGTGCAAGCTTTTAACTCTCTTCAACCATCCTCCTGTCTTGCATCAACACTTGCAACTTCTCTTCTTAAATTAGTGAACTAATTTCAAACAAACTTCACTGCATTGTTATTTTGATTGGTTCATATTCAAGCTGATAAAAAAAATCAAATAAATAGGTCAAGAGTTAAGGTTGCCATGATAACCAAAAGGGAAAAAGATCTTGCCTTACATTGAAGAGACGTTAACTAGGAGTTCCTTTATTCGTGCTAGTTAAAACAAGTCATCGGGTTGAATTGACAAGAATGTTGTGAATGTTTAAAAAGACCATGAATGGTAATAAATACAACAATGACTTTATTAGACTCGCGTTTTCAAAATAAAAGTTTTTTTTAACACATTTAGCCCGAATCTGTGAGAAGTTCAATTTTTGATCTTGGCAAGTTCACCAGGGGAGAAATCCCACGGTCTGTCGGGACTGTAATCAATCTAAACAAGGTTTCTGATTTTTAGCTCACCTGAGCAAGAAGAGCTCAAAAGTGAGCTTTTGTGATTGCCTGGTGGCCGTCTGGTTGTCTGTCTGTCCGCACTTAATCTTGTGTACTCAATAGGGGCTGCATTTTTCACTAAATCTTCATTAAACTTGGTCAGTATGACTTCCTTGATGAAATCTAGGTCGAGTTCGAATATGGGTCATTGTGGTCAAAAACTAGGTCATGAGGTCAAATCATAGAAAAACTTTGTGTATGCAATAGAGGTTGCATTTTCATTGGATTTTCATGAAACTTAGTATGATTGCCTGATAAAATCTAGGTCGAGTATGAACATGGGTCCCCCGGGGTCAAAAACTAAGTCACCCGGTCAAATCATAGAAACACCTTGTGAATGCTATAGAGGTTGCATTTTTCATTGGATTTTTCGTGAAACTTGGTCAGTATGATTGTCTTGATAAAATCTAGGTCGGCTTTGAACATTGTTCATCTAGGGTCAAAAACTGGGTTACGAGGTCAAATGGTAGAAAAACCTTGTCTATGCTATAGAGGTTGCATTTTTCATTGGACCTTCATGAAACTTGGTCAGTATGATTGCCTTGATGAAATCTAGGTCAAGTATGAACACTAGTCATCTTGGGTCAAAAACTATGTCATCGGGTAAAATTGCAGACAAAACCTTGTGTATGCTATAGAGGTTGCATTTTTCATTGGATTTTTTATGAAAATTTGTCAGTTTGATTGTCTTGATGAAATTTAGGTCGAGTATGAATATGGGTAATTTGAGGTCAAAAACTAGGTCACCCGGTTAAAAACCTTGTGTATGCCATACAGGTGACATTTACAACCCAATCATGTAAATTGGTCAAAAGGTTTGCCTTGTCAAGGTCAAACATAATGTTTGTGTTTAAGATATATAGTTTAGGTTGAAGTTTGGTCACATGTGGTCATAAGTCGCAGGTGCGCGATATAAGGCAAGCTTGGCCCTCTGGTTTAAGGCTTGTGTGTGTCTGAACAAAGTAAGAAGTAAAAAGTAACATGTTGACTTAGTATGGCTAATCATCATTCATATACATGTAGTATATTTTTTCTTTGAATGTCAGTATAACCATGACATCAGAATCCATCTTTATGAAATGACTTCTCAGTATTGCACCATAACACTACATACGCTTTTAAATGGGGACCGTAATCTTAGCGATGATATCGATATGAAAATATTTCAAGCTTTTCAAAACTACATCCGTGAAAGCAGACGATTTTCATGAGCATCTGTAATTGAATGAAGTAAGCTTGCTCTAAACGAATGAATTCATCCTGTTCATTATCTCATCTCTCCTTTTTTTTCTCCTGAGTCTATCCACACTTTTCCTTATTCAGTCAATCATTACTATATACGTTATTTCACATTAGTCACTTTAAAGTAATTAATATTTTTCTAAGCGTTATCTTCCAAAATGTTAATGTATATTTCAGACTAGATCTTAATACTGCCCTGTCGTATCTATAAGAATTTAAGTAAGACATGTACATGTATAGGAGAAGACTATTGTGCAAATATATAATCTATATATATATTACCATTGTTTGAAATAAACTATGTTTAAACTAGTATATTTTTGAAAACCTCCCTTAGCTTGTCTGCATGTGCTTAATAAAAAAACTTTCCTATGGATGTAAAAGATTAGTCTTTAAAAATTTGTTCTATGTCATGTACCAACAACTAGACCCTCTCTATGTTGAGATCAGACAAAATAAAGTATTTCTAAATTATGTTTTAAAGGCTTTTGTTTATAAAATCTCTGCTTGACAATAGTCTCCTGTTCTTTGAGAACTTCTTACTTATCAAAACACTATAATAGTAATTTGATTCGAGTGTAGGCCAGTCTCTGTCTCTCCAAATGTGAAGTTTCGCATTGCTGAAAACAAATACTTAGGTACGTAATGTCAATGTTTTGAATTTTTGCCAACATTATATTATCCAATCTCTGCTGGTAATGACAAAGTTTCTTTAAGCTTGTAGAAGCATCGATCACTGCCTTAATATAACATTTTCCAGACCTCGTGAATAATGTAATATGGATACGAAAATGCAGATTGTATGTATCGAAAAACAGATGCATTACTTCAGTATTATTGTAGCCTGTGATAAAATAGTCTATGTTTGACATTTTCACAGAGGAAGATACTGGCAAATTCGTAGTAGTGATGCAGCTGATTTAATGACAGCATTTTTTTCTATAGCCTCGAATATTTCAAATTGAATTCACTTGTACCAATGCTTTTTAAGTGCAAAGTGTGTTAAGGATAGCTATTTATGTTTCACATTTTTTTTGGTCATAACCGTAGTCAGTTAGTTCATTATCATAGATGTTTTATATGATTTTACACTGTATAAATTGTCTCTACAACAGCTTAGAATGCAGTGTGTACAATAATATGCATACATAACTATTCTGTAAAGGACCGTTACGTGCTTTGAGTATTTACTTTTGCCAGCTTGAGGCATCAGAATGCAACACTAGTATATGGGACATTACTTTGCATATCATCAGTGGCAGTAATATTTGGCACAAACAGAAGGGACACAACAGACAATTACTTTATCATTCAAGCGTAAACTGGATGCAATCTCAGATCATACTGTGCTAATTAACAATTTGGTGCGTGACTAATTTAGCGAAATAAATAGATACATGTATTTGCAAAAGTCTGACAGCATATGATACCATCTTATCAAGAAATCGTTTTCATTATAGATCTTGGTCTATGTGTTATTAAAAGGCATTTATAAGTCACAATATAGGCTTTAGATTGTGGTTCTTCCCATAAGATATTTTGCCTTAGTATCTAAAAACAGAACAACAACATCCAACCTTGTAATAATCCATATTTGCTATCGATTTCTTCTAGGGATTGATTGTATAAGACATTAAAGAAGGAAATTTAAAAGATAACAACTGTGTTATGATTTCACTTTCTTTAAGATAAACAAAAAATAGAAATTTGCAGGAATGTTAGAGGACCGTTGTTAAAATTTCAGTGATAGAGCATCCTTTAAGCACCATTAATTGATCTAAGGCACTCTCCGGCAATAAACGTCCTAATTTTCTACTGGTTAATCGTTTGAATAGTAGACTTCAAGTCTTGCTTTATCACCCCCATTTTACTCCTGCAAAGATGCATTAACTTCATGATTTATGTCTTTCAAAGTGGCGTTAAACCAGTCTTGTGAATCTATGCGTAAAATAACTGAACGACATCTTAATCATACTACATGTACATACAAATAACCTCTTGTATTTAATTTCTGATTTAATTTGAACTGAACATATAATAATATTATGTGAAATTAAAGTAAAGTTTAAAATCTGGACATATGGGCTGAAGATGTTACATCAATAACAGGAGAATCCAGCGATAATGTTTGTTACAAGAAATTAAGAAAATAACTACTGAAAATCATAGACAGAATACGATGACACTATGCATAAATGCAAATCTTTCTAAACAACAATTTTCATAAATCTGCTTCTGAATGGGGATTAAAATGAATTCTTTGAAATGAAAATAAACTATTGCAGGCCGCTTTAAAATAGCATATTTTACTTTCATGGAGCCAGTGGAATTGAAATGCAAATAAAAATGTTGCATTTCTTTAATAGAACACAAACATTTGAGTGTTAAGTTCTGAAAAGTTTAAAACATCGTGTAAAAAGCAAACACAAAACAAACCAAAACAACTAAACAGTGGTTTAATTTGAAATTAAAATGCACACATATTTCAGATCAAACGGAATAATTGCAACAAAAGAAAACTGTATGCATGCAAGGTAGAAAGAACAAAACTGTCAGAATGAGAAAATAGCTTCAGATGCTGAGGACATTATCGTTTAAAGCAAAGAAACCCATATGTAGGCAAAACATAAACAACGATTTGTGGTTTGGATAGCTTACTATTCTATCTTTACACCATATTTCCAGTATTGTTAAAACAGTTTCTACATACTGTACAATATTGTAATCACTAGAGCAAATATTGCGAAATCAATTAAAGACACTAAACTTCTAGTGACTGTATGTAACCACATAATCAACCAAATTAAGAATAATCTTTGAAGTCGGTGAATTGTCTCTGAAACAAAGGAAATAATTACCCAGTATATAATCGGAGACGACCAATTGTACTACTTGCTATCGATTTGAACTGTTTATAAATCAGACAACTACTGTCAGATACAAATTGAGTGTCATCAGCCGACACTTTATGTTATTTATCTTGTGTTACAGGGAAATTAAGACATAACTGATTTTGCCACAATATGTTATACGTTTTCTGGACAAATTAATATAATAATTGGCTACATCGTTTATAATGGAAACGTTTCTTTGCCAAAGGTGTCATTTTGACACAGACTCCCTTGGAATATTATTGTGTTGTAGTGAAATAACGTGTTGTGTTATATAGATATTTTGTTTTAATAATTTACGTATGTGTCCAAGGAGCCACTAATACTGCCGCGGATTGCTCTTTCTAGTTGCTCATGAATGATTGAAATGTACCAACACTGATTATGTCAAAGGTTACTAGACTTTCTCTGCATACATTAGTTGATCAAACTAATTTGAGTATCAGTCCTGTGCGTTTTGCACCCGAAAAAAACTTCCTGTATTATACTGGGGCTGTTATAGTTAATATCTATATGTATGGATACAACTTGTGTAGAACGGTTGGCATGTTAAATAAATCAGCAAAGTGAATTGGCTGCATTAATATCTACGTCACGACACAGTATACCGGGTATTACATGGAAAGCATTCGTCTCCGTCCTCAAAAGCCTTATCTAATACTATTTATAGTTTATGATAGCATTTTATATGAAATAAAAAATCATAGACTGGGCAATTTATAAGTGCAATTGATGACTTTTGTTCTCTTGACCATCAAAGATTTATTACCTAGTCATATATTTCCCGACAATTTTCTACGCTATCCTTGAATCGAACACGGGACTTAAAAACCAATAATTTATGATATAAGAGACATACTTATAAGGATCTTCATGAAATGTCACTTAATCTTAGTATGATTATTCATTAAACATGTTTGTGTTACATGTATTTTGTCTTAAGGATTTGTTCTGTCAGAGACAGGTTATTTGAGTGTACGTCGAAATATGTTTTTAAGGAAGATTCAAACTAGATTTTTATTATTGAATGGTATTCAGAAAGTGAAAGTGAGTAACATTTTGCAGTTTAATGCGATACTGTTTGTAAAATAATTAAAGCTTGGAATCCCTTTTAAAGATTGTCTACCGACTAATAAAGACTCTAAACCACGAAAATGTTCGATATTATAGCATTTTTTTTACCGCAAAAGTTTGTCTTTCTTCTTTGTCTGATGAGCGTTTGAAGAATTATAGAGAAATGTACTAGTGATATTGCACGTTGATCCCCACGAAGCATGTTACCATTCAGCGGGGACCATCTACTGACACATACACGAAATAGCAATATAAACGTCCACGTCAAACTCTTCTCGCCATTGTGAATAACGTTAAACGGTTTTTTAGAATAAGAAAATAATTCAACTGTGACCAGCTTTACGATTCATGGGTTCATAAAGCAACCAGACAGTTGGACAAGAGTTTTTTTAATGTTTTTTTTTTCATACACAATACTAAAAACCTTAAATTCCTCCCCAAATCTTCAATATCTGAATCGAAATCTTTTTCGAGTTATATCAATATGTATTTTGAAGGTTTCACACTGCGTCTTTCTATAGCAAGGAAGATAATTTTCAACATCATGATTTCTGAATTTTGTTACTAGGTATACTGCAACTATTACATTTGATGAAAATTGCTAATAAGCAAATGATCTAAGTGAGCGAAGTACTAGTTAATGGAAAGGTATAACCCATATGTATGGATATAGGAGCAAACCCTGGTTCATAATACATGGCAGGCTGTGGCTGTTTCAGACATTATAAAGAAAAAAACCCCAACAGTTAGTAATACTCCGCTGTACTGAAATACTTCTATGAATTTCTGGGCCCTAGTTTGGTGAGCGATATTACAAATAGTGTTCAGAAGTATAAGATCTAATGATTGCTATTTAGATTTAACATTGTTGAGCTTAAGATACAAGTTGTTAGGTTTATGTGTCATAGGGATCTGAGGAACTGACCGAAACTCGAGATCAATCCTGTGTATAAATCGTTTAATTGTTAGACACTAGAGATGGGAGTCTTTTATAAGAACACTTGCATTTCTAGCTAAAGTCGGAACGATTTACGTTTTATTCTCGAGTATAAGTCTGATATGCTAGACAAAATTCATGTTGATTAAAGACAACAACTACATAGCTTTAGAGTGTATGCCATTGATTTTCGTTGGATGATCGGAGTGTTTTTCACATAAACAGAGAAAACTTTGAAAATAAGAAGTACGTTATTTCCATGATGAAAATGAACGATTTTCAGAATAGAAATTTTCTCATACCTTGAGTAATTGTATGTATGTCTAATGCAATATAAACTGCTCACATGTGCGACATCTGTCCTGAAAAGTCTGTTTAATTTTTACTTAAATTAATTGCTTGATAGTTTTATCATCATCTTGGACGATACTACTTGAGTTGCAGATGATTTAAATATTGTGACTTAATTCAATTATACGCCAGTCGCTACTTCTCCAATTATTTGTTGTGTGTTTGCACTGCTGCTGGAAACAAACACGCATGTAAAATATGACAATGATCGGATAGTTTTACATACCTTGCATTATGTACGAGATTTCTTGTTCACTGCTTACAACATATGAATGTCTGTGTTGCAGTTGTATTTTGTAACTTGCCTTTAAGGGTGTTGCACATTTTTTGTTGTTGTTATTTATGCTATAATGTTATTTTGGACAAACCCCTCTATATTATAAATTGTTTTTATAGGGTTCTTACATGTAGAAAATCTTAGACAGCTTTAGATGCATCGCAACACAGTTACAATCTTGAAAGAACTTTTCTAAAAGCGACGTTCTTAGGTCTGAAAATGTGAAATCACAAGATGCAATACAAGGAAGGATGTTTGTCGGGAACAGCAACTGTAAATTTGTATTGAGTGCAAACAGAACGGACAAAGTTTTATTTATCATTAATGCAGAAATCGTAGAAAGTCACATATCAAACAGTGTTGTTTAACGGCTGAATGGGAGAATAATATAAAGAAATAATTAGATATTCGCGAAAGTCTTTCAGCATGCGTTTATTAAGTTCGTTCATATAGCAATCTTAGGCGGACCATTTTGTCACGAAAACTGCGTTATTATAGCTTTTTGGCACAACTGTAGTTGACGCTCGACGTTTCTGAGCTACATGATTCAATTAGTTCGTGGGCTTTCTTCTCAGAAATATTATGCCCCAATGAAAAACAAAAAATAAAAGCAGCATCATTTTTGCTTTTAAATAAACACTTGAAGCTAGAAGCTATTAAGTAGAAAAAAAAATAATGGAAGATACATTTTGAATATTTACATAATTTACCTAGCGTAGAATGTCGTAATATTGAGTTTACCAGCTCTTGTAATGAATCCCAGCTAAGATGCCAATACTAAAGCGATGAAACTTTTAATTTCGTTACTATATTCATGTCACCTGGTCAAGTAAAGGCAAATGTTCTGATGATAAAAAAGGAAAATATTTTCTTTGATATCTATTACATTAACCTAATCCGTCCAGAAGAATATTTACTGCAACATCTTGTCAAACACATTCAGAAAAACGTTAAGTGTCCTTCCGAAAAACATAAATGCACAGAAATGAAGCATACTACTCTTGATATCTATTTTTCAAGTAAGGTCAGTATTGTCACTGAAGACCATTCAAAAGACATACCTACAAAGACTTGAAATAAAAGTCCATCATTTAATATCTCTAAATAAACAAATACTCTGATGCGAAATAGAAACAATAAAGAAAACGATTAAAAAACAACAACAACTAATAGCTAGCAGATTCAAGCGTATGAGTGGTAATTTCTAGTGGAATATTATTGTAATGTTATAAAGGTTTTAACAGGTCTCACATAGTATTTCCTGCACAGAAATATCTCCTGCTTTCTGCAGAGTTCAGGGATTTGGTAAGGATAGTACTTGTCAACGGTTAGTCCAAAACATCTTGTCAGGTTAGCTAAGTGTATAAAAGGCCTGGTCATATGATGTATACAGTTAGCCGCCATAATTATAGGGTGTTAGCTTTCTGGCATGAAAAGTCTAATGATATAATTCATGGGTAAGCATTCATGTACCATAGAAGGGGGTTATTTTCCTGGGCTAATAGTATCATTAACTTAAATATTTGGGGATAAGTTTGCAGGTTTTGTGAGAAAGTATAAAAGAGGGATTTCCTACAATTAGGGCTTTTATCTGGTTAAGATTTGAGCACTGCAGATACTTTTACAATACAGATAATCGGAAACACAGAATAACATGAACTTTGGATTTAAAAGCTGTAAAATTTCATGATGCATTCTGCCATTTGATAGAGAAAGATAAGCTTCAGGAAATGGACAATTTGCGTTGGTTACAAAATGAATAAAATTCCAATACGACAGCAATATGAATACTAGAGACAAAACATTAGGTTGATATTTTCTTCTATGTAATGTATGAGAATTTGAGGAAACTGTTCAAATGAATAGCATAAACAGATAGCACAGAAACCGCTTCTTTTCCAACAATTTAGAATGATTGAAGGCATATTCATCACTCATCACACATTTTCCCCCATATTTTTATTCGTCTTAACTGAGCTTGCAGCTCTTTTAAGTTGATCTGAATTTCCTACAGCCAAGGCAAGGGGGCGTACAGATTGACAACAAAAGGTTCATTTCTTTTGGTAATAATCCAAAAATTAAGTATAGATTTCTTAGAACTTCAGTACAACAAAAACAGCGGTTATGAAAAAAACCCAGCTAGATTCGAAATAAGAAACACAGAAGGAATAATTATACGAGGCTAAAACTACGAAAATACTAGAGTGAAAAAACCCCGCATTATCAGCACTACGATTATGAAATAAGGAAGTCAAGACATTAGTTGGTGCAAAGACAGCTCATTAACTTTTGAGTTCATATGTTAACAATATACAGGTAATATCTCAATATCAAACCAATTGACATTTTAATTTTATAGTTTGATAACTGAGGTGATCTACGGCTGCCATTCATTTTGTATTTTTCTATCTATCCATCTATCAGTTATTAATGTTGTGTTTTAATTAAAGAGTGGCATCGCCATTCTTCTCCACACCGGGTAGGACAAAAACCACAAAATTTTAAAGAAAACATTAAGCACAACCATTCGGAGATTCTATATTTTATAAAGTCTTCTTATATTTCTATATAGCAACACTTTTAAACAGTTGTTTCAAACAACAACACAAATTCTTAAATAACCGTTAAAGATCAATGCCATACAAACAAAATTCCAGTACAGACGTTACCAGGATTTCAGTCTATTAAGATTGAATAAAGCATCAAAAAATAAAAGCAGCATCATTTTTGCTTTTAAATAAACACTTGAAGCTAGAAGCTATTAAGTAGAAAAAAAAATAATGGAAGATACATTTTGAATATTTACATAATTTACCTAGCGTAGAATGTCGTAATATTGAGTTTACCAGCTCTTGTAATGAATCCCAGCTAAGATGCCAATACTAAAGCGATGAAACTTTTAATTTCGTTACTATATTCATGTCACCTGGTCAAGTAAAGGCAAATGTTCTGATGATAAAAAAGGAAAATATTTTCTTTGATATCTATTACATTAACCTAATCCGTCCAGAAGAATATTTACTGCAACATCTTGTCAAACACATTCAGAAAAACGTTAAGTGTCCTTCCGAAAAACATAAATGCACAGAAATGAAGCATACTACTCTTGATATCTATTTTTCAAGTAAGGTCAGTATTGTCACTGAAGACCATTCAAAAGACATACCTACAAAGACTTGAAATAAAAGTCCATCATTTAATATCTCTAAATAAACAAATACTCTGATGCGAAATAGAAACAATAAAGAAAACGATTAAAAAACAACAACAACTAATAGCTAGCAGATTCAAGCGTATGAGTGGTAATTTCTAGTGGAATATTATTGTAATGTTATAAAGGTTTTAACAGGTCTCACATAGTATTTCCTGCACAGAAATATCTCCTGCTTTCTGCAGAGTTCAGGGATTTGGTAAGGATAGTACTTGTCAACGGTTAGTCCAAAACATCTTGTCAGGTTAGCTAAGTGTATAAAAGGCCTGGTCATATGATGTATACAGTTAGCCGCCATAATTATAGGGTGTTAGCTTTCTGGCATGAAAAGTCTAATGATATAATTCATGGGTAAGCATTCATGTACCATAGAAGGGGGTTATTTTCCTGGGCTAATAGTATCATTAACTTAAATATTTGGGGATAAGTTTGCAGGTTTTGTGAGAAAGTATAAAAGAGGGATTTCCTACAATTAGGGCTTTTATCTGGTTAAGATTTGAGCACTGCAGATACTTTTACAATACAGATAATCGGAAACACAGAATAACATGAACTTTGGATTTAAAAGCTGTAAAATTTCATGATGCATTCTGCCATTTGATAGAGAAAGATAAGCTTCAGGAAATGGACAATTTGCGTTGGTTACAAAATGAATAAAATTCCAATACGACAGCAATATGAATACTAGAGACAAAACATTAGGTTGATATTTTCTTCTATGTAATGTATGAGAATTTGAGGAAACTGTTCAAATGAATAGCATAAATAGATAGCACAGAAACCGCTTCTTTTCCAACAATTTAGAATGATTGAAGGCATATTCATCACTCATCACACATTTTCCCCCATATTTTTATTCGTCTTAACTGAGCTTGCAGCTCTTTTAAGTTGATCTGAATTTCCTACAGCCAAGGCAAGGGGGCGTACAGATTGACAACAAAAGGTTCATTCTTTTGGTAATAATCCAAAAATTAAGTATAGATTTCTTAGAACTTCAGTACAACAAAAACAGCGATTTATTAATATCAGTTATGAAAAAACCCCAGCTAGATTCGAAATAAGAAACACAGAAGGAATAATTATACGAGGCTAAAACTACGAAAATACTAGAGTGAAAAAACCCCGCATTATCAGCACTACGATTATGAAATAAGGAAGTCAAGACATTAGTTGGTGCAAAGACAGCTCATTAACTTTTGAGTTCATATGTTAACAATATACAGGTAATATCTCAATATCAAACCAATTGACATTTTAATTTTATAGTTTGATAACTGAGGTGATCTACGGCTGCCATTCATTTTGTATTTTTCTATCTATCCATCTATCAGTTATTAATGTTGTGTTTTAATTAAAGAGTGGCATCGCCATTCTTCTCCACACCGGGTAGGACAAAAACCACAAAATTTTAAAGAAAACATTAAGCACAACCATTCGGAGATTCTATATTTTATAAAGTCTTCTTATATTTCTATATAGCAACACTTTTAAACAGTTGTTTCAAACAACAACACAAATTCTTAAATAACCGTTAAAGATCAATGCCATACAAACAAAATTCCAGTACAGACGTTACCAGGATTTCAGTCTATTAAGATTGAATAAAGCATCAAAAAATAAAAGCAGCATCATTTTTGCTTTTAAATAAACACTTGAAGCTAGAAGCTATTAAGTAGAAAAAAAAATAATGGAAGATACATTTTGAATATTTACATAATTTACCTAGCGTAGAATGTCGTAATATTGAGTTTACCAGCTCTTGTAATGAATCCCAGCTAAGATGCCAATACTAAAGCGATGAAACTTTTAATTTCGTTACTATATTCATGTCACCTGGTCAAGTAAAGGCAAATGTTCTGATGATAAAAAAGGAAAATATTTTCTTTGATATCTATTACATTAACCTAATCCGTCCAGAAGAATATTTACTGCAACATCTTGTCAAACACATTCAGAAAAACGTTAAGTGTCCTTCCGAAAAACATAAATGCACAGAAATGAAGCATACTACTCTTGATATCTATTTTTCAAGTAAGGTCAGTATTGTCACTGAAGACCATTCAAAAGACATACCTACAAAGACTTGAAATAAAAGTCCATCATTTAATATCTCTAAATAAACAAATACTCTGATGCGAAATAGAAACAATAAAGAAAACGATTAAAAAACAACAACAACTAATAGCTAGCAGATTCAAGCGTATGAGTGGTAATTTCTAGTGGAATATTATTGTAATGTTATAAAGGTTTTAACAGGTCTCACATAGTATTTCCTGCACAGAAATATCTCCTGCTTTCTGCAGAGTTCAGGGATTTGGTAAGGATAGTACTTGTCAACGGTTAGTCCAAAACATCTTGTCAGGTTAGCTAAGTGTATAAAAGGCCTGGTCATATGATGTATACAGTTAGCCGCCATAATTATAGGGTGTTAGCTTTCTGGCATGAAAAGTCTAATGATATAATTCATGGGTAAGCATTCATGTACCATAGAAGGGGGTTATTTTCCTGGGCTAATAGTATCATTAACTTAAATATTTGGGGATAAGTTTGCAGGTTTTGTGAGAAAGTATAAAAGAGGGATTTCCTACAATTAGGGCTTTTATCTGGTTAAGATTTGAGCACTGCAGATACTTTTACAATACAGATAATCGGAAACACAGAATAACATGAACTTTGGATTTAAAAGCTGTAAAATTTCATGATGCATTCTGCCATTTGATAGAGAAAGATAAGCTTCAGGAAATGGACAATTTGCGTTGGTTACAAAATGAATAAAATTCCAATACGACAGCAATATGAATACTAGAGACAAAACATTAGGTTGATATTTTCTTCTATGTAATGTATGAGAATTTGAGGAAACTGTTCAAATGAATAGCATAAATAGATAGCACAGAAACCGCTTCTTTTCCAACAATTTAGAATGATTGAAGGCATATTCATCACTCATCACACATTTTCCCCCATATTTTTATTCGTCTTAACTGAGCTTGCAGCTCTTTTAAGTTGATCTGAATTTCCTACAGCCAAGGCAAGGGGGCGTACAGATTGACAACAAAAGGTTCATTCTTTTGGTAATAATCCAAAAATTAAGTATAGATTTCTTAGAACTTCAGTACAACAAAAACAGCGATTTATTAATATCAGTTATGAAAAAACCCCAGCTAGATTCGAAATAAGAAACACAGAAGGAATAATTATACGAGGCTAAAACTACGAAAATACTAGAGTGAAAAAACCCCGCATTATCAGCACTACGATTATGAAATAAGGAAGTCAAGACATTAGTTGGTGCAAAGACAGCTCATTAACTTTTGAGTTCATATGTTAACAATATACAGGTAATATCTCAATATCAAACCAATTGACATTTTAATTTTATAGTTTGATAACTGAGGTGATCTACGGCTGCCATTCATTTTGTATTTTTCTATCTATCCATCTATCAGTTATTAATGTTGTGTTTTAATTAAAGAGTGGCATCGCCATTCTTCTCCACACCGGGTAGGACAAAAACCACAAAATTTTAAAGAAAACATTAAGCACAACCATTCGGAGATTCTATATTTTATAAAGTCTTCTTATATTTCTATATAGCAACACTTTTAAACAGTTGTTTCAAACAACAACACAAATTCTTAAATAACCGTTAAAGATCAATGCCATACAAACAAAATTCCAGTACAGACGTTACCAGGATTTCAGTCTATTAAGATTGAATAAAGCATCAATACAAAAAAATAACAGTTTAAAAAATTGATTACAATGTATTCTAAAACACACATTTTTGCCCTTACCTTGATGATGTATTTAACATATTGCTCTATTGCAATTTTTAATTTATTTTACTAATGACAGTCACATTCTCAGAATAAAAGGCATTCTACTTATTTAACCTTTAATGAATTAACTATTTTTCATTCATTGTATCTACATATTGATCCCTAATTTTAGATGAAAGATGAATTTGTTTCGCTGTGACGTATAGTAACTATAGCCACTTGTAATTACAAATATATCGTGTTGGAAACTGTAACCACATGATAGACTTAAAAGCTAAGTGTTCCTTTTGCAGAAATTTGTTCATTGTCTCAGAAACAAAGGAAATAATTACCTCGTAGATACGCTGAAACGACCAATTGTACAAATTTTGCTACATATTTGAACGTTCTATAATTCAGACAATCACTAGTAATACAAGTTGGGCGTCACCAGCAAGCATTATGTGTTATTTATCTGTGCTCGAGGGAAATCAAGAAATACGTAGCTGATGTTTTGCTTCAATATGTTATACGCTTTCTGAATAAGTTAATATAATAGTTTTGGCTTCATCATTTATAGATTCCTTGGAACGTAATTGCGTTTACGTGAAGGAACGTCACAAATCAGTTATACAATACAGTTATTCTGGTATTATGCATGTATTAACTAAGTAGGTTTCCAGGGAATCATTGATCTCGCTGGTACGATAAAGCTACTCGAAACATGGATTATTTTATGGACAAGTTGCTCTAGAGTTATTTACAAGGAGTCCTTTGTTGTACACAAGAATATATAATATATAATCGGTTATGTTCAAGACTATTAGACTGTATTTTGCGAATTGGAAGAACGTTGTATTTTCATGGTAATATTCAAGCTGCAGTTTGTTACTCGCCTGCGTTTTTTCTCATAGTTGGAGTGTGTATGTCCGGTTGTAAGTGAATGATTGAATTTTCTTTAGTCTATTCAAGACTTTAACAACAATACTGTCATTCAAAAAATGCTTGTCGATATGTAAGCGCTTTATTTCCGAAGGAAAATTTTATTTCGCCTATACCAAATGAGCATTTTTTAATAAAATGAAAACTAATATGGTTTCAAAGTCAAAGAATTTTCTACCTGTATCTAGACGCCAAATGTTATCAAATTTAGATATGGCCAAACAATAGTGAACTGATACGTGAATGATATAGCGAAATTAATCGTCTGTTTTCAACCATTGTAGATACGGACAATTCTAAATTATTCCTATGGAAATCATTGTCCATGCATATGCAACAACGTCTTGTAGATTCGTGATGATGGAACAGGGAACAGAGTATGCCAAGATAAGACTTTGCGAATTCACAAGTAACACTTGGTTCATTTTACTGTTTTTGGCCTGGGGACTAAAGGTCCCGTAGGCCTAAGTTAGCATACCACATTTCAAACACTGCAGACAATTTAACTGTGCTATGTGCGAATAACAACTGTAAACATGCGCTTTGGGAAAGTAGTGCAAGACAGACCAGATCAATCTTTTGTTTGAATGTCGCATACGATAAGAACATTTTTGGTTTTCCCTGTTTTACACATTGTACAGTACTGTATTTATATTTCATTGTTGGTATTGCTTTGTTTAGTTCTGTTTCAAGGGGTTGTCCTTGGTACACAATAATTTTCGATCCACATCATCAGATATCGCTTGAAGTTGAACAAAGCGCAGATTGAATTATTTTATTGTTCTCTCAAACAATTGATATTGTTGACCATGTGATTATTTTCCATTTAAC